>CM067064.1:28715669-29160669 GCA_033980235.1 Diadema setosum | reverse complement strand
AAATGAAAATGATAATCAATCTTCTTACGATCAATCATTAAGAAATCAATATACGTCTTTAAATACAAAGTCATGCTTGATTGTCTTTCCGCGGATTCATAAAAAAGGAACATGAAACCTAGAAATACATGTTGACTTATTTTCAACATCATTTCCATTTTTCTAGCATAATGAAAGAGCACTAGATTTTCCTCTTTCAGAAATCAAGGCGACAAATATTACCCCTTGACATGTTTCAGTAAAAAGTCCACGAAATCTGCACCTTTTCATATGGAATTATATTTTGTGTAATTTCCTTTATATGTGTTCTTTAAATCGTAGTACATTATGTGATGCCATGATCTAGTAGTCTTCTGATCCAGTAGTCTCGTCACCAAAAAAAAAAAAAAAAAATCATAACGTTTGAACAGATTGTCCGATTGTCCTCAAACTTTCACTGATGTGTTCTACCAATATTGCTGCATTCGCTCAATCCGTTTGTATATTTGGGATTAATTCCCCTTTAATGTGCCCATAACAATGAGCAGCTTGCCTGAAAAAAGAACACCAAAACAAACTAGACATACATTTTTGGCAAATTCATTTTTAAAATTTTGTTATTATTATTATTATTATTATTATTATTATTATTATTATTATTATTATTATTATTATCATTATTATCATCATCATCATCATTATCATTATCATCATTATTATCATCATCATCACTATTATTATTATTATTGTTGTTGTTGTTGTCTTACCTCTGTGACTGTAAAGCCCCAAGACCAAGTTTGTTATATCCAGGCTTCGACACCATTTTATTTTTCTCTCTCGGGGCTTGCTTGGGCCTCTAAACTATTTCAATGTGATATTTTGGTGGCCAGAAATGAAAAATAAACGTAACAATCCACTAATTATCTAAAAGTTTGCCTGAATGGGCCACCAAAAGATAACTCTTTTGGAAATTTTAGAGGCCCAACATAAATTTTTGGTGTCGCCCGTTCACTGGACCACCACTGAAGTCGAACCCTGTTAATATAACACACAAATATGATTACATACAAAATACATAAAGCTATCTGTTGCTTCAGCTGTCTCTTTTTGAAACGTTGCCAAACACAATTTCAAATCTACAAGTAGCACATGAGTGATAGGGCTATAAGTATAGGTGATTACATGGTGTCTCGCATCAATATCTCTTCTTTTTCTAACTCGATTTTTGTTAATGCTATTTTCCTTTTCCCCAGTGTTTCGGCTGGGCTTGGTACCTGGCATGCGACATGCAGTTCTACTTGCTGAGCCCCTTTATAATTGTACTCCTCTACCGGTACGTAATGATAACATCATACAGTTGTTGTTTTGTTTTGTTTTGTTTTTCTTTTAATGCAAATTTGATCACTTTCATTATCTTTCACTGAATTTCTTTAAAAAGTCTTCCAATATGTTGGCCTAAGTCTCAATCTGCCGTACAGGCTACTGTTCGTATACTGTCAAAAGTTCAAGCAGTATAACTCCATGTATTGACAGCCAAGAGGCAGATGAGAGATTAACAAGATACTCAAAATGAAAGCTAATGAAGAATTTCAAGCACGGAAAGTTTTGCTCTTTCTAAGCTTCTTAAATCTTTCTGCACAATTTTGGTCTTTATAATTCATTTTGCTGGCTGTCAAAATCCACCTGACAAGGCGTTAAGAAGGTAGGCATATCTCACTTTTTAGCGAAGTTTAGGTTTCCGTGATGTGCAATTAAATTTTCACTTTTCAGTTGTTACAACATTTTTCTTTGAGACAAGTTGCGACAAGTAAATCTTTTTGCGACTACAAAAACTGTTTTTGTATTTGATTTCAACTGTTTACGAACCCTGACAAATACCAAAATTTACTACGTTTCCAGACATTACCTCCTTTTTTCATTCGCTTTGGATTATTTATCATATCGGAGTAAATGGGTTTCTTACGCTTCTGTTCAGACGGCCAAAGCTTGGGGTCGCCGCGATAGTTGCTGTCACCGCGGTGTCTATTGGATCCATGATTGGTATCAAGTGGTACTACGGCATCAACCCCGTGGGAGAGTGAGTGAAATGAAGCACCTTGGGTTCTTGAGCTGATTTTTTATTTAAATTAGTTTAAATGAAATAAAACCAAAAAGAGAAACCTGGATAGAGTGAAGGCAGCAACATTAGTAGAACATATCAATGAAAGTTTGAGGAAAATCGGACCATCGATGCAAAAGTTATGATTTTTTACCGTTTTGGTGTTGGAACCACTGGATAGGAGACCACATGAGTTTATGACATCATGACGTGTGGACAACAATATAAAGAAAATATAAAGAAGATTCAACATGATTTCATTTTTCTTGAGTAATAAAAGAGTACTTGACTAACCGCTTTCAGAAAGCAGGGAAAATAATTACTTCCCTTAAACATGATTATGTCAGTATCAAGTTAATGGAATGTGGAATTTTAAAGAAAAATTAAGTTTCGTGGAATTCTCTTTATAATATTATACTTTAAAAATTAATAACTTTTGCATCGATTGTCCTATGCTAGTCAAAATTTCACTTATGTGATCTGCTGATGTTGCTGCTTTCATTCAGTCCATATAGCTCTTTGGGTTTGGGTTTCCTTTAAGGACAAAGACACCCTCCCTCAGTCCCCACCCCCGAGGAGGAGGAGATATGCCTCGTTAAAACAAATTGAGAGCCCGTTAATGATGCTACCTGCCAAATTTGGTGAAAATCTGTCATAATGGCAAATGTTCATGCACAGTTTTGACGTACATTTTTCTACCATTTATAGGTAATATATTATTGCTGAAGTAAATGAATTGTACATTGTATTTGCTTTTGCATGTTTCTTGGATTTTTGCACATGTCTCGTCTCCAAAGGATTGCAAGAATTCATGGTCTTGTTGTCTGGTCTTGTGGTCTGGAAACCAGAACAATGATCGTAGTGACCTATATAGATGGATATGGCGGAAATATTCCTTTTTTTCTTAAGATAAACGTCAAATAAATTCAACACACCAGAAATAAAATTGAGGTGGAGATGAAGCTGGGGGTGTGTTAGCATAATGTGGCAATGAGTGAGAATACGGCGGTTGATACTAGGGAAGAGGAATGCCGTAGCGGCAATGAAGGTTAAAGTTATACTGATCAAGAAAACGAAAATGGTAAAAGTTATTATTTTTAGATGTTCATTACTAAATCCTGATATTCGTATATAGGCAATAATCGCATAATAGTATGCAATAACTATGTTATTGTTAACAACATGTAGATAGAAGGATAGTTAGAAATTGATTATACTGCGTACTTGTAATATGAATACGGTAAATACAATTATGCATGATGTTATAATTGCTTGATGTGATACTTCAAAAGTATCTGTTGATCCTTATTACATGACACCTATTTATTTTTATTTTTTTCTTTTTACTATCTAGCAAGTATAACGACCGGCCTATCCCTGATACTGACATCACCTACACCAAACCATACACGCGAATTCACTCCTACACTGTTGGGATGTTTGTCGGCTACATCATGTTCTACACTAGGGACCGCAAGGTGTCAATGCCATGGGTGGGTATATACGGATTCATGCTGGCTAGCCTCAAAGAGAAAATCTACCCCAAAATGTATAAACCTCCAACAACAACAAAAGAGAAAATGATTACCTACAGAATCATACAAAATGACAAAAACTGGATGACAAATAAGGAAGATATGACATTTCAGAATTTCATTTTTTTTTCGAAAAACATTTCTTGACCAGTCCCTATGAATATTCAACTTAGTGAGTTGATGATGTCATACCTTCACAACTTTTCATGTATATCATAATTTCATATGAAATTTATTTGCTATTTGAATTAATCATTTATATGTTTCAACTGTCAGATTCAAATTATACTGGGCTCAGCTAGTTCATTCAACTAACTTTGTATTTCATTTATTAAAAAAAAAGATATGAAATAAAATCAATCGAATCAAATTCGGAATTTTTATTATTTTTAGCTAATGCAAATAGAAGCATGTTCCCATATCAAGACATATCAGAGCTAACATCTTTTCTTTTTTATTTTGGGTGTTTTTAAGGCAAGTTTTACAGTCATACGGCTAAAGTATGATATTTATTTGTCATTTCTGTATACGAAATGAATACGAAATTGTGAGAGCATGACATCGCCAACTTGCCGCTCTGAATATTCATATTAGTACTGGTCAATAAATGTTAAAAAAGGAAATTTTAAATATCATATCTTTCGAATTTCTTATGCGATTTTTTGTCATTTTATATCGTTCTGTAGGAAACGTGTTTCTCTTTCGTTTTGCCAATGGGTAGATTTCCTGTTTAATAATGAAAGTACATGTATACATGGCTCGACACTAACTTTTTTGTTTGGTGGCCCGATGGGGCCACCAAAACCCTAAATTTCAAATTTTTGGTGGCCCGAGAGAAAAATTTGGTGTCCCGAAAAAAAAACCCAATAAAAATATTAAAAGTCCTTTTTTTTTTTTAATGAGTCAAATATTTAAGATTTATGATAGTAAGAATTAGAAGTTGGACATATCTACTCATAAATAAACTTCAACAAACTTGCAACACTCACTCTCAGGCACTCATTCAGTCCTTTTCATCCATCCTTTGAACAAATTTAACTGCTAATTTCCGGCGCAAAAAGTTACGAATTTATTGACATACTTTTCAAAAAATTTTGGTGGCCCGAGGCGGGCCACCAAATTTGCCCTTTTATGAAATTTGGTGGCCCGACTTTCATATTTGGTGGCCCCGGGCCACCGGGCCACCGTTACTGTCGAGCCCTGAATGTATATAAGATAATGACTGTCCAGTCTCTTTCTATCCTTACTTATAAATTTCAACATACCACAAAGCTTCTTGACTTTCTGATCCCTTTTTACTTTACACTTGGCACATTCGTTTCAAATTTACATTACTTTCTTCATTTAACTTTCATCAGTGGATCTATCTTCCCGGTTGGATCGTGGCCTTTGCTCTCATGTTTGCCTGCGTCTACGGCCTCTACTGGGCCCTAAACCCGACCGACCCCGACTTCGTGTTCGAGCAGTACAAGGCGGTTTTGTGGGAGGGGCTCACTCGTTTCACATGGTCCATCGCCATCGGCTGGATCTGCTTCGCATGCGTCAACGACTGCGGAGGTGAATTTTCGAAGTTTCATTGTCAGTTATGTACATGTTTAAACTTATTTCATTTAAAAGTTCCACCCCCTACTAAAACTTTAGTTAACCCTTTCTGTGCCACTTAGGCAAAAATGTGTCGATTTCACACACACACACACACACACACACACATGCACACACCTATGGACATGTAATGAATGTGACATACAAAGGGTTAAAATCCTTTTGCAGCTGAATGACTGCTCTCAAAGGGAGTCCAAAACAAGGAATTATTATGTGCCTCCTTTGTTCCCGTCCTCCATTTCTTTTTTTTTTACGTTAGTTTATAGTGCTATGCGTTGACACATTTTTTTAATCAGCGATTTTCCGAGCTGAAGTATTATCGTTATTAATGATTACCACTATTACCTTCCATATTATTATGGAAGCAAAAATGACTGAAAATGCAACAGCTTGCATGAAAAACAAAGTGATGTTAGATATATCCAAGTTCGGCTTAATACAATTTGTATAATGATTAACAAAAGGAAAGGGAAAACAGCATTAGTGATGAAAAAGCCAATACTTTGAGAGTAAAATAAGAACAAAGTTAATGCCGATGAGGAAAAAAGAAACCATAATTGTCCTAGATATTGCACATTAATTGTCTTGATTTTCCTATTCACGTAAAAGCAGATATGATCTCCAACATGAGGTTGATACAATATATGTTGACACAACAGATACATTCGAAGAAACACAAACACAAACACATGCTGTTTATTTATTTTTTTTATTGTTTATCTTAGGCGTCGTCAACACTTTTCTGACGTGGAATTTCTGGATCCCAATGGGTCGTCTGACGTATTGCACCTATCTCATCCATCCCCTTGTCATCTACAACGTCCTCTTAAGTGGCAAGGCGCTCTTTCATTGGGGAAACTTGTCATGGGTAAGTTTGGGTTTTTTTTTCCAACCATATCTTGATTCGAAGCTGCAATATTTTGTCAGCATCGCAAAGTCCGCATTTTTTTCTCTCATTGCTATATTCATTCGTAAAAATCATATTTTGTCCAATACTTTATGATTTGTACTTCTTACAAAATGTTGTGTTGGGTATCATACCTCTTTTTGGCTGAAAATAAAGTCTTGTAACAAAGAAGCTGTTCATATATTTCTGGAAATCACTGGTCATGTTCATCCTGACATCTGCAGGGGAAAAAAGAAATGCAAGAACCCACTTGAACAAAATATAGAAAAATACGTTAGATCTAAAGTACTGATGCTTTCGAGTGCATTGTGCATTTTATAAGATGACTACAGGTCATCTGATGACAAGCCCTATTATTTCTGTAAGTTGGAATTTGTTGAGAACCTTTAAATTAGACTTTTACATTTAAAAGAACTTGTTTCTAGTTGCGTGTGTTTATTGGACTAGATCATGTTATTAGCCAATTGGTTGGTAGGGAATTCATTGAACGTTTATCATACACGGAGGCAGGATGCAAACCTGTGAACGCTGTGTGCAGGTTAGGTCATTTTTTGCTGCATTTAACAAGAGCGAATGTGCTGGGAGAAAACAAAAACAAAACAAAAACAACAAGTAGCTATCAACCTGGTTAGATTGACAATCCCTTTATGTTGTACAATACGCTGTTTCTATCGGGTCATGCATGGTTCTAGACAGATTGACGTCGTATAAATCTCACCTGTAAATTGATCGAATTGCTTGACAGAGGTTGTCGGCATGTCCTGCAAAAACTGCGAGTTTGCATTTGTTTCTGGTATATTGGTTTTTGCAATGATATTGATCTGTACTCCTGCAGAGCTACTTCTACGTTGGCACCCTAGTGTTCTGTTACATGGCTGGACTCATTCTCTCGCTGCTCATGGAAATGCCGCCGATGGGAATGGAGAAGGTCATGTTCAAGAAGTAGGTGGATAAACCACATTTAAGCATGGTGGTAGTCTGGGTGCCAAAGCCACTTTTTGGGCCTAACCTTGTTTTACCGTCCACCCAATGTTTTTTGATGGTTTTACCCTATTTCGGGGGTGCTGAATCCGAATCTGGATGATGCAACTCTTGCATCCTTGAGGGTTTTGAGATATTCAAGATGGCCGCCAAAATGGCCGCCCGAACTGGAAATTCCCACGTATTTCCTTCTAAAGGGTGATAGATTGAAAACAATTGATGGTTTTACCCTATTTCGAGGGTGCTGAATCCAAATCTGGATGATGCAACTCTTGCATCCATGAAGTTTTTGAGATATTCCAGATGGCCGCCAAAATGGCCGCCAATTAAAACCGGAAATTCCCACGTATTTCCTTCTAAATGGTGAGAAATTGAAAATAATTGATGGTTTTACCCTATTTCGAGGGTGCTGAATCCGAAACTGGATGATGCAACTCTTGCATCCATAAAGTTTTTGAGATATTCAAGATGGCCGCCAAAATGGCTGCCAATTAACTGAACCGGAAATTCCCACGTATTTCCTTCTAAATGGTGAGAAATTGAAAATAATTGATGGTTTTACCCTATTTCGAGGGTGCTGAATCCGAAACTGGATGATGCAACTCTTGCATCCATGAATTTTTTGAGTATTCAAGATGGCCGCCAAAATGGCCGCCAATTAAAAACGGGAATTCCCACGTATTTCCTTCTAAATGGTGAGATATGGAAAACAATTGATGGTTTTGCCCTATTTCGAGGGTGCTGAATCCGAATCTGGATGATGCAACTCTTGCATCCATGAAGTTTTTGAGATATTCAAGATGGCCGCCAAAATGGCCGCCGAATAAAAGCGGAATTTCCCACGTATTTCCTTCTTAATGGTGAGATATGGAAAACATATCATATTGTGATAGTGATGTAGAGAAGTGTACTGAAATTACCCAATATTACCTGTCTTAATCCATGAGCAGTTTCAATCTCTTCATCCATGAAAACTCAAATTGGTTGTTTGGTTTATATTGATGATCTTAATGACATTGTTGAAGACACGAGTGGGACATTTTTATAGTTATGCTTCAATTGTCTTCAATTATGATGTAACATTATATATGTGTATATGTATAATATGTATAATATGTATACGTATATATAATATATTACAAACACACACGAGGGGACGGTCATATCACAGGTAACGCGAAAAAAATTGAATAAAAAAACAAGCGACAACATGGAAGGTAATAATTGATAATCCAGTACTTACGAATATCATAATCGCGCAGAGTGCTTTTGAAATTACCCTTATTGATATCTACTATAGTGGTCATGGATGCAACCATTTCCAATGACGTAATCAGAATATGGGACAAGTTTCATAAGAATACGAGGCGAGACCTGTCAGAATACAAGACAAGTTTCAACACCAAATACCAACATGCCATTATTAAAAAAAAAAAAAAAAAAAAACATGCCATAATTTAATTTTACTCTAGTGATAACCGAAAAGGATTAACTTCACACCTGTGGAGCCATATTATTGGGGACCACAATCATTATTTTATAACAATTATGCATAAAATAATTTCAGGCGTATCTTTGTGGTTGTACGTTTCAGTATGATGTCAATATCACTTTTTTTTCCAGTACTTGTTAAAGTTCCGTTTGAGACATATCGGAATATCTCAGAATATTACAATATACCATTGTGACAGTCATTTTGGATGTCAATAACTTTTGGCTGATTTGAAAAATTCGCTCAACTGAGTTGAATTTAAGAATACTAATCATTGCTTTTCACCCTGCATGGGTTTAATCCCCCGCTTCGCGTTAGAGCACAATACTTCACCATTTAAGTATAAGAAAATGTTAAGGAGTTTCCGTTCATACGGGACATTTATAGATGTCCCAAAACCTTCAAAGACCTTCAGCACCCTCGAAATAGGGTAAGACCATCAATTTATTTTAAAATTTCTACCATTAAGAAAAAATATATTAACATTGGAATTCTGCCTCTTACTTTGGCTGTCATCTTGGTCGTCTAAAAACCCTAAAGAATGGATGAATTTCCACAACAAAGTTTCGAGGGTGCTGAATAGGGTCTAAAATTTTCCAATTTTTGACAGTTATTTTGGCGGTCATCTTGGACATCTCAAAAACCCTTAAAAAGAATACGAAAGTTGCATCAACCAGGTTCGGATTCAGCACCCTCGAAATAGAGTAAAACCGCCAATTGTTTTCAATTTTACACCATTTAGAAGGTAACAGAGGGCTTACACGGAAAATTTCGTTTTTAACGACCATTTAGGGGCCATCTTTATTATCTCAAAACCCTCAAGGAAGTAAGAGCTGTATCCTGGAGCTTCAAATTCGGCAAACTCAAAATAGTGTAAAACCACCAACTGTTAAACATTTTACACCATTTAGAAGGAAATAGGGGGTCTACATATGAATTTCCGTTTTTGGCGGACATTTCTGGCAACCATCTTTATCATCTCAAAACCCTTAAGGATGCAAGAGTTGTATCCTGAGCTTCGGATTCAGCACACTCAAAATCAGATAAAAACCACCAATGGCTTTCAATATATGGGAACTTCCGTTTTGGGTGGCCATTCTGGCGGACATACTGAATATCTCAAAATCTTCAACAATGCAGGAGTTGCATCATCCAGATTCTCATTCAGCACCCTCGAAATAGGGCAAAACCATCAATTGTTTTCAATTTCTCACCATTTAGAAGGAAATACGAGGGAATTTTCGGTTTTGGCGGCCATTTTGGCGGCCATATTGAATATCTCAAAATCCTCAAGGAAGCAAGAGTTGCATCATCCAGATTCGGATTCAGCACCCTCGAAATAGGGTAAAACCATCAATTGTTTTCCATATCTCACCATTTAGAAGGAAATACGTGGGAAATTCCGGTTTTGATTGGCGGCCATTTTGGCGGCCATCTTGAATATCTCAAAAACTTCATGGATGCAAGAGTTGCATCATCCAGATTCGGATTCAGCACCTTCGAAATAGGGCAAAACTATCAATTGTTTTCCATATCACACCATTTAGAAGGAAATACGTGGCAATTTCCGGTTTTAATTGGCGGCCATTTTGGCGGCCATCTTGAATATCTCAAAAACTTCATGGATGCATGAGTTGCATCATCCATATTCGGATTCAGCACCTTCCAAATAGGATAGAATTATCAATTGTTTTCAATTTCACACCATTTAGAAGGAAATATGTGGGAATTTTCGGTTTTGGCGGCCATTTTGGCGGCCATTTTGAATATCTCAAAACCCTCAAGGATGCAAGAGTTGCATCATCCAGATTCGGATTCAGCACCCTCGAAATAGGGTAACACCATGAATTGTTTTCAATATCTCACCATTTAGAAGGAAATACGTGGGAATTTCAAGTTCGGGCGGCCATTTTAGCGGCCATCTTGAATATCTCAAAATCCTCAATGATGCAAGAATTGCATCATCCAGATTCGGATTCAGCACCCCCGAAATAGGGTAAAACCATCAAAAAACATTGGGTGGACGGTAAAACAAGGTTCAGCCTCTGGCACCCAGACTATGGAGTCCATCCCGGGGCCATCCACGCTCTCACTCAGACGGATGTGTTAGCACCTACGCTGCAACTTTTGCATACTACTAGTAGATCTTTCCAAAATACATTTCTGTAACGGGATGTATGTTACGAGACCGACACCCATGAGTCATACAGTCCACGAGTCATAACAACCCATTGTCATTGTACATTCTACGACTTACACAGCTTACGAGTCACACAGCCCATGAGAGTTCGACATTATAAGCAAACAAGGCCCACGATCGAGTCCGACACATTAAGCTCCCTGTTATAATATCTCGTGGGCTGTTTTTACCGAGTGTCGAATTCAAGTGCCTTATTTCCTATAGTGTCGAACTCATGGGCTGTATGACTGGTGGACCTTTTTTTTTCAATGTCGAACTCATGGGTGTCGGTTTCGTGGGAAAACCCCATGTAGGGTAGTCCCCATGTATAGACATGTTCATGATTACTTGAAAATGACCAGAGTGATATAAACATAAATAGAATCTGAAAGGTAAAGCCTCTGCAGTAAAAAGAGAGATATTAGAACAAGAAAGTTGTGGAGTTACAAAGGCTTACGTCATGTTTTCGCCATACGGTGATATTGGTCACAGTTACTATTTAAGGTGGGAAATGTTTACATAACGTACGATTATTGAACAGTTTGTAATGTTTATTGTACTTTCTTGTTTGATTTGGTAGTGTTACGGAGTATCTTCTTATGTGAATATCATGAAAAAAAAATATGCGTTCACCTTGACATAAAGTTGATCAAGAAGTAAATATCTACTTTGGAAGTCGCTCTCAGCAATAGCCTATTGTTTATTGAATATTACTTTTTTTTTTTTTTTTTTACTTTCTTCCAGTTCTGTGTTAAACTGTATCCTACGTAATATTGTATATACATTTTCGGAAATGTCTATGGTTCCTTTCTAATGTTGATGGTATGTTACTTATCATAGTACTCTCTGATCTATCTCTGTCTTACACGATGCTTCTCAGGGAACCAACATTTATTTGAACTCTGTGATGTGATGTCATCTGCACAACAGTTTGACTTCATCAGCACACACATTTGACATGGAATGACCATAAAAATGGGGTACATCTTTCACTTACGTCAGTCCTTGTGGAGTTGTAAAATTGTTGTATTTGCGAAGACATAAATTCCACTTGAAAAGGGGGATGTATAGCTGCTGAGATCTTTAACAAGCCTTATGAAATAGTGATTTTCATACTCTAATGATATCGTATGGTATTCTTACGTCGGAACCGTGAATGGTAGAGGTGATCATATCATTGACTTCGTGTAATTTGCATGTGGTTGCCACGGATATTCCTATTTGGTGAAAAACACTAGAGCTTGAAATATTATTTCATATAAATTGTACTAAAGGTTATTTTTTTTTCTTTGTCCGATTATTAAGTTGCCATGAACATGAAATCTGGTACCTTTCATCTCAAAGTGCTTACGCATATAAAATGTGTTTATCATTTCCAAAGACTTGTTTAACTGTAGTATATCATAGTGTATTATATACCTTTGCAAGTTAGGATTCCGTAGGTTTTAAAAGCTGTTTGTTCTTCCATCATAACTATCATACTGTGATGTGGAAAATAACAGAGAGAAAGTCAAAGGATCGGTGCAGTAAACTGAAGTTAACTTTGATAATAATGACCAGCAATCTTGATGATTGATTAACAGGATATGATTAAAAAAAATCGAGTCACCAGTGCTACCTCACAGCATAATTGTTTAACAGATATCAAAGTGTCTTCCCTGCTAATAGAGCTAAACATAAATCATAAGAACAAAGTTAATCCAGGGAGGTGTCTCACCTCCCTGGTTAATCTGAGTTTCATTCAAAGTTACACTGTCTACGTGAGATATTTTGTGAAGATTATAGAACTAAAGTATTGGATAATCATTAAAGTGATTAATACCAATCACTGGTCATTTTGCCTGATCATTTAAAAAAACGACCGTATGCCTATTATTGTCTTGTGTACTTGAGTGCATGTGTACATGCGTGTGTGTGTGTGGCGCAAACAGATTACCACTATCTCTTTGGTGTGGCATGTGTGTGTGTGTGTGCGCGCGCGTTTTAATAATTATGGTGATATCAAAGAGATTTTATAATCTCTTTCGATGGAATATATTGTATTATGTGCATGTCTGTATGCTGACTATGCTTGCACATGGCTACACAAACCACAGACTTGTTCTTTTATTACACCTGGTAATACTGTCTTTGAGATTTGTGACAGGAACACAGATTTTCTCGTCTTCGGACTAGAAGCCAACACGTATAATTCCTTCAAGAAATGATACTCTCAATGAGGTGACTATTCGTGTGTGGCTGGAATAATGATGGATGTATGGAGATTTCAGTCCAAATAGATCTGAAAAATTTCCAGTCCCATCCCCCACCAATCATGTAGCAACATTACAGACCAATCAATCAAAGTATCTAAGGCAAAATACAAATAGTAACCCCCAACAAGATATTCACCTTAAACACCATAGAAATAAGATAATGAATGAAACGTTTCCTTGCCCCTGGCAAACAGGGACCACTTGAATATTAAGAAAAAACAACAATAAAAGAATAAAGAAGAATAAAAAAATAGCAAAAAATCCTTCACAAAGTTCAAAAAAGAAAAATCCTTGTAACGGACCTGATATTGCACCTAAGCCCTATAAGAAAATGTTGGACTAAGTGTAAGTGGTGGTTGAATGAAGTTTTGCATTTGGGCGGGTATTATCATATTTGAAGTTGGTCTTTAAATGTGCAAAGACGGTATTGGTATATAAAAAAATAAAAGGATCAAAGAGAGAAACTCCTTGTATTCCTCCATGGTAATTCTAAAATGGGTGAGTGGCAGGTGGGTATAGGAGTGCCTTGGAAAGCAAAAGACGAGGCGATATAAGCAGGAAAGGATATTCACAGGTTAAACCTATTAACTGACTTTAAGTCTTGTGTGGCGTTGAAAGAAAGTAGAATTGCGACCGATTGCAAATATCTGATTTTATCCCATACAACTCATGGACATACGAAACTAATGTTGAAGATGATTTACTTGTAATGATACTGACGATAACATATATCAATACAACCACTACTACTACTACATGTTATGTACTTCTACTACTAAAGCCAATTATGAGAATGATATGATGAAAAAATACAGTGCACTCCCGTCATAATGAAGTCCTCGGGACCGGCAGTTTTCTTCCTTTGTATCGAAATGTTGTTATAGCCGAACAGTAAAGTGTACAAAGATATATATGATGATAATTCTAGGACCTCGATTTTGATTTCGTTGTAACGAGAATTTAGTTATGATGACATTCGTAATCATTGCATTGCTACCCACATTGTATGACTAGATAGTGTATAGAAATGTTCGTCAAGTTTCGTTGGTCGGCAGTTAGAATATAAGCAGTCCACCTTTATTCCATATCCTTATACCAAAAGCTTACTTTCTTCCATTAATGCACGAAATGATGAATCAATTTCTTTGGGAACAGAATCAGAAGCACCCATACCACCACGATAAAGGTTAAGAGATACTGATATTTGTGTGTAACACACAACCCAAGAATGCGAGTTTGCGAAAAAAAAAAGCCATAAGTTATAATTTAAGTGTGTGTGTCTGCATGCCACTGTGCGTGTGCATCTGTGTGTGTATCTATATGCGCGTGTGTGAATCTTAATTTTTCTCTCCTTGAGTCTCCACCCCCTCCTACTCCCTGTCTTTCTCTATCTGAAATCGTGAGACAAGTATTAGTGTGTGGGTATGTATGTGTGTGGCAGATTGTGTGCTTTGACACTAGTGACCTGTTCAACCCAGGGCCTGTTCAACCGTAGCCCACGCAGGTATTACCTGAAATCTAACCCTGAATTCTGGTTTTTGAACAAGAATGCGATTTCTTTCTTCCAGTCCACCCTCGTCATCAAGACCCGTTTGATGTGGGATCGTCAAACTCCTGTACTCCAAAGCGCAAAGGGAAAAGATCTCGGTGTTGATAATATATATGAATGGCTGCGTAGAGAAGAAATTGAATTCGAGTCTCCGTTCTTGATCGACGGAGCATATAGAGACCCCCCCCCCCCGTTTTTCTTCCTTTGTCGCTTCGCCTCAGATCAAACACAAAAAGTCGACGCTCAGTTCTCCCCATTCGCACCTAAGCCGCAAAGAAACAGTTGAGCCTAGCCTTTTTGTTTTGGTAGTCAACACACTGGGAGCAATTTACCCGATTTCCGTGGATTTACGTGAAGAATCCGTATAGTGCCCCGATTCCTTCTAAGGAGGTACTAAGTGCACCTAAGTGCTTATTTGGACGCTGTATTGTCGAATGAAGAGGTTTCTGTTTCTATACTTACTGCGGACATATAGCGGTACAGTTGTACAACTACAATCATAGAGCACGCGCCCTCAAAAGGACCATAAATAGGTGACTGTTTACTGTGCCGAATGCAGTATAAAAGTCAGCCGCGGTCTTTTGAAAGGAGAACTGTCATGACCTTGTCATAGTCCGTCAGTGGAGGGACCAAATCGTATACCCTTCTGAGAGGGTATATATACATGGCACCACCACTCCCATGTATGGAATCTCCCCAACTTTCAACTCTCGAATTCACTCGCGTAAGTATATTCGTGAACGCAGGGTCTCGTGTGGTGGAAAAGGAGCCAGTGTTATTGTGTGATGGTACCTACTCTTCATACGTACATGAGAGTGCATTATCGTAATCTTCATTCATGGAGGGCTTTTGAGATCAATAGTTCTTTGATGGGCGACGTTTTATGTCTCCTTCTCAGACCAGACCGCACGTGACTTCTCATGCTGGGACACGTTATATGCTATTATGCTATTTTAAATTGTGTGTACGTGTTGACAAGTGAGCCTATGGTTTCGGTGTTTCCGACGCGGGTTCGAATTTTGGTATGGTAGAGTTATAAGTGAATGACAGACTGGTTTAGGGACATTATCTTTATATATGACCTGCGAAATTTGTGGATTTTATGGCCGAGCTAGGGAATCAGTTGCCCGGCCATATGCATCGATCCCTTTGCCAGTCATGCGAATACAATCTTTATGGGGATCATGCTGTGTATGGTAGAACGTATGACTGAAGTTTCTACATTGGTAATATATTATGGAATGTATACAACTCAGTTCTCTTCTCTGTATCACCAGAACACAGTGACAACGTAAAAAGAATTATGAAATTAATATCTACTGTAGAGGCTTAAACGTTTAAATGCTATCACACCGTGATTGTGTATTTATTGTGAAATGTATATTAATTGGTACCGTGTCAAAAATGCAGTAATTGGAGTTACACGGCGTAGTCGTGCGTCAACATTTGACATAAAAAGAGCTCCACGTATTGAAGTAATTTAATCGTACAATGTATTCGCTACGTGGACCCAAGGAGATTTGGTCTCACCCACCTCCCTTGTGTACCTTACCTGAACACTGATATTGATTTGTCACCAACATTTGCTCGAAAAGAATTGAATCCACCATTACAAAGAAACAAAGGGCCTACATTTTTTTTTCCAAAATACAATGTATTGAATAGCATTTTCAGTGGAACGTGAAGGCATGTGCTTTACAGGTTTTGACAAACCGCAGGAATTCGTGCTTTGTTTCTTCCCTATTTTGTTCACCCTGTATGCAGACCCGGGGAACAGTTAGAGCAACCTTGGTGTATCCCACTCGCCTCAGACTGCTTTGTTTAGTTTCATATATATATATATATATATATATATATATATATATATATGAAGAGTTTGTTCACAAAAACCGATAAGTCAATTTTTGAAGATTTTGAAGTACGGTCTCTGTCATAAAGTACAAAATAATACCTTTTAAATGATATATTGGTCACAACATATAAAGGTACATTTTTGAAGTTATGGTCAAAAGAAGGAAAAAAATTCTTATTATTCTCTTTATTTTTCTTGACCTTTAATCGCAAATATCTCCATTTGGCAAATATGGACTTATCGGTTTTCAAACAAACTCTTCATATATATATATATATATATATATATATATATATATATATATATATATATCAATGTATACAAATTTGATTTACCATGCGAAGTTATATTCACAATATCAATAGCAACTGATGCAATCTTGTATCCAGACATAAGTGAGCTGATACTTATTGATGATAATATTACCTATGATGATTTACACACTAAAGTTGATGATCGCATTTGATGTGTGACTGGTGATTGAAAGGCAGTATTTTGGTTTCAACGATGAACCCCATGTACATCACCCACTATACCTGATCTTTCCTACCACACCATATTATAACTCCGTCATGACGATTAGCAACCAGTTTGATCTCAGTCCCGTTGACATTTTGATATTGTGATCTTGAGAGGCTTAACATCACTAGTCGAGTGATGGATAATTCCGATAACTCCCCCCCCCCCTCGTTTGACAGGTAGCAAGCTGTGACCCAACATTTCTATCAAGTCTCACGAAGAAACATACAAATATCTCATTATTTATGCTAGTATTCAGGTGCATTTTACAATATCCTGTTATCAAACATGCATGATATACACAAAGTAGATTATGTGTTTATTTCCCTTTTTAAAGGAAATATATATAGCATTATATGTGTATACATATACATTTACTATGCAAGTTCATTTCTTCTCTCCTTCTTTCTCTCTCTCTCTCTCTCTCTGCCTAACTGTCTGTATATCTTGTCTCTCTGTATATCAATGAACACCATTCTCCTCGTATGCACTTTAAGCAATTATCATAACAGACTAGTACCCCGGTGTTTTGAAGAAAAGTAAATGCAGTGGAATGCCTGTAAGTACCTGCCTACTTTACGTGTCAAAGGAAATAGATCTTGATCGCATGAAAGGTTACTGACTTGGAAGGTTGTAACGCGTAATTCTCCTCTTGTCGATTTGAAGGTGCGCAGCGGAACCGCATTTTCACCCGGCGAATGTGGAGGTGATGACAATGAAATACTGTAGCAATCAGTCACACCCATCGAACAAATGGTGTGCTCACCCTATGCATGCTTGACTTTTTCTCATGCACACTTTAGTGCACAGTGGTGCCTTCCCATCGACGTTCGGAAGAATTTAGGCCGACAAGCGTGTAACAGCAAAGTGTCGACTCTATTGTGGAGAGATGACAATGGCGAGGGAATTATTTTTGGAGTGTCTCGCACAATCTGTGCCTATATTTTCGTGTCCTTTATTGAATAGTGCCAACAAAGTTGTTTTTCTTGCCACCAACCTGGAGAGAAAGGGCGACCAGGTACTGCTGATGGACATTGTCAAGATAGTTTTTCTCTACAGACGCCAATGTGTGCTGGACAGTTTGTGCCAATGTAAAGTCAAGAATTTGAACGTCCCCCTCCCCCCCCCCCCCCTTCCAGAAGGAAAAATTAACAGATTTCTTGTTTCCTTACAATGATTGCAAGTGTGCTGTATTGGTAACTACCACATACTACTTCTATGTATTGAACGCCAGTGATTGTTGGTTTAATAACGTTCTGATAACTGCATGTATACCAATGATAACATGATTATTTTAAAGGTTGAATTACTTGTTATTACATGTAGGTTTATATGACAACTGCTTCCTTGCAAACAAAACACTAAAAGCGCCATGAGCATCTTTTGATGGACTGTTGCGCTATAAAAGTATACACTATTATTATTATTATTAAATGCAGATGAGTATGAACATGTTTGTACTACCGAAGGGATCTGCTTGTTTGAGAGGTATGTCTTGTCAGCCCGATTCATTAGAAGTGAATCGCACATCATAAATTACGATGTTATCCGTCAAAATATGTATTCAATATTTCAGTGTTCACTGTATTTCAACAGGTAATATAACTGATTGACTTCACGCAGGGCAAGAACCTACCACGCCCCCTAATCCTCGCTGACGCATTCTGGGAGTCACCATGCGTCGAGTGATCATGCGCAGTGGAAAGCACACTCTTCAGCAGCCTTAAAAATGGCGCCGCTTTTGTCTTAATTGTGGCAAGGTCAGACCATCGTTGGCGTTACTGCTGATGTTGTTGTTGTCTATTTTCTTTCCATAACAAACTAGTCACTTTGCGTTTGCATGTTTGGTAGAATGTAAAAGCGTTCATAATTAAAGGGACAGCATAGCAGTATGACTCTACTAAGAGGGGAACAGACGTGAACTTAACACACATCAAGCAAAGAGTCGGTTCACGGTTTAGGAGATCAATCTCCCATTGACGCAGTAAATACTTACATTCAGAAGTACTCTTAAATGTAGAATGTCACCAGATAATTCTCTCACACTATACTAATTGCGACATTGTTAACAAAAGAGACCAGTCAGTCGTGTTCAATATAAAATCTCAGTCCAGTTAGGATGGATTGTGTTTCAAGGATTATTTACCACGAAAAGTTGTCTGTGAGGGTAATTTAGGAGTCAGTGGAGCCAGTTTTGAATCAACACAGGTCTGCAAATTCTGCAAGATATTACACTGCTTGCATTATTTCCTGGTCGTAAAATGCAAGGACCAATCATTTAAGAACATGAAATGAAAATGACTACACAGGTTATTCAAGACCTAGCTACATATTTGACACAATGACTGATATGCAAGCACATACGTCTGTCATACTTCCACGTTTTCTAGGAAGAGGCTGACGTTGTTGAACGTCATGAATACATGCTAAAATGAAATGTTATCATGTACTTTTAGTCTCAAGTTATAGATCACTGCAATGTGTCCATGAGTACTATTTAGAATATGAAATGCCATCAAAGAATAATCAGCATTTCACAGTTTTACATATGGAATCAGTGCCACTCCTCAACAAGACTTGTATCGATAAGCTAGTGCAACGACGTGCTCAGTATTGAGGCATCTGACGCCCAAAATATTAATACTTTGATGAAAAGGTCCTTCTAAAAAGATCTAAATAAAGATCTAAAAATTGAAATGAATTTCTAAGTCTGGAATCGACATAAATCAATGAAGGTATTCTGATCTTTATTTCAGGAAACTAACTGTCCCACGCATTGAAGATGGCTGAGAAACCGAGAGAGGGGCAATGGCGGTGGACGCGGGGAAACGAACGTTCGCGGCGCGATGAGATTCGTTACCACCCACCCAGTAACAGCGGCTCGTCGGCGGTTGTCTACCGCCAGAAGAAAGCCGGCAATCGTCGACGGAAGAAGGTGAAGAAGCGATGGAGTGTGCGGCCAGACGTCAGCCTGGTCGTGGTGCCCCGGAAGAAGCAATGTCAGATGATCTGTTCAGTGGTGATGATCCTCCTGGGCGGATTCTTGACCCTTGCTGGACTGATAGTACTTGTCATCCTGGCACATATATCCAAGATCGTGTGGGGCGTCGGTATAGGTGTGCTGGTGCTGGGAGTCATAGTGCTCGTAGTAGGTTTGGTATACCTTCTGTGCGTGTGCTGCTTCAAGACGTCGACGAAATATAAAGAGTACATGGCGGAGTTTAGGGGCGGGGATGTGTGCGAGATCGGTGCCGTAGCAGACGACACGCCAGGCGGTGGGTCGACAGTCACGTCAGACACAACTTTACAAACCCGCGTCGGCACTAACTCCGCCTCAGCGGGCGGGGACACTGGTGACGTAGACTTCAGCCGGCCGGAGGAGGGGCCTTCTACAACGTACGTCACGGCCAACGAAGACACGCCCACAGTCTCGAAGGGAGGGGACGCGAGCCCCGATTGGCATACGCCGATGGGCTATCGACCACTGAGAGTCAACACAATCACAGATTTCAGTGCAAACGCGGGCACTAGCCCCTCCCACGAAGAAGAAACTTCTGGATACGTTGCCGATCAGCGGAGCGGTTTACTCGGCGGCAATCCTGCCATGGCGATGTCGGAATCGGAAGATTCTGAGAGATGGAAAGACGACTTCGCCCAGCTAGAAGAGGCCCTCCAAGAAATGATCAGGAAGTAAGCTAGATAGGAATTTAAGTGTTTGGAAGAATGAAGCATTCTCAGTGATAACTGATTGGGCAACCAAAATTGTTGACTTTGGATTGGTATTATTAACATTTCTACGGAAGTTGGAGTCCGTTGCTGGCTTTTTTTTTCAAACATTGGTTAATGCTGTTGCAACTGATTGACAAATTGGTTAATGCTGTTTTTGGTATGATGCGTGTATTGTGTAATCTTTGTTCCTTATTCAAATACCACTTCAAGTCATATCAAATTAATTCACAAAATGTATATATATATATATATATATAATATAGGTTTTCCCGGTCAATTTCATACTTTTGTCACTCAAATTCATTAATGTGCATTCAAATTCACGCAGCGCACGCACGCGAAAATATTGGGGCATTCAAATTCAGAATCCGAGCGATCAATTTCATTTATGAGCGTTCTATTTCGTTTTCGTGCAATCAAATTCACGATTGGGCATTCAATTTCAAAATGCGAGCACCGACTTTCCTACTCGTGCATTCAAATTCATACGATAGTCACGTGATAGTCCCAATGAGCTTGTTTGGAGCGTTCAAATTCATTTTTAGGCGATCAAGTTCCTACTTCGTGCAATCAATTTAACGAGGAAAATGGAGGAGACTTTTAAGAAAGGAAAAAGGGCCAACACAACCAATGAATGCTTGCATATAGTGTAATTAGGATTGTTTACGTGTTCTACATTGTTCTCTGTTCATGTATTCTTTGTTTTTCATCTCAATAAATTTCAAATTGCAATGTCCAATCAGCAGTGCATCCAAACAACACAACGACTAGTAATCATATTTTTTGATGATACTGCATGCTGACAAGGCCCTAACACCAACCATATAATGACAATTCATCAATTTAAGACAAATTGACACACAATGATCTCATATAGTCCCGCAAAATTTAATCAATAAGACAGCAATACACAGCAAACAACACGTATAAAATGCTCATGTATCAGTTTCAATATAGTCGAAATTGTGTTTTTTTCCTCGAAAGTGTCACTCAACCCTCCGTATTATGCTCGTCTGTAGGCCTATACAGTGCCTATTTTTTTTTTTATCAAAGAAGATGGCTGGATAACCCATATTCAGCTGCAAAAGCTGGTCCTTTATGGGGTCCAGTTATGTTTTGCTCTTTGCGATGAATAAATGAAGTGGGATCTTTTACGTGCATGAGTTGTGACTCTTTAATTTACACGTGGGACCTCCATTCCATGTCCAATCCCAGGGAAATGTGCCTGTATATTCCTATTTGCTAAGCGCGAGTTCAAAGTTGTCATTTAACAGGTGGACCTCTACTGAAAAAAAAATGAATAATCATCATAAATCCCAATATATTCAAAGCCAAGTGAAAAACACATGCATACACGGCCCCAAAGTAACTAAATTCAGGACTTCTTTTAAATTGAATGCAGTTATTTGGAACATGGTTGCCTATTCACGAATTTGAATGACCGACGACATTCTGTCGCCAGCTTGACATGAATTTGAATGCTCTTTGATGAAATGCGTGCTCCTCTCTTAAATTTGAATGCTCCGATAGTGAATTTGAATGTTCCGATAGTGAATTTGAATGCTCCGAGAGTGAATTTGAATGCTCGGATAGTGAATTCGAATGACCGGATTTTGAATTTGATTGCTGATTCAGTGCCGCGAGCGTGGAATGCGTGAAATCGAATGCTCGGAATAGGAACTTGAATGACAAAAGTATGAAATTGACCGGGAAAACCTATATTACGTATATTGTCATAACATAACCTCAAAATAAGTGGTAATTTAGTCAAGAATAGATCCTGAATCACTTACCATTGTATGACTTTGCAATATGCTTTATGATTCTCTGAATGAATATGAAATGACTTGCAGTTTTAAAGCTGATACTCTTTAGGTCTGTTATACTAAATTTGACATGTAAAATCATGATGATTATATTACTGTTTGAATGTATAATTTTATGGCTCTCCATATGCATCTATTATCTCTGGATGTGGACAAATTTTATTTGCTAGTACCATGTGTCTATCACATCGATGTATTGGCAAACCCAAGTTGGCTGAAAGCTGTAGAAAATAAATGATTGGAGAGTCTAGAGCAAATGTCCCGGTAGCACCTATCTGCGTCTTCCGCCTAGCCATGCTGCTGCTACCTGAGAGTTGTTAAGTACACCGACTTCTTTTATTCAGGCTTTCAACGCTGTCGATTTATTTCCATTTCAGCAAATCTGACGATCAAGAGATCATGCGAGTAATGGACCAGCGACCACCGATGGATACTTCCACGCCGGTGACTAGCGCTCAGCGAACATTCAATGTCCCCATCTCGGTCCAGGGTTCGCGGACTCACGTGGCGACCCCGCCCAACCCGACTCCGCCTTCCTACGATCACGTGATCAAAAACTACCGCTCCTACTCCCGCTCTACTTCACCCACTCGCCTCGGTGGGCCGGACTATTAGTACTCATCACCCGTTGCCTGGAAACCTGTGAAAGCAGCACATGGCTGCCTTGTGTTGCTTGAACGAATTATGTGTAAATTTTAGGTTTTCTTGTGATGAGGACTTTATTTTTTTCTTCTGGGCCCCGTTGCTAGAAACTTTGCGTTTAAACGCAACTTGCAACTGATTGTCACTGGCCAATCAAAATCATTGTTGCATGCATGTCTTCTTAATAGGGCAGACCCTGAGCCAATCAGAATGGTTGTTTCAAAATTAGCAATTATTTGCAATTGATTGCAACTTTCTTGCAACGGGGCCCAGGTGCCCTGATCTGGGCTGGCATCGTACTGTCTTATGCCTCCTATATTCTTGGAAGATTTATTTATCTTTTTTCCTTATCTTTAGGAGCAATTTCTCTCATAGACTGCTTAACCATAATTTACCAGATCATCTCAACTAACAAACATGCTACGTTGACTATGTTGCGCTGTATTCACGATTTTGGCCACCATGTGACTGACATCTTTTTTGTTTGTTTTTTTTTTGTTTAGTACTTTTTTTTTGAAGGAAAGCAAGTGTTTAATTAGTAAATAATGACATTTGTATTTGTTTCCCGATCAGTTTAAGAGTGACAGCGTTCTATAAACAATTCTACGCAATTACCTGGTGATCATGGTGGGCGCTTTCCTAGGTCTTTGTGGACTTCTCGCTGTCGCCAATGACGTAAAAAACTCATGCGCACGCTGAAGAGCTCTGTCACAGGTGCACTGTGGGATTCCTCGGTCCCTTGTTCGCTTCCGGTTGTCTCACGCGAGTCGCAGTTCCCATACGATTCAATGGAGTTCTTTGTCTGCTTTTCCATTGTTAGCCCTTTTTTTCTTGGCTATAATTCAGCTTAAAAGAGTTGAAAGTGTCTAAGCTTTACTGATTTGCGGTCACTAGAGTCATGGTTCACTACTGCAAGGCTTCAATGTGCTGGTCACATGGTGGAAAGCGAAGAAATCTTCAACAAAAAATACCTCTTTATAAAGACAGAGCGTAATGTCAGTGCGTATGTGCAGCCAAAACCGGGGCAAGTTTGTCCCATGAGCTATCCCATAATGCATCTAAAACGCTGCTCTGCGCACGGCACCTGATACGTATTGGCCATACCCTCAATTAAGAATGTCATATGTGAACTGACATTGCCACTTCCAAACGTTTATTACTGTATTAACGTTAAACAAAAATTGCACCTAAAAAAATTGCACCTAAAATGTTTTGAGGTTATTAATCATCCTTGAAAAACGTATCGCCGTTTTAAACAAATGCATTAGGCCTATAGGCTAACGTGAGGCCCCAAGTATGATATGGTGTCAATTTGATCGCAAACCGCATAGTTTACAAGAATATTAGAAAATAGATTATTAATCATTGCGCAATCGATTTGCAGCACAGTGAAATGACGTAGAAAGTACTTTTTGCCCTTTTTAGGCTATCGTCCATTGTTTGAATCACATTGTTCACACTGGACATCGATACGAGAGCATAACAATAATATGTTTAGGCTTTCATTTCTGTGAACATTTTGCTACTTTAAAGGGCATAATGTTTAGAAAGTATATTTTTCGGATGAATAACCTTAAAAAAAAATTCAAGGGCAATCTGGAGCTGCACACCAGTAGATCTACTTTTTAGCAGCGGAATTTTACTTCGAGACACAATGAATGAGACATTTTCTACACACTGTTGATATCTTGCAGACTCTTGAAATTCAAATAAATTCTATTAGAACGTTGTATTTGTTGGGTGTACCATGCAGTGGCCATGTTGTGGTACATGAGGTATAAACTAACACCGATATGGATGTGTGGGACACGCAAGCATTCCTGTTTTAACGTTGCTCATGCTCTTACAAAGTCATAACGATGACAGTGATAGAAGGAATATATGGGCTTATATCATAAGCTAGTCAATAGTGGAACAAAAAGTTACTTACTTTCATATCAAGACATGTTTGCAAATTGGAACAATCAACCAAATCCTCCACACATGCTGATTGTTTTGGCATTTCATATATGAAATGCGTATATTGAGATCTTTATTTCGCTCCAAACTGCTACTTATATTGACGAGCTTAAACCGCACTATTCCATGATTGTGTGCGCTAAACCACAAATTATGTCGAGATGTTCAGTCATGACTGAATCCAGTCCATCTTAGTGAATAATTATCAGGTTCAACTCTTTGAAATATTTTTCCTTCTTATTTCCGTGTTGACATGTTATGACAGCGGTGACTTGCCAGCTTTTATATGTGCTTTATTAGAATGTTTGTAGCTGAATTGTTGTTGAAAAGACGTACTCCATAGGTGTCTATAAACGTCAACGTGATCAAAACCTGACTCGCGTTCTGTTTTAGAGCATCAGCATTTTGCGTGAAATTGATTTTGCTCGTTTGTCTGTTGTCTTTTTGTTTTTATGTAATGAATAGAGCGTCAAGGTGTAATATTGGGTCTCTTCAGCAATGTGAGATGACGTGAAAAACCTTTTGACGCACAGCCCCCGCTTCTCCACTGTAATCTAGACAAAGAACTTGTGGTGGTGAGGAGAAAAATCTCTTTGAATCAAGAATAAACGCCATAATTATTGTGATATAGATAAGATAACAGTACGTATTCACAGATCGTGTCACTCATTAGGTATTATTGCACAATATTTTGTATTGAATTACTGTAATAACCATTATCCCTTTTTTGACGATCTTTTTCAAGTAGGTAATCAGTGACAACGGTGAGCTTGTCTGATATTCACCCCAGAATTGCCAGATCTGTGGCAGCAACTGATCTGTGCCAAACCGATTTTATCATTATGCGTATAGATTGAAAATATAAGCTGCTCATCACAAGACATATTAGTCAATTTCAAGTTTGAATTTTCGTCTTCTGACATGATTATAATTGTGATTTTTTTTTTTATCCAGGCACGGCAACAATATATGTGTGGTTATTATGAACCATGCATTCTCATAAAAGCGCAATTTTACTAATTCCCTTTTATGACGTAAACGCTGTGAAAATATGCAATATACACTGTATATGTATTGTAATTTAAAACTATGTTCATTATGTTTCCTTTGGAAGAAAATATACTGAAGATAATGCTCATGATGTGTCTTTTTTATCGGACTTTTTTAAATAAAAAAACTATGGAGCATTTGCAACTTATTGCATGTGGCTCGCCTCGTTTTCTCACACTTGTCACCAACAGTCTTAATGGGAATGGCCATTACGCTATATAGTACCCAGTTAATTACTTATATTATTATAATAGTATACTAAACATGTATGTATGTATATGTTATATATATATGTATATAATACATATATATTTATATGTACATATGAATATATATCACATACACATGCAAGCGTGGCTTTTTTAGTGGAACACTGTTTTCCATCATTGTGATTATTTACTATTTTTGTTGCAATGACAAAGTGCATTGTTTCTTTTTTACGACATCATTCGTGTATAATATACTTTATATTGTATTGAAAAAATCCTTTATCGGACGAGTGTAAGAGAAATGAAAAAAAAATGTATCACTTTGGATTATGTCAACTTTTTCTTTTCTTTTCTTTGTGATGATGGAAATAAATAAACTATTGAATCATATGCTAAATATATAGATATATGAATAGTGTCCTTACATGAGATATTATGTTTACAAAATACACTTTATTACTTACCTGTATGTATAAATAAATATGATATGTATATATTTATTAACATATATATAAATATATATATCAAGAAATATAGGTAGCTATATATATTTCTGTAAATATGATTTCTGTTACGTTACTTTTCTCCCTCTGACGTAAAATAAGTCATTTGAGGGGAGGGCGGCAACGCTCGTACATGTCATGGAATGTCAAAGAAGTGGCAGGGAAGGTAGGACTCGCAAATTACCATCTTCCCCACGCCACTGCGGTCACATAGCGGCTTCACCCAGCTCGCCCAGCAGCAGAACGCTCAGAATACTAGTGCTGTAGGTTCCGCCTGGGTATCCTCAAACCAGAATCAGAACTAAAACATGAATGCCATAGAGTGCTGGTCCAAAAACGCAGGGGAAAACACGAATGCAGGTGAGACGTGAGACGTGTGAGACACACACACACACACAGAGTATGCTCACAGTCTTTAGATGGGGATTTTTCATTTCTGCTACAAACTGGCGGATCATGCTGGAAATAAGAACCAACGTCTTCCACCTCCCTGGTCCATATAAGGCGAGAGATAGCCCATGTCGGATGGCGAACCAAAGTAGAAGGATATATTCAGAGCGAAATGATAGTGACAGCGTGATAAAGAAGAGTTATGTGGCCTTCTGTGCTTGGAGCGCTTATTGATGAAACTGTTGGGCTCATGCTAAAATGAAGGCTACCTTAAGTGATGTTTCGAAGGAGAATTTAGATGCCATTGGGCTCTGACTCTTCCATCCTTCATATCAAAACTGACAAAAAAGTGGATTTCTCTTTCCATTTATACAAAAAATAATGTAATGTTCATTGCTTACTTAGTTCGTGTATCGAAACATAAAGACAAAATTAGTCAAAAAAAGACAAAAGTTTAATAGGTTATCAAGACACTGGTTGAAGAAAGAAGGTTATAGCAAGAAGCCAGGCCTGTTTGAGTTGCGCGAGAGCTTGTAAACAAAGCTGACGTCTCTTTGCAGAATCTCAGTGCAAGAAGAGGATGGGGAGAGAATGGTCTAGAAGATCGTTCTTCCAGAACCCGTATAGGTTCACTAATTAGGCTCTGTTTGATCAGAGTAAGTCTGATAAGTTGAGTTTGAGGAGCACTTGGGTAGTACTTGCTCTGACGACAGGAGGGATATCCCGTTGCCTCCTATGATACGGGTTTGGTCAGGCCTAACCGAACCTGAAGAGCCCTTGGATTTCGCTGCCTGAGCCTAAGCTCTCCGAAGTCGAGGGGTTCCTAAAGAAGTCTATATAGGCAAGTTCTGCACCAGGTCCAAATGGCCTTCCGTACAAAGTTTTCAAAAAGTGTGGAAGGCTGAGAAAGCTCTTGCAGCGAGTTTTGATAGTTGTATGGAAGCAGGGTGTCGTCCTACGTTCCTGTGTAAGGCCTAGGGAGTATATGCAACCCAAAGGAAGAAAAATCCACCTGATTGGTAGGTCAGTTCGGCCTATCTCTCTGCTCAATTTCTAAGGTAAAATCATGTTTGGCTTTTTATCAGTGATGATCTACTCCTTTGTTGTTGGGAATGGTTTAGTAACACATCTGTGTATAGAAGGCAGGTATTGAACGTTACCCCGGGTGCCTCAAACATACTTCTGCATGATACGGCGAACCATTCAAGAGTTGAAGAGACTATGATGTGGCAAATACGTAAGACTCAGTACCACATGCACTCCTTGAGTTTGCTATGAATTCTTGTGGATTCTTTCCATGGTGATTGCAGAGCTATCAAGACTTCAAGATGTGGTTAACCATCCAGCAGTGTACAACGGGTCGGCAGAGCCCGGGAGATGGCATACCCATGGGTTGGGTATTTTTTCCCATAAGCCTATTAAATGTTTTGTGTTAGAAGTGAATGTGATTGCTTGGTCGGCATAGACTTTAAGGCGTGGTGTTACCTTTCCCGATGCAGAGGAGTTGCCTCCGATTCATGCTTTCGTGGACGACCGCACAATCCTCTGTCCAAACTCAAAAGTTCGCAGGTGAGATTCTGGCTGGGCTTCAGAACCTGTAGAACTGGTGTAGAATGAAATTCAAGACGAAGAAGCCTTGTCCTATTCCACAAGTTAAGGTGCGTGACTGCCCCTTTCTACTCTGTGGTGAGGGATCGAATCCCATCCACACAAGTACGACCAGCAAGTTGGTGGTACACTGTAGAATCGAAGGTGACAGAGGAGTAGATTGCCAAGGGTCTGCAGGCAATTGATAAGTGTGGTCTCCCGAGTAAACTTGAACTGCAATATCTTCAGTTTGGTTGGATGCCATTCCCTTGGTTTGATGCCAAACATCATGTGGCCATTGACTGTCTATGATGTTGGGTTTTCCTATGTTGAAGCTACAAAACGGAAGATCAATGAATGTGTCAATAGGTGGCTGAGCGTTCCAAGTTGCCTGACTAATGTTGCCTCCTTGGTTGAAGAGGTCAATGTGGCAAAGGCTAGATCGTCCATTATGCTCCGATCGTAAAGATTATTGTCAGCCAGTGGTGAAATCAGGCAAAAAAAATGGTGAGCTCAGATTGCTGTTGAGGACACCGAGTCAAGGCTAAAGCATAAAGAAATGGTGAAAAACAGAGGTCCTTTTGGTCTGGGCTTGACCTCAACCAAAAGTTGGTCAACAGCTACAGTGAAGAAGCAACGTGACTGTGTGCTTCGGGGAGGCTGAGGAGGAGAAGAGATTGACCACAGCAGTAGGCCAGGCTCAACTCAGTGGTACCTGGACAATGCGGAAAGGAATAGAACCAAAGGCACTTGACATGGTTTGTATTATGGTAGATGGAGCCACTAATTCTAACTTATGACCTTTTGCTCACTCCTGCTAGCCTGAACAAGTGGTACATGTATATAATGAACCTAACAAATGTGTTGCTTGTGGAGATATAGGAACCCTCCAGAACACTCTGAGTCAGGCCTGTGAGGGAGGTCTCTTTGACGGGGAATGTACGCATAGAGGCACAACCAAGTTTTTAAAGTTATTAGAGGCTCTAGCGAAGAGAGTGTCTTTCATCAATTCAATGAGTGGTACCTCTTGTGTTGCTAAGCTATAGATAAGCTCGAGCAAAGCTAAGCAGCACTCGTCCCTAGCATCCCGTCATGAGCTCTCTACTGGCAGGTCAATGCTTGAACTGGACGGGTCTTTCGACAACTCTTACTCCTCTTCATTTTGCTTCTACTTTCACTTCTTATGATTTTCTTCTTCAATCCCTTATTGTCTTCTTCAAATTCATCTTTCTTGCTTTTTCTTTTATCCCTGTTTTATTCCTGTTCTTGTTGTTTTCTGTATCATTTCGTTTTTGTACAATATCCTAATATAAAATTAAGTTCTCTACTGCTTAGATTTCAATAAACTTTTTACTTCTACTTCGAGTATTTTATCGCGAGTGTTCACTACCCGATTGATACAATACCTACGCTTTTCTTATGTTCATGACCATTATTATCACCTGCATACGATTCCAGTCAACCTTTTCTAATTATCTAAGATACGATTCTAGACATTGAGGAATGCTCACAATTATTATTCAGTCGGTGTTACAGAGAGGGGGAAATTTCTGTACACAGCACAAAGATTAATGATGTTTTTGACCTAACAAGCAATCGTCGCCTAGGAGACCTTTTGTTAAGAAGATGAGGGATCCGATACCCTGGGCAATGCTGACGAACATTTCAGTGAAGGGAAGGCAATTAATGAACAATGGGCTATATTGTACAGATTTCCCAGGCTTCCTTTGCTGGTACTTGGGTGGTAACATTGAGCCCACTTTGAGATCACTTTACATTATTGTGACGTGGAATTACCTGACAATCGCATCAACTCGCTTTAAAGGGGGTAAGTTTTGTTTTGTTTTATTTCTGCGTTTTTCCTATACTTCAATTAAAAAAATATATATCATTGGGGATTAATTTCAGTATTGCTGACAACAGAATATACAATGCAAACAGAACTTGCATTAATATCAGATAAAAGAACTATTCGTGAAGGGGGAAATTGCAACAGACCGCACATCGTAAGCTTATGCTTGAAATGATGGTGGTTTTAGAATATTGGTAGGGAACAGAAGGGCAAAATGAAAAATGAAGAGGAAAAATTGTGCCTGAAATAGTGCAAGGTGCATCTTGCTGTGTGTGAATGTGCATTGACCTGACACTAATACTTCATTTTCTAAGAAATACAATTGTTTAATATTATTTCTTATCTAATCTGGTTTACCTAATATTATTAAGGATTGATAATCATGAAACATGATCAGCTATGATTGTTTAAAAATCTAACGCAAATGATATCTTAAAATCAAATTCTGATGTCAGACAAACTAACAATCATAACTTTTGAATGGAGTGTGAAATTTTCTTCAAACTTTCACTGATATGTTTTATTGATATTACTACAATTGTACATTTTACTCAGTCCATTCATGTATATGAAGGTAAACTTGTTTTTAATGCAGTATCAATGTTCTATGTTTTCATCACATGTCACGCTGTCGGTAGCCTGTCTTCCCTGTCTAACCAATAGGTCCCGGATTCGAAACTCGGTCAGGCTAGCGAGCTGATAATGTTCTGTCCTTTGATCATTGTTGGTACGGGCGTTGGAAGCCTCGTTGTGTTACATTTTCTCAACTCACACCCTACTTCATCTCATCCTCGACAAAAACAAGTTGCACATCTTGTCCAGTCCACTTATAATAATTAAAAATGTTCACTTTAATTTCTTTGTACTTCAGACAAGCAAAATTATTATGATGTGAGTTAGATATACCTGCTTTGGTATTCTTTGAGGATTTATTTGAACCAACGGAGAACTGAAAGGTCTTGATTGTAGCGGGTAGTCTACAGATATTAATACAACCGATCATGCTATAAGAATTTATCAATTTCAAAATTGAATAACATGATATCATGCTAATACCATGCACATATTTATCACAGCCAATCACCATTTCCCAATCACCATGTGCAGAGGATTCGGTGTAAAAATGGCAGAGGTAAAAATGGCAGGGGTAAAAATGGCAGGGGTAAAAATGGCACAGGTAAAAATGGCAGAGGTAAAAATGGCAGAGGTAAAAATGGCAGAGGTAAAAATGGCAGGGGTAAAAATGGCAGGGGTAAAAATGGCAGAGGTAAAAATGGCACAGGTAAAAATGGCAGAGGTAAAAATGGCAGAGGTAGAAATGGCAGGGGTAAAAATGGCAGAGGTAAAAATGGCAGAGGTAAAAATGACAGGGTAAAAATGGCAGAGGTAAAAATGGCAGAGGTAAAAATGGCAGAGGTACAAATGGCAGAGGTACAAATGGCAGAGGTACAAATGGCAGAGGTAAAACTGGCAGCGGTAAAAAGGGCAGAGGTAAATAATTATGTGGTAAAAATGTCAGAGGTAAAGTTGTCAGTGGTCGAAGTGTCAGTGGTCAAAATGCCAGAGATAAAAAAAATACCATTGATAAGAATTTAGTCGTTGAAATGCAAGAGGACGAGGTAAAAGTGACAGAGATTTTTTCCTTCATGTTTCTGACACCTTTCTCGCAATACGCGCTTTTCGTGCCTTCTCCTGAAATAAAGCACGGGGGAGACCGGGGAGAAATGGGACACGGGGAGAAATATGGGACACTCATGTAACTTGAAAAATGCTCGGACAGTCAACAATCCAATTATATCAGTAAAAAGATGAGCCTCGGTACACCTGAAAATGGACATATTAACCACTATACAGCTCTACAGGTATCTTGTCAGTAAAATATTAAACTTACTTTAGATCTGGTATGTCCTATACTATGTTAATAAGTATTTTAAAAAGTGTGCAAGCTTCTGAAAATAAAATTGATTGATAACAGACATGCAGGTATGAAAAATTGGCAGGGATCTTTTACTGTTTCTGTTACCACTGGGAGAAATTCAAAAGGGCAGTGTTACATTTCTCCCCGCGGCACATGTAAAGAGAGTCTTGCAGAGCTTCAGCGATCCCTGTGTAAATTGAATCGCGATCATTATGGTAGTCATAGGCGGTGATTTCAATGTACCTGAATGGGATTGGGCTGGATTTTCTTACACTGTTGTTGTATAACGAGGGAACAACGTCATTCTCGGTGGCTGAATCTACTAATCTTTAGCAACATGCCATGTTGATAACATAATGGAATCTGACTTTGGAGCAACAACTAAGTTTGAAAGGCATCAAACATTTACATTTGTTCAAAATGATTGAAAGAAATCCCATGGCAAACTATCAGTTTTTACTCTCACTAGAACAGTTTATTGCTAAAGTTCGTCTCCTGTTTTAATAGGCATAAGTTTGTAAAGTGACCACAAAGTGTTCATTAAACTTCGAGATATTTGTTTTTGCGCCATGTGATACTTGAACAGTGTAATAAAATATTTTGCAAGAGCGTATTTGTTTTTGCGCCATGTGATACTTGAACAATGTAATAAAATGTTTTGCAAGAGCTTACTTATGTCTGCCGATACATCTACCGTAGTTTTTTTTTTTTCGTTTTGTATTTTTACTTCTACATTATGTCGTGATCAGGCCTTGTGAGATAAATAGGCTCCTACGAAACCTGAATGTGAGAAAATAATATTAAACAGGTGAAAAATTAGCGGTTTGCTTCGACTATGTCTCCTTCACTTCTTTACACTAAACAGTTCAAAAAATGAAATTAATGACAATATACTAGCCTGGACGTGAGCGGAATTCGTTTGTGTAAGAGTGTGTATATCAAGTGAGAGTATGTATATCTGCGTATATGTTTATACCAAAAGTGGGTTCGTGTGTGTGTGTGTGTGTGTGTGTGTGTGATAACTTCATTGGGCGAAACAACATAGGATTATACTGTTTAAGGGCTTTGCAGCATTGTTGGAACCCCCTTATAATGACAGATGATGATGATAATAATAATAATAATAATAATAATAATAATGAATAATAAAGATAATTTTCCATAGGCCTACTAGGCTCTTAGCTGATTTATTATTTCTCTGCACACAGACAGATTACGCCACTGCACTTGAATCAAAATCAGAATAATGAGAGTGCTCTAATCTTTTTTAAAACATAATTAAATCAATATTCTTCAAATCTGCAATTTGGATTTGCTATTAGTAATTAGTGATTAGGATATCATTCAAGACCCCTTAATACGTTTATATCTGACGAAATTGCTCTCATTACTTCTGACATTGTACTTCTGCCATTTTTACCTCTGCCATTTCTACACTCTTAAAACATCCAAGTCAGAACTGACACGGAACTGGGTCCGTTGGGGTCATACACACTTCCGGGTCAGAAATGACAAGGAATGTGGTCAGATATGACCCATTCAGAGTCATGAATCTGGTCAGGATGATCCCATTCAGGGTCTTCATGACCTAATTCCAAGTAATTTCTGACCCGGAACGGTGCACATGCCCCAACGGTATCAGTTCCAGGTCAGTTCTGACTCGGGTCTTTTTAGAGTGTACCCCTGCCATTTTTACCTCTGCCATTTTTACCTCTGCCATTTTTACCCCTGCCATTTTTACCCCTGCCATTTTTACCTCTGCCACTTTTACCTCTGCCATTTTTACCTCTGCCATTTTTACCCCTGCCATTTTTACCCCTGCCATTTCTACCTCTGCCATTTTTACCTCTGCCATTTTACATCTGCCATTTTTACCCCTGCCATTTTTACCTCTGCCATTTTTACCTCTGCCATTTTTACCTCTGCCATTTTTACCCCTGCCATTTTTACCCCTGCCATTTTTACCTCTGCCATTTTTACCCCTGCCATTTTTACCTCTGCCATTTTTACCTCTGCCATTTTTACCCCTGCCATTTTTACCTCTGCCATTTTTACCCCTGCCATTTTTACCTCTGCCATTTTTACCTGTGCCATTTTTACCTCTGCCGTTTTTACCCCTGCCATTTTTACCTCTGCCATTTTTACCTCTGTCATTTTTACCTGGCACCGTGCAGAGCAGAGTGACGGTGCAGTGAAGAATAGAGTGGAATATTACGAACAGGAGTGCTAACAGTTTTGTGAAAATCAGACTTTAAGCATGGGTCTACATAGCGTAGGTCCATGCTTAACCCTATAAAGCCCCCTACCAGATTTTCATTCGCCACTCCTTCCCCCTTAATCCAATTTTAACCGACTTTGGCGACTTTTCCCAAAATCTTATTCTGAACATTTTGATGTAATTATGATTTAGCTGTATTTGATATTGCTGGTTGCCATGGCAACGATAAACTGTCAACCATGTCAGTCAGATTTTGCGTATTTTTCTGTTCCAATTGGAGTTAACAATATAATAATGTATAAAATGGGCGTTTCTTAGCTGTAATTTGCTTAAGAAGCAAAATGTGAAGTAATTATGGCCCTGAAATATTTCTTCTATTATTTCCTTTGTTTTTCTGTAACAACGGCATAGAACAATAGATATAATAGGGATATTTGAAAATAACAGTATTTTCCAAAGATTGCTGTTCTATTTTGTGTCATTTTGATTCCTTCCCCCAAGTTATACCTCTAATATTATTTGTTTATCACATTCCAATATTATGGGAATATGAAATATGATAACTATGCATGTACCTATCCCAATCAATACATATACAGGTCTCATAATGTATTTCTTTATTTTGCTATATTACGATGAAACATCAAACAATAACAAAGTTATATAGGGGAGGGGCACATTGTGTCCCCCCCCCTCCCCCTTGGGCCTGGGAAGGGTCATATAGCTTGGGCTTTATAAGTTTAAAGTAAGGAAGTTTATGAGGATTTATGAGGGCTTAGCACAATTTAAGCCAAAATTATTAACGTTCTTTGCAGTCACACACTATGCAATCAGAAAAGACGATGATGCCATCACGTTACCACCCTTTCATTGGTTTGTCATCAACTTGCAATTACAAGAAAAAATGTTTTTAGTTCAAAAGTTAGCAACCCTGACCCACTACAAGAGTCGTAGTTTCTCAGTGGGTTTCTCACATCGCATCCACTGGTCTCCTGGTCCTCATTTGTTTGAACGAGTCTTACGTTTCGTGATACCGTCCTTTTTTCCAACAGAGATACACCCTGTGACTTAAGACAGAGAGAGAGAGAAGGAAAAGGTGATGTCGGCGAAGGTCGCAGTGTTCATGGTGTTGGTTGGAGTCGGGCTTCTCTTGGTTGGTATCATAATGTTAGCCGTGGGCTCAGTGGTGGTCGGCATACTGATGACACTGTCGGGTGTGATCTGCGAAGTAATCGGTATCCGGATCGCTTGCGCAACCAGTGAGCCGTCAGAAGTCGCACCAGAAGTCACCGTCATGACTACGACCCAGGTGTCAACTACAACGGCATTAAGGCGCTGAGACGAAAGAGGTGACACGCTGGATCGGGGGCGATAGACTTAACCAAGATGAAGCATGAAGTAAAATTTTTACGCATTTGGCCGTAATTTAGACAGAAAAACAAAACAATCCTTGACTTATAAAATGATACATTTACAATACTGATCTACACATGTCGTGTGCGCATGGATAGGACTAATAACAACGAGGGCAGCAGACAAGTGATGTTAGTGAAGTTTGCTCATTTTTTAATGTAACTTGGTTGAGAAAATCCAGGTTAGTCTCCATTTGTTAAAATCCAGATTAGACAAAAATGAACAATCATTTAATACACTGAGGTAACTGACGATGACATTTTAGGGTAAGTTTGTATAATTTCTCATTTCTAATTGGGTAGGTATGCGTTGTTTCCTATTCCTGGATTCGTAGCAGTGAAAAAAAAAATTAACTCATCTAATTTCTTTTGCGTTCGATGCATTGTGGAAAAAAGACCCTCAGCTACCGATACATGGGGCCAATTATTTGGTGTATCGGAGCCACATTTTTCTCTTTCTCTTCTTCAACAACAACAACAACTACCGATACAAAATGTTAATTAACATCATGCTTTGAATATTCTTTACCATCCTCAATTCACAGAGAATAGAAAATAACTGTTTGTCTCGAGAGCATCATCACCTGGAATATGACATGTATCTCATCTCCTCCAAGTTGCTTCTCTACCCCCCCCCCCCTCCCTGTTACCATTCGATAACACTCATTGTGGAAAATGAGAAGACAAAATTCAGTATTCGGAACTGAAATCTAACTTCAATCCCATGACTTTTGTGTCACAGTCAATCAAATAGGCCTACGATGATGTAAATGAAGCGGCAACTTCAGATTAGTAAATTAAAACTGTAATCATATACGTAATACTAAAAGCAGGTGTTTCTCATATATAAGTATAACAGTGCGTACATTACATTTTACCATTTATCACACTTTGACTACTGTTACTATGAGTTGTGCTTATGACAGCACAATAGAGACACATTGGTTAACATTTTTAAACACACCTTCACTATCAGGAGATTCATTGGAAGTTGAGAACAACACTCAGAAGTAACATATGTATATATAGTATATATATATATATATATATATATATATATCTGATAAAAAGGAGGTCAGCGGGCATCCGACGAGGTATAACGCATCTAAGATGAGCATTTTTTTTTTAATTTATATATATATATATTTTTTATTTTTTTTTTTTTTTTTGGGGGGGGGGATAAATTTGCGCTTAATATCGTCAGTGACGCACGAACAAAATCTTCATTTGACAGGCCCGTATGACATCATTATCAAGTCGGATAGGCATGAAATTTAGTCAACATATTCTCCAATACAGTACAAAGCCATTCCTACCAAAAACATATCATTCACTATCTTTTTTTTTTAAAGTTCGCAAGCGCATATGCGCAAATTCTGAAATGCTCCAAATGACATGAAATGTATGCCAAGGTAAGTTGAAGGATTTGAACACTTGGAAATTTATATTTGTTATATGTATGCATTTACCCGAGTTAATGCTCACCTACTTTGGAAAGAAATGTTACATGGTTATGACGCTATGACTAGTAATGCTATTCTAGAAAATAGCGCCAATACATTACTCCCCGGTTAGGTGATTGCAATGAAAAGTTTCGTGCAACGCGCACTACAGCTGACAGCATGGCATGATCATGGAATTTGCATGACCATTGTGAATTGACTTGTGTTTGCACATCTCTCTCTTTTTTTTCTTCCTTTATTTCTGAGCACTTTTGTTGTTGTTGCTATGGGTTTGGGTTTTTTTTATGGGGGGGGGGGATCTATATCTGAAAATTCATAAGGAATGGCCAATGTCGGCTCCTAAAACCGCAAGAGCCAGGCTCAACTTTACTAAAATATTTCATGTTTTTAAACTAAAGAAAAAATAATGTCTTTTCAAAACAGTCCAACATGGCCCAGGGCCCAATATACATTTTTTTTTGAATGAATTAAACCGTTTTCAAAATATCTGGTATAATCCTGAATATGTATAATCTTACAAGTGGCTTACGATCGACCGTAATGAACTATGTGCACAGTGATGACAGATGGTTTTCGGGTTTTCAACACTCTTGTTTTGTTTCCTTTTCAGGAAGAGTAATTGACCAGCGATCACCCATTGAATACTTCCACGCCGGTGACTAGCTCCCAACGAATGCTCAATGTCCCCATCTCGGTCCAAGATTCGTGGATTCATGTGACGACCGAACCATACTTTGCCTACCATCACTTGATCAAAAACTATTGCTCCTACTCCATCTTCACTTGACCCACTTGCCTCGGTGGGTCGGACTATTAGTATTCACCACCAATTTTGTTTAAAAACCGGTCAAAGCAACAGATGGTTACCTTTATGTTACTTGAGTGAAATGTGTACATTTCAGCTTTTCGTGTGATTCTAATTGAGTTTGTTCTTTATTTATTTATTTTATTATTATTATTTTTTTTTTTTTGGTTCTCAGAGCTGGTCTGGCGTTGTACCGTAATGTGTTAAGCCTCCTATAGTGTTCTTGCAAACTCTGTTCGTCGCTTTAGCAATTTCTGACATAGACTGCTCAACTAGAATTATTAGACCAAATAAAATGACGAACATGTTGCCTTCACACTTGACCTTGTTGCACTGCATTCACGATTCTGACCAGCACGTTGGTTCTCTTTTGCAATCAAAATGTATGCTGTTATAGCGAATCCATTTCCAAAATGATATTCTTTTGTTTTTTCAAGCGCAATGTTTGAGTTAAAGGAGACATCGGGTTGATTTTCAGATTTTCACATTTGAACAACGATAAATTACTTGCACTGAGTACAGAGTTTCAGAATTTATAGTGATTGGGATGAGGAATAAAATTTGTTCAAAATTTAAAACAAATTGCAATGAACAAAGATGATGACATGGCAGCCTAACTATGAGAATGCATGAGTTTGGGCTCAAGGAAACAGAACAAAAGAAGAATGCATGCATACATTCTACACAGGTGAACTTATCAATCAAGCAGTATTGTAATTGAGATACCCTGACACATTTCTGAAATAATTATGTGAGGCTCTATGTCATCAACACTGTTCAGTGTAATTTGCTTAAGATTTTTCAGAATATTGGTTTTTCTGCTCAAAATGCTCAAAAATCTGTACATGGACCTGTCGGTTTATGTGCTACATGATGTGATATTGTAAAAATCGTCTGGAATTCTCCTTTAACGCGTTCTTAAAGCTATGCAATCAAAAGTAATCCCACGAGACCGACACCCATGAGTCATACAACTAGGCCCGCGAGTTTGACACCAGGTAAAAACATCACACGAGTTTGACATTACAGCACGGGGCTTAATGTGTCAATCTCGTGAGCTTTGATGGTTAGTATCGAACTTATGGACCTTATGACTCTGCTGTACAACTCATGGGCTATACATGTGACTTATAGGCTGTGTGACTTGTGGGCTGTATCATTCATGGGTGTCAGTGGTTGTTGGTCTCGTGAGCTTTCTGCGTAGTGTCGAACTCATTGGCTTTTTTTACTCGTGGGCTTATTTTACTTGATGTCGAATTTGTTTGCTTAGCGTCCGAGAACTCGTGGGTTGTACAACTAGTGGGATGTATAACTTGTGAGCTATATGACTCGTGGGATATGACTTGTGGGCTGTATAACTCGTGAGATGTGTGACTCGTGGGTGTTGGTCTCGTGACGTGTACCAAAAATAATGTATTGAAGTAAGTTGTTTCTGAAAACGTATCGTAGGCATAAACAAACAGATTCAACTGCTTATGACTATCATCATACTAGTAGTTAACAAGAATTTAGAAATGTATGTATACAGATTTCGATTATTTAGCAATAGACCAGAAGTACTGTGGAATGAATTGGATAATACTACAGTAATATGTCCCCCTTATTTCCTTGTTCGACTCATAATTATCATAATGTTGTTCATATGCCGGACAGCGAAATAAAAGCATGATTATGTTATAGGCTTTTAATTATGTGAACATTTCGCTGATTTAAAAGACATATGCATTTTACCATTACGACGTTTGATAAGTAAAGGATCATAGAACGACAAATCTCTGACAATTTCGGATCAATTTAATAGCCCGGTGAGCAGACGATTAGTTAAGCTCAGCGTGGAACTGTACAGCCATAGCTCGATATGTACTCTTTGTCATGACTCTTTAGCTCGAGAGTCATTAATTTTGTATGAGCGATTGATACACATTGCTGATCTTGTAGAGTTTTAAAATCAAACAAATATCAATGAAAGCATTGCACTCATTGGGTATTACGTGTACCGTACGTGCGGTGACTATCTTCATGTACACGAGTTAACCAACACCGACATAGATTCTTGTTTAGACTTTACTCAAGTACAGACAAAGTCTCGTATTACAGAGGTGAATGTTTACAGAAACAGACCTAATTTGCTGAGCTTTAACTTCTCTACTTTCATAAATATACGTTAACAGTGTGTGCTAAAGGAAATCAATTAACCAAGTCCCGACTTACCTTGTCAACATGAAATGTGTTTATTCAATTTATTTCGCTGCAAATCTTATTATTTCTGTTTACATTGGCTGGTTTATAAGGCACTGTTCTATAATAAAGATATTGCGTGAGCTAACGGACTGTGGTCGAAATTGTAAGCATTACTGATACCTGTCTGCATAAGTGAATATCGGGTTCAGCTCATGACGAGAAATATTTGTTTTTGAAATATTTACTTCTTTGGTGTGACGTTTATAATATGACAAAGATGACTTGCTAGCTGTAAATTACGTACTTTATTAAATATTTTCCTTTACTTCTATGTGTTCGTAAAGAAGCTACTGAAGTTCTCCATTGTTGTCTATGTCAACGGTATTGTGATCGTAATCTGAACTGCATTTTCTTCTCAAGCATCAATATCCGGCTTTAAATGTTTGATTTGTTTGTTATCTTTTTGTTTTTGTTTTTTAATGATGACCCGAGCTTGCTGATGTATTATAGGGTCTCTTTAGTGTGACAAAATATGAAGGAATGGGTGTGGGGATAGTTTTTGGACAATAAAGAAACAAAAGAGATTTGCAGTGACACCATGTGTAGACCTGCGTAGTCCTTGCACCGTTGCTTGGTAGTGGAAGAGGGAAGCAACATGAGGGGAGTATAAGGAGGCAAATATAGTGACAACTGAGGGGCACCGTTGAGCTGGAAGTTGAAGTGGCAGTAATAGAGACTAGAGAATAGGGAACAGAGAGAGTTGTAAGGAAAAATACAGAGAAAATCACGTAAGGGTTTAGAAATCGTTGAGAGGAGAAAGAAAGATGAAACGGAAAGGAGGGGAGAGGCAAAAGTTGAAGGTTTGTTACGACCAAAATTACGCTGAGAATGATCGCACAAAAGAACCAATAAACTAATGTTGAGGGGGCTTAGTAACAGTGATATTTTGGGTACAGACAGTGATCAGTAGAAACGATTATATATCAGTACAATGATAATGTAATCACTTGCAAGCGTTAGAGTCAAATGGAAAAATCGCAAAGTCCATGTAATCCCCTGGAATTGTCCGTAGATGATATTCGATGCACAGATGAATGATCTCTTAAAAAAAGTAAAACAATGGGCACAGGCTACTGTAATCCAAAGTATAAATCCATTGCGATACGTATAAAATCCCTACGTTGAGACGACCTCGTCTAGTAATTATGTGAATGACAATCAAACAAATGATATCCAGCTAGGATTCCAGCCCGTCACCGCTTCAATGTAGCAATGTCCCATGGACATAAGAATCGAGTTGGTCATCAATGCCGGCACATCAATTCTCCGCATGCAATATGTCTCCCAGGCCCTTTCGAGCGATTCGCTCTTTCTCAATTGTTGATACTGAGATAACAATGCCACAACAATATTGCAACCGTGTTACCAAGGATGCGCGCTTTGTTCCAGTTTTGTTTTTCATCTTATTATCTCGCCAACACGTGGACAACCTACTCAATATAATTATATACACTGTATATCCTGCTTTTTAGTATCATTTCGTGCAATGTATTGCTCTGCTCTGTAGCTAAAATTTCATTTAAAAAACAACAATATTCTATCAAGTGTCTAGTTATTATGCATATTAATACATTTTAAACGTTTTTCCTATGTACGTTATGACAATTACCTTTATTATCATGAGTATGCGTTGAGTTTAGCCAAGTATCTAAAGCATGATTGTCGTCTTTTCTGAATGCTTTATTCTGTTGATAAAGCAGAGAGGGGAATATATAAGAATCCCAGAACATACTACGATAATTCCGAATTTTCGATATTACTGACCTAACAGGGTTATAATGTTCTAATTCTGTGAATTAGAAAGTAACGGAGTCTCCCATCCCTGTCGCCATGTGCCTCCTTGTCCTGTTACCATCTTTCCTTGCTACCAGTTTATTCAAGCTTTATGGATTAAAAAAAAAAAAAAAAACAATTCTTACAGAAAATTTCCGACTGCCATGGATCTAAAACTGAATCGTAATTGTTATCTAGTCGTTTGCGCAGTTGGGGGGGGGGGGGAAATAACCACGAACTAATCATCTACTGTTGAAATATCATAGGGTAGAGTACGGTTATAATTATACACGAAATGACTAATGATGTCATATTGTTATAATACATTTTGTTGATATCATTTCCATATTTCATCAAATATGTAATAAACATCTCTTGGATCCAAATACATTCTATTTTCAAAGCATAAACCAGTTATACGTCAAGTGGTAACAATGTTATAATGGTCTACGCAGGTATATTACTTTTAAAGGTATATAACTTGCACAGATGTTTGAACTTGTTCGGTACTCTAAACAAGCTGGCCCAACACAACAGGCTGCAGGCGCAGCGCCCCCAATGTCAAGACGCAACCGCAAGAGATCACGGAACTACAGTGTCATGTACTATGCACGGTACACAAGAGATCGATGGTGTTTGACATAACAAGCAATGGTCGCCTGGGACGCCTTTTGTGAAGACACCGTCGGATCAGGTACGGCAATGCTGATGAGAAAAATGAATACCCCCGTGAAAGGCAGGGGTAGGCTCTATTGTACATGATTCGTCTACACTGCACGTATACTATGTCTTAGCAGTCAGCAGGCATGCTTTGCAGGTACTTGCATGGTAATAATTATGGAGTTCATTTAAGACGTCATGCACACATCATGTTTGTGACGTGGAATTAACAGACAAACTAATCAACTTGTTGTGAAAAGGGTAAGTCATTGTTTAATACATTTGATATATCTCTCTTATGAAGGGTGTCGCGACGAACAGCCATTAGACATTGTGTTAGATAGGGAATTTAAAAAGTATCCGAGCTACAGTACTTTATATGAATACCCTGCTGAACGACAGGGTCCCGAGTGTAATTATTACGCCACTACATAATAATCTTCAAATGTGCCTGAAAGTGATATCATAAAGTCAACTTGAGATCATGCCCTCCTTCGACAAATTGTGAAACAATTGAGAAACTTCTCGGCATATTTAATTGTAGTCTGTCCAGAAAACTAAGTAGTTTCCCACGCAAATAAACCAAACATTTCGTCCTCACTGGTTGTGTGTATGCAGGAGATCATCAAATCAAAACACGCTTTTTACTATCACAAGTATTGGCATCAAAGGTACTTTCATGTACTTTATGTTTTTTATATACATCGGTTCTTGTAGAAAAGGAAAACACATTTCTCAATACTAGGTGTTATTCGATATCATCTTGTTAAGGCAGCAACCAAATTACAATAAATTTTAGGATGAATAGGTTGCTAGTTGACGCCATAATGCTGCACGAAACTCCCAGAGGCGTATACCTTCATGACTGCAGTGTCGGGGTTCTAAATTTTAATCACGTGCCAATCCCTTTGTAACCTGTCTGCCATTCCAGTCAAGGAAAGCTCCGGATTCGAAACCTGGGCACCCTTTTATGAAAGTAATCAGCCCCGACAAGTTATCAGTCTCTTTCAATATCAGTACTTTTGGTTGACTGAGAAGCTCTGGTCACTGACTGTTACTTTGGTGATTGTCAAAGACTGACAACTTTTCAGGGCTGACAACTTTCACGAAATGGTGCCCCGGTCAGGCTAGCGAGATAATAATGATCCGTCCTATATGGTATGACATAGTACGACAAAAGGGCGGGGGGTTCGGTGGGGTGGGGATCCGATGTGTCAGATTGTCACATTTCAACGACGAGAAAAAAAAAAAACTTAAAAAAAGAAAAATTTCTCCTACTCGGAAAGAACAGGATGCACATCTGGCACAGCCCACTTACATTAAAAAACAGTCGCAACACATGATGCTAATCCCTTGAAGTTCACCTTAAAGAGACTATAATAATTACAGCAGAAAATTGAGAAAATTACGGAAGTTTTAAGGGTGAACACGTTTTAGCAAAGAGCGATGTTCGTGGCGGTCACAAACTTCATTGTGTCTGTGTGCAATCAAATGAGGCGCCGATGCGATCACCTTACCATCCTCCTACTCATTTGTACACAACATTCATTCAAGAAAACACGTAGTAAGTCTTTCCTATTCATAGTTGCTCAGTCGGTTTCTCACGATTCTTTCATTGCTGTTTATGTGTTTGAGATGTTTGAATAGAAAGTGTTTTTTTTTCTCCCAAATGAATGATTTGCTTTACATGTTTCGTGATATCGTTATTTCTCTACAACAGTGAAATCAGAAAACTTTCACGCTGTGACGAGAGAGAGAGAGAGAGGAGGAAAAAAGCGCGATGTGGTACAGCAGTAACGTGAGCACGCCCGAGTATCGTCGGCGCCAGCAGACAAGGGCTACGGTGTCGGTCGGAATCGGGCTGTTCGTCGGCGGCGTCGTCCTATCAATCATGACCTCCCTCATCTGGCTCGGCTCACTCTTGGCCCTGTCGGGTGTGATCTTCATGATCATCAGTCTCCTGATCATTTGGAAGAAGCAGCAAACGAAACATTCGGCGACGGTCACCGTCACCACCACACACCAACCGCCGACTGTGAGCGGGCTGGTGTCAACTATGGAGAGAAGTCGCAACGAGAACGTCTACCGGAGTATGATGAGTGTACGTCGCGGTAGTACGACAAGTTCCACCTTCCACAGCACGACCGATCTGCGCCACAGCACCAGGCGAGAGGTACGGAGGAGCAGCTATGCGAACCCCTACGGAAGAGGAGGAGGAGGAGGAGGAGGAGGTGGTGGTAGTGGGGATGCAGTGTATGGATGGGGACCCCTTCAGCCACAACACAATTCGGGGATACAGCCCCAGAGTGCCTGGGGAGGCGGCGAGCCGATGTCACAACCACCAGACAGTGGTTGGGCGCATCGTGGAGGGACGAGTGGCCATGGGGGATACACACAATCCGGTGGTTTTACACGGCCTGGCGGCCTCTACGAGTGAGTAGCACACCTTTACCTTTTTTCATTTCATCTTATAATACATTGTCCTGTATACACAGGCTTTACTTTTGGTTTTGTTGGTAAGGACAAAGCAGTAAAAAAAAAATCATCGTTTAGTAAAATATACTAGAAGATGAATTACGATCTTGGTGAGTTGATCAGTGGACTTATGGACACTAATGTATGTGATGTCTAGAGTTGCAATATATTGCCTCCAACATTACACTTAAAGCTTCACAAGCGAAAATATTGCTGAAGTGAGATTCATTATTCGCTTTTCGAACGAAAATAATGAGATTAATAGCTGTGAGTGCAACGGGATCATCTTCTTCAAACCTGCATGGTGGTATGACACAATATTGATATTGTGCATCGTATATTAGATTTTTGCTTGTTAATGACGAAACTCTGATAAATATCCAACACATTCCGATGACTTGTATGGACATGAAATCTTTGTGCCACATCGTATTTATCACACGCCATAAGCAAACACTTAGATAGGCAATTTTATATGACGTTTATTATTTTCTTCAAAGCATTCAGCAATGATTGTACACTAATGTTTGTTTGTTTTTTTACGAAAACCTTTTCATGCTGAAACGAACTGCTGAGCAGTAAAGGTTTTTATATGTTCTCCTTTGCTGCCTTCTCCTTCTTCAACAGAAATGATTACAACACGAACTATTCCGGAGATCGGCCGCCGTACGGTGTCCCGCCGCCCCCACCGGTTGGCGGATTCACCAATCCGGGTCCTTCGTCTTCCTACGATGCCCCGCCGCCATCTTATGAATATGCCGTTGGAATGCATGAGAAGAGATAGCCTGCATTGTGCGTGCATCAGAATACGGTTAACTCTAAAAAGAGAAAATGGTGTGCGCTCGAACATTAACGTTTGAATAATCAATGTGGTATATTTACCGACATGTTTGTATCATTCCAATTACACTTGATATCCATAAGCGTATCCTCGTACCTGGTGTCTCTTTTTCAGAGCCTGTTAGAGTATGCATGGAATCACCGTCTTAAAATTTTATCGTGTTTATACTGCAACCAGTTGAGATGCTGTATGCCCTAGTTATATTTTCTAGTGTCATTGAAGCGTGACAGGTATAGTGTCACTCATTTTAACCTATAAATTGTGAGGTCTGGGTCAGAGATACATTGTATATGTGTTGTAACCCTAGCAGCAGATGATGGCTCGTGAACATGATTAACAACACAAGACTCAGTAATGACGTTGTGAGGTTGAGTTTTTATCCAAGATGCGCGCTGTCGTTGATGACAAGAAGAGAGATAAAAAAAAGACTTCACGAAATATATTTATTGCCAAATATATTGTACAATGCACTTCTCTCTGTCCATTTGATTAGTTTGGTCATTGATTGTTATTCTGGAGAGCGTGGAAGGAAGGCTACAATACCTTTAATGAATCACATAACTTTAGCGTCTTTCTAATTGTCACTGCCGGTAAATAACATTCTTTATTGTTTGACATGACGAGTCTTTGTATTATATCTTTGTAATAGTGAAGATATGGACTAGTTTGATAGAATCGCGTGCCAAGTGTTGTTAGTTTTAATAATCGTACTTGCTAGAGCTACAGCTTAAAATAAATGTTCAACGCTGATTGGTTGTCTCCTAGCAGCTGTCATAGTAGCTGCAATCATTTCAGCTTCCTCTTATTTGCAAACCGCTCTGTTTTGAAATGAATACGTGCTGCAAATGTCAACGAACGAACAACATAAGCGAATGATATAAGGGAGTAAGGATGCATTTTGCAAAAACTAGTGTTAAATATTATTTGTAAGACAGAAAGAGTCCATTAAAGAATATATTTTGTCATATTCTAATCACACGATGGATTAAACATTTCAAAGTAAGCCCATCATCAGATGGACCCTTTCTAGTGATATCTCTTTTGTTACATAATAAAGAATAGTCATGAAGCTATAATTAGAATATCTCACGCTTTTGTTATTATCTTTGGGGGTTTCTTTTTTTTCAGCTTTAATAGCAAATAGCTCAAATCAACAAGAACAGGGTTAAATTATCTTTGTGATCAAACTCTTTAATATTCATGCATAACCACAAGAGCTAGAAAGTGTCATCGAACGATGTCATCTATTGTAGGCTTGATAGTTTCAGTTTAGTTTAGATAAAGTTTAGATATAAATACAAAAGATTTATATTCAGATTTACGAACTGTTTCTTGGACCCTGTTGTTTGGAATTTTACGTTCAAAATCACACACGAGTTATTTGATACGGAAATTTCGATTTAATTGACACTATTTTTTAAATCAAAGTGTTGATGTCTATACAACAATGCACTTGTGTCGTACAGAAATGTAAGCGATTGTACTATTTTACGGGATACGCTTTTGTAAAGTAAAGTATACTTTATATTGTAAATACTATATATTGTAAATAAAAGATTTTAAGCAGAATTTTGATTCTCTCAATTTTTTTCTATTGTGATATAAATTAATGATTACTTTGATTATATGGGAATTTCAGAATGTCGATACCACACATTGATGTTCTTTTTGTAATAGATCTATCCTCAACACAATTCTAGAGTTATGATACAACGCGTACAATGATACGGTGCTATTGCTATATATATACATATATATATATATATATATATATATATATATATATATATATATAAAACCTACCATGATTTTATGAGCGTGTAAGAACACTTACAGGGACCAATGAAGGGTCTTGCGTTTCGAGATTCACGATACAGGCAACCATGTAATCAGCCACCTTCTTCACTTCATATTTATGCAATGGATTTTACCCATGATATAGTCACTTCTTTCACATTGGATGGAGAAAAATATTATTAACGAAAATGTAATGCATTGTATCAGATTCTATGAAAAGTAAGTCTACTTCATGTATGTTAATTTGCTTTTAGAGGCTTTTAGACTTTTTTTCCGAACTTCAGATTTCCCGCCTTTGTTTTTCTAGTCCATGTGAGAGTGAGAGAGAGAAAAAAAAGAAAGAAAGGACAATATAGGTATAAAGTAATAAAGTAGTATAGGTTTTCCCGGCCAATTTCGCACTTTTGTCAGTCCATTTGATAAAAGGTTCATTCAATTTAGCGGAAATCCTCGTCACTGCACATTCTGTCATTCAAAATTGCAACTTGTTCGTTCAATTTAGCATTTCGATCAATGAAATTCGCACATGTGTCTTTCGAATTCGTAAAACGGGCATTCAAATTGGCACGTGCTCTTCAGTCATTCAAATTCGCCAGCACTGGCGGAAAATGGTATTTCAGTCATTCAATTTCGCGTATGGGCAGTCAAATTCCAAACATGTTCATTCAAATTGGCGTAATGTTATTTCTATTTTGAAAAGGTGAGAACCGTGATTTACATGTATTTGAATTTGATTTTTTTTTGTTTCATCCACACACTGCATGTTAAGTATACTCTCTAAAAAAATCGAGTGAAAATTTTCACTCTAAAAAGAGTGAATACAAAAAAGAGTGAATTTCGAGTGAAATTGGAGTGAATTTTGAGTGAAAATGCTCATTTTCACTCATTTTCGAGTGACGTCAGGGATCACTCGAAGATTTTGCCACTGAATATTATCCTGTTGATAAAGCAGAGAGGGGAAATAGATAAGAATCGCAGCACATACTACGATAATTCCGAATTTTCAGTATTAACGACCTAGTAGGGCTATAAACATGTTCTATTTCTGTAAATTAGATAGTAACGGCGTCTCCCATTCCTGGCGCCATGTGCCGCCTTGTTTACTTCCCTTTATCTTCCCTTTATCTTCCCTTGCCATCAGATTATTCAAGCTTTCTGGATCTAAAAAACGCAATTCTTTAAGAAAATTTCCAACTGATATGGATCTACCAACTGAATCGTAATTGTTAGCTAGTCGTTTGCACAATTAGGAGAAAAATAACCACGATCTAGTCATCTACTGTTGAAATATCATACGGTAAAGTATGGTTACATAAACAAAATGACTAATGATACCATTCAAAGGTTTATCTCATGATGGAATGAATAATTGTTTATATCGTTTCTCATCGAATGTAAAGTTACCATCTGTAGAATATTAATACAGTCTTATTCAAAGAATAAACCAGTTATAAGTGAAGTGGTATAACTATGTTAATAATGGTACGACAACACAAGTACATTACTTGTGCTTGCACAGATGTTTAGCTTGTTCAGTATACTCAAAACAAGCTGGCCCAACCACTGATCTCCCCTCTAAGAGGGGAGATCAGTGGGCCCAACACATGCTGCTGGTGTAGCGCCCCCAATGTCAAAACACAGGGGCAAGGGATCACGGAACTACTCCACACTGTACACAAGAGATGGATGGTGTTTGACGTAAACAACAATTGTCGCCTGGGATGCCTTTTGTGAAGACGCCGTCGGACCAGGTACGGCAAAGCTGATGAACAAAATGAATACCCCTGTGAAAGGCAGGGCAATTGCACGGTAGGCTGTATTGTATATGATTCGTCTACCACTGCACGTATACTATGTCTCAGCAGTCATCGTGATGGAGATTTAAGACGCCATGTACACATGTTTGTGACGTGGAATTAGCAGACAAACTCATCAACTCACTGTAAGAAGGGTAAGTCATTGTTTCATATATTTGACGGTGGATCTATCTCTCTTATGAAGGGTGTCGCGACGAACAGCAAAGACATTATGTAAGATAGGATATTAAGAAAGTATCCGAGCTACAGTACTTTGTATGAATACTCTGTTGTACGACAAGGTCTCAAGTGTGATTATTACGCCACTACAAATAATGATTTTCAAATGTGCTGAAAGTGATATTATAAACTCAACTTGTGATCATGTCTTCCTTCGACAAGTTGTGAAACGGTTGAGAAATTTCTCGGCATATTTAACTGTAGTCTGTCCAGGAAACTAAGTTATTTCTCAAGTTTGTAAATAAGCCAAACATTTCTTCACCACTGGCTTTGTGTGGGTCTGATTATAGAGTAGATCATCAAATCAAAACAAGCTTTTACTGCCCAAGTATTGACACCGGAGCTACTTTCATCTACTCTCTCTCTCTATCTATCTCTCTCTCTCTCTCTCTCTCTCTCTATATATATATATATATATATATATATATAGACTGCGAGAAGGGGTCTCGACCATTTACAGTACCAGTGTTGCTCCTTCATTATTTACATTGAGTGTGAAAAGAAGAGCAAGGTGGACGTAGCTAGGGTCAACGTGCCTGTTTATTGCCGCCGAGCTTTCGGTCCCAAACGGACCTTCATCAGGGCTGTAACGATACAAAAATGACTCACTCGTATGGCTACACTAATAAATATATATTCATATATATAAACTAATATAAATCTAACTGGCGTGAGTCTATAATGACTGTGTAATCAATCAATCCGTAATTACAGCTGTACATAACATATTCCAATAATAATATACATAATCAATTGCATATTATTGAATACATTTCATATCAAACTCGTGTTTTAATTGAGATGAAGGTATATAACAAAAACACCAATTCAGTATCCTCATCTTAAGTGTTGTGTGACAGACGACTGTAATAATATCAAACTAGACATTTTTATGTTGTCGACGATAATACAGCATGTGGCAGCATTGCAAGACGTAAGTGGCTATATAATACAGTACAACAGCCACGCGTCATCTTCTGGCTATCGTTTAGTGAGGTAAATAATACTAATGTATATATATATATATATATGTATATATATATATATAATTCATATCTATATATATATACATATAGATATATACAAATGTATGTATATAAATATATATATGCATATATATTTACAATTGTATACACATGTATATAGTATATTCATATATGTATGTATCTCGATTCTTGTAGAAAAGGAAACCACATTTCTCAATACTGCGTGTTATTGGATATCATCTTGTTCAGGCAGCTACAAAATTACAATAAACTTTAAGATTAATAGGTTGCCAGTTGACGCCATAACACTGCACGAAACTCTCAGAGGTGTATACCTTCATGACTGCAGTGTCGGGGTTCTAAATTTTAATCACGTGCCAATCCTTTGGTAACCTGTCTGATTCTCCAGTCAATGAAAGCTCCGGATTCGAAACCTGGGCACCCTTTTATGAAAGTAATCAGCCCCCGACAAGTTATCTGTCTCTTTCAATATCAGTGAAATCCTTGGTTTTGATTGGCTGAGAAGCTCAGGTCACTGACTGTTACTATGGTGATTGTCAAAGACTGACAACTTGTCAGGGTTGACAACTTTCATGAAATGGTGCCCCGGTCAGGCTAGCGAGTTAATCATCTTCTTTTCCTTTGATACGGCATAGTACGACAAAAGGGTGGGGGTGGGGTGAGGGTCCGATGTGTCAGATTGTCACATTTCAACCACGAGAAAAAAAAAAAACCTTCTCTTACTCGGCAAGAACAGAATGCACATCTGGCACAGCCCAATTACATTGAAAAACGGTTGCACGATGCTAATTCCTTGAAGTTCACCTTTAAAGAGACTTTATACCAGATACGTCACGGTTGGGTCAAGAAGAGAGAACCCTGCACACGTAAACACACACACTTTTAGTTTCTGGACAGATTACTGGAAACCTGACTCAAATAGAGAAAATTATGGAAGTTTTAAGGGTGAACACGTTTTAGCAAAGAGCGATGTTCGTGGAAGTCACAAACTACATTGTCTCTGTGTGCAATCAAATGAGGCGCCGATGCGATCACCTCGCCATCCTCCTACTCAATTTTGTACACAACATTCATTCATGAAAACATGTAGCAAGCCTTTCCCATTGAGATTCATAGTTGCTCAGTCAGTTTCTCACAATTCTTTCATTGCTGTTTTTGTGTTTTAGATGTTTGAATAGAACAGTTTTTTTTCTCTCTCCAATGAATGATTTGCTTTACATGTTTCGTGATTTTCTCTACAACAGTGAAATCAGAGGACTTTCACGCTGTGACGAGAGAGAGAGAGAGAGGAGGAAAAAAGTGCGATGTGGTACAGCAGCAGTGATAACGTGAGCACGGACGAGTATCGTCGGCGCCAGCAGACGAGGGCCACGGTGTCGGTCGGAATCGGGCTGTTCGTCAGCGGCGTCGTCCTATCAGTCGTGACCTCCCTCATCTGGCTCGGCTCGCTCTTGGCCCTGTCGGGTGTGATCTTCATGGTCATCATTCCCCTGACCATTTGGAAGAAGCAGCAAACGAAACACTCGGCGACGGTCACCGTGACCACCACACACCAGCCGCCGACTGTGAGCGGGCTGGTGTCAACTATGGAGAGAAGTCGCAACGAGACCGTCTATCGGAGTATGATGAGTGTACGTCGCGGTAGTACAAGTTCCACCTTCCACAGCACGACCGATGTGCGCCAGAGCACCAGGCGAGAGGTACGGCGGAGCAGCTATGCGAACTCCTACGGAAGAGGAGGAGGAAGTGGAGGTGGGGATGCCATGTATGGATGTGGGCCTCTTCAGCCACAGCATAATTCGGGAATACAGCCCCAGAGTGCTTGGGGAGGTGGCGAGCCGATGTCACAACCACCAGACAGTGGTTGGGCGCATCGTGGAGGGACGAGTGGCCATGGTGGATACACGCAACCTGGTGGTTTTACACGGCCTGGCGGCTTCCATGAGTGAGTAGCACACCTTTACCCTTAGGCGCCTATCATCTCATTTCATCTTATATTGTCCTGTATACACAGGCTTTCCTTCACGAATTGATTTTGTTGGCAAGGATAAAATAGTATAGTAATCTTCGTTTAGTAAATTATAGATGAATTATGTTCTTGGTGAGTCGATCAGTTGGCTAATGGATAAAAACAAAAACGTATAAGTATGTGATAACTAGACTTTGAATACATTGTCTCCAACATCACACTTAGACACTTCATGAGTGAAAATATTACGGAATTGTGGTTCATTATTTCTCAGTTCTAAAGGAGATTAATGGCTGTAACTACAATGGGACCAAAACTTCAAAAGTGGTAGGGCACAATTTTGATATTGTGCATCTTAAATTAGATTTTTGCATGTTAATGATGAAAATTTGATAAAGATTCAGCTCATACCGATGACATATATGAACAGGAAGTCTTTGTGCCACATCATATTCCTCATACGTCAGAAGTAAACACTTATATAGTACAATAATTCCATAATATGACGTTTATCATTTTCTTCATAACATTCAGCAATGGTTGTACATAGTTGATGTTTGTTTTTCTGTCAACGTTTTGAAGTTGGAACTCATAAGGCAATAATTTCATTTCCTTTCATCTACTGTTTCTGCATGGTACAATAACATATTAATTAAAGAATCACTTTCGAAAACATACACATTGATTCACCATTAATCATGGCTGACTTTGCAAATGAGATGTAACGAAATTATTGTGAGAGAAAAACAGAAATATAGTATTGTTATATATTCATCTTTGCTGTTTTCTCCTTCTATGACAGAAATGATTACAACACGAACTATTCCGGGGATCGGCCGCCGTACGGTGTCCCGCCGCCCCCACCGGTTGGCGGGTTCACCAATCCGGGTCCTTCGTCTTCCTACGATGCCCCACCGCCGTCTTATGAAGATGCCGTTGGAATGCATGAGAAGAGATAGCCTGCATTGTGCGTGCATCAGAATACGGTTAACTCTAAAAAGAGAACATGGTGTGCGCTCGAACATTAGCGTTTGAATAAGCAATGTGGTATATTTACCTAAATTTGCATATCATCCCAATTAGCGTACCCTCGTACACGTGGTGTCTCTATTTCAGAGCCTGTTAGAGTGTGCATGGAATCACCGTCTTATAATCTTATCGTGTTTACTGCAATCAGTTGAGGTGCCGTATGCCCCAGTTAAATCTTTCAGTGTCATTGAAGCATGACAGGTATAGTGTCACTCATTTTAACCTACATATTATAAATTGTGAGGTCTTGGTCAGAGATACATTTGTGTTGTAACCCAAGCAGCGGATGATGGTTCGTGAACATGATTAACAACACTAGACACAGTAATGATGTCGTGAGGTTGAGTTTTTATCCATGATGCGCGCTGTCGTCGATGACAAGAAGGGAGATGAAAAAAAGACCTCACGAAATACATTCTTTGCCAAATATATTGTACGATGCACTTCTCTCTGTCCGTTTGATTAGTTTGGTCATTGATTGCTATTCTGGAGAGCGTGGAAGGAAGGCTACAATACCTTTGATGAATTACATACCCTTGTGGTCTTTCTAATTGGCACTGCCGGTAAATTACATTCTTCATTGTTTGAAATGACGAGTCATTGTATTATATCTTTGGAATAGTGAAGATATAGACTAGTTTGATAGAATCGCGTGCCAAGTGTTGTTAGTTTTAATAATCGTACTTGCTAGAGCTACAGCTTAAAATAAATGTTCAACGCTGATTGGTTGTCTCCTAGCAGCTGTCATAGTAGCTGCAATTACTTCAGCTTCCTCTTACTTGCAAACCGCTCTGTTTTGAAATGAATTCGTGACGTGATGCACATGTCAACGAACGAACAACGTAAGCGAACGATATCTTAATATATTCATTGTCATGTGACTTATTAGAGGGAATAATAATGCATTTTGCAATAACCACTGTTAAGAATTATTTGTAAGACGGAAAAAGTCCATTAAAGAATATAATATCATGTTTTGATCACACGACGGGTTAAACAGTTAAGCGCCACTTTTAAACATTTTAAAGTAAGTCCATCATCAGATAGAAGCAAAATTATCCCTTTCCAGTGATATCTTTCTTGTTACATGACAAGGAATAGTCCTGAAGCTATGATTAAAAAAAAATCTCACATTTTTATTATTATCTTCCTCGTGTTTTCATTGTCTTTCTTTAACAGCTTTAATAGCAAATATCTCAAATTAACAACAACAGAGCTAAATTAATTATCTTTGTAATCAAACTCTTTAGTATGCATGCACAACCACAAGAGCTAGAAAGTGCCATCGAACAATGTCATCTGTTGTAGGTTTGGTATTTTCAGCTTCATTGTCATAGCAACGCTTGCTTTTACATCAGCATGACGATGTACAATGATGTATTATGATGTGTTTTGCCAATAACTATGAACATAATTTTTTCTTTCTTTTTGGTCATGTTAATGCATTATTTCAGCATATTATATGTTCCAGAGGGATGATAGTCGACAATGAATATGTTGCCATTTAAGAAAGTTTAGATATAAATACAATAGATTAACATTCAGATTCACAAACTGTTTCTTGGACCCTGTTGTGTGGAATTTTCAAAATCACACACGAGTTATTTAATACGGAAATTTCGATTTATTGACACTATTTTTTAAATCAAAGTGTTGATGTCTATACAACATTGCACCTGTGTCGTACAGAAATGTAAGCGATTATACTATTTTATAGGATACGCTTTTGTAAAGTAAAATATACTTTATATTGTAAATACTCTATATTGGAAATAAAAGATTTTAAATAAAATTTGGACTATCTCACTTTTTTTCTATTGTGATACGAATTAATGACTACTTTGATTGTGTGGGAATTTCAGAATGTCGATACCACAAATTGATGTTCTTTTTCTAATAGATTTATCCTTAACACAATTCTAAAGAGTTATAATACAACGCGCACAATGATGCAGTGCTATGTATGTATATATATAACCTACCATGATTTTATGAGCATGTAAGAACACTTAGTCTTAGAGGGACCAACGAAGGGTCTTGCGTTTCGAGATTCACGATACAGGCAACCATGTGATCAGCCACGTTCTTCACTTCATATTTATGCAACGGATTTGACCCATGATATGGTCACTTCTTTCACATTGGATCGAGAAAATATTATTAACGAAAATGTAATGCATTGTATCGGATTCTATGAAAAGTAAGTCTACTCCATGGATGTCAATTTACTTTTAGAGGCTTTTAGACTTTTTTTCCGAACTTCAGATTTCCCGCCTTTGTTTTTCTAGTCCGTGTGAGAGTGAGAGAGAGAGAGAGAGAGAAAGAGAAAGAAAGTACAATTATAGCGAAAGAAGGAGAGAGAGATGAAGAGAATGAGAGAGAGAGAGAGAGAGAAGAGACAGAGAGGAAGAAAGAGAGGAAAAAATTAGGAAAGTTAAGCGCAGAAGATGTAAAACGGAAGATAAAAATCAATGTGTTAGATAAAAGGTAAATGAAACTCACAACAATCGTTTCAAATTTCATCATCTGCTGTCGTTATTTTTTTATTGATGATTTATTATGTTGTGCATACTTGTTTTCATGGCACGGAGTAAGTGAAAAATAGCCGTGGCTGATGTTAGTACTATAGATAAATGAAATGAACACGTTTTAGTGTTTGGGTATAGAAATGTACGTAACACTTGATCTTATGAACATGAAGAAAAATACATCTTCAGTACAAAATTTTGTACTTTGATTTTGGTGGAGTCAAGAGGAAAGCATAATGGGCTAATTTGAACACAGGGTTCTAATTTATAGGTGGAGCAACGATTTCTGTCTTTCCATCGCACCTTCAGGAAATTACTGCTGATAACATAACATAAAACAAACATTTCCACGTTTGAAGAATATGGACGGAAGGTACGAAGGACAGAAGAAAGGGAGGAGGAGAAGGTGAAAGGAAAAAACAGACAAGCGAAACTGCTTAAAAAGGGAATTAAAGGGGAAAAAAGACAAGTGAATCCAAATAAAAGAACCATCAAATTTTCCACGAGTGGGACTTGGTGAAATTACTGACTTACTAGTATTACTTATTTGCTAATTATTATGATTATCCAAATTTTGGACACTTGGCGTAGTTTCTCACACCCAAATGGAATGAGTTCGGTGTAACTTCGACCGCGCAAAGAATTAAAACAAGATGTAGCGGTAAGAGTCGTCATTGCAAATAGCAACAAGCAGAGCTAAAGAAGCAGCACAAAAAAGCAAAGTAAACAACAGCAACAACGACAAAAGGGTTTGTACATAATAGAGAATTACGCAACAACGGATCATTCAAGGCACTTTTTCTTTTGTTGCCTCTACACGTCACTGCCCTCATCCGTTCAGCGTCTGGGCACCACTAGCAACAACGCACCCCATACCACGAGAGTGTATCCCGTCAATGAATACATTGAAGGCTGTGGATACCAGCACGAATTTAGTATACAGTATTTCTCACATCTTCGTGACAACCTGCTGTATTGTCGAATTCACGATCTCGTTTTCCACCTCGTACGTCAAAAATTATTTGCGCTGATAGACGGTACCTTTCACGATGTCAGCGTTTCTTCTCAGTCTGTGAGCGCAAATATTATTCTGAACGGTCTTCTTCAGCTTTGAATCTTTTTCTGTTCACGCCATGGGAATCGGCGCGAGACGGGGTCGTGCTCGCCGAGCGCGACGGGCGAGAAACGTTCAACGTCGCAATCGACTGAGAAGACGTCGTCGTCACATTCGTCGAGGCATTCAAATCAGTTTTAGGGGTGGAGTTCGACATGATCTCTTCCGCTCCCGCCTCTCGACAGGATTCAGATTTTTCTCCCGCCCAAGTCAGCGACGGCAAGTCGGTGTTGGTGGCCCCGTCACGTCCGGCGGTCCTGGGCAAGATGATTGCCCCCGAATGGCGTGGCTGATTCTCTTCTTCCCGTTTTCCGTCGCCCTAATTATTGCTGGCATCGTGGTCATATTTGTCGTCGATGGATGGATGGTAGCGTATGTCCTGTTCGGAATAGGTGGGTTCTTCTTCATGTTTAGCCTGCTCGGGTGCTGCCTCGAGTGCTTTGAACAAGTGGGCGATTTTGAGGACGATGTCGAGGGGCAGTCAAGAGCACAATCGACCGTCAGTGTGGTCTCTGCGATGACGGTGAGTCAAACTTCGTACGCGGGATCATCGACGTCGATGGCAATGACGAGCATGCTTCACCAGGCTGCGTACAACGATCAGGCGATGGCTCATCCGCAGCCGTCGGCAACCGTCCCGTATCCCCCCGGGCCACAACCGCTGACGATGGATCCAGCCCCGCCGCCGTATTCTCAGATGTGAGTCTTTGATTTTTTTTTTCTCTTTTACATCCCATGCGTCAATCTATAAATTAGATGATTTGATAGGGGTGGGGTTAGGTTTATAATTAACGTGTACTGGGCTATGACATACAGTACATGTTCATGTTCATATGTACTGTACCTAATCATTCTTCATAATGGCTTATACAGCAATGTTTTATTTTTTCTTTAGAAGTCTTGTGGACTTACCGCTTAAAGACAATCTGGTCAATTCCAACAAATCCACGTTCCATACTCACACACTGTCTTTTATTATTATTATTATTATTATTATTATTATTATTATTATTATTATTATTATTATTATTATCGTTTAGGATCATTTTTGGAAAGGTTTTTGAAAATAACTTATGTTACTGATGTAATGTACCTATACAGTAGATCTATCAGGATAATGTAGATGAGTGATTTCATGATTGTCCAACCTGTACATGCTTTATATAATGGCCTACAGTGCGATATATTTGAGGCTTAAGATGTGATTATGATTTTTATAAAATGTGGATAAACATGCAAGGAAAAGAAGTTACGAAACTGTATACGCGATAGTATTATGATTTGTTTGGTGTTTTGTCGATCTGTAAACCCCTAATACCAAATTATTGCAAAGTACTAGTAGATGAAGTGAAACTGAATAATGGTTTGCGCCATTTATTATCTATTATGCTTGACACAGCCATTATTTCGAATGTATGCCCATTGTGTTGTAATGGTGAACTTATGCAATTGTCTTTTTATTTAAGTACTTTTAACTCCATTGGGCTGTTTTTTTTTAGTTCAAAATAATAAAAAAGGAAATATAAAAAGGGGAAAAAGAAAGAAAGAAAGAAAGAAAGAAAGAAAGAAGCATTACCTTACATGGACACCTATATTGACTTATTCTCAGCCGATATGATGAAACTATTTCATTTCTGTTTCTGTATACACAGGAATAGTTACCCAACAGTGACTTCTGACACCTACAACACATACCCGAGCGTTGATCCAATGAAAGCTATGCCTCCGCCTTTATGAGACCGCAAGATGGCGTCCCATCCCATAGGAGTTTTCTGTCAAGATATGTTAGCCCATGGACCTACAGTAGGTCCATGGGCAGCCGAAGACGGATGACGATTGTCTGGGCATCTTGTTTTCCTTGAACTGAGACGAATCTCCACGACATGTCGCCGAACTGTGGCCGAGTTTCTCAGCCGCTGAGTTCGACGCGCCACCTCGACTAGATCGTTGACAACATGGTGTCGAAAATAACAAGATGCACAAATCCCTACCCGAATGACATCATGACATAATGCACAGTCTTATATAATGCACTGGTCTGCCAGATATCAAATCATTGCAAGTTTTGACTGTTGCTCCCGTTAGTGCGATGTTTTCAAGGACTGCGGCCATTGATCATATCCGCTAGGGTTCCATGACATTTGTTCCTGCGACATTATTGCTCCCATGAAATATCTGCATGCTAAGCCATGCATAAATTCTACCCACAAACATGATAATAATCCTAATCCTAGTAGTCACATCAAACTAAATCTAAAACCCTGTCACAACACTAACCCTAGATCCTTGGAGAAAATAAGACAGGAGCTATTGTCACAGGAGCAAAACGACGTGTCATCATCCGCTAGGTGGTTTAGAACAACGTTCAGACGATAGTATTTGACATTAAAAGAAATGAAAGATCAACAACAGATTTTACGGGTTTCCAGTGACCGGGGTAATAATAGTCTGTAAAGCGCATTGAAAACCCTGAAGTGTGTGAAATGCGCTATATAAAACCAGCTATTATTATTATTATTATTATTATTACATATAATTATGATAAGACTTAGCGCGGAATCGATTTATGATGGTGATGTGGTTGTTGCAGAGAGGCTTCTAAAATCCCTCTGCATCGCTCAGAGAGAATAGAAGTTGAGGCCAAGTTCAACTCCCCCCTCCCCCTCTCTCTCTCTCCCTACCCATCCCTATTCTTTCTTTCTTTCTCTCTCTTTTCCTTTCTTACATTTCCTCTCTCTACTTTTCACCCCATTTATTGCCATTAAGCAAAAACCATCGGTTCGTGCAGAAAATGAGTGATGGTATTACCATTGACCAGAATCACGCGTGATGGTGATTGATACATGCATCTATACGTGACGGATGATCAATTATTCACACACGTAACACTGTGTCAAATCAGTATCATTGCAGCTTGATTTTGAAAAAAAAAACAAAACAAAACACCGAATTGACTCTGATCGCTGAAATGTAAGAGATGTTAAGTCTGCAGGCTTAAAGTCGTTGACAGGAATACGAAGTATACGTAACCACTGACGATGTGTGTGCAGTGTGTTCGTTGATAGATTTTTACGAGATTCAAAATAACGTGTTATGTTACTACAATGAAATGAATGTCTCGTGTGGATTGAGATGGTAGCAGTATTCGCCCCCTAATGTGTCTTTATGTATCTATGTCATATACATTCCTGATGAAACACTCAACAACATCTTTGCAGGTTAAGTTACCTTTTCTGGAGCAATTTATTTCTGTACTGAAATTCATTTCAGCGTGATTACTAACTTATCAAGTTGTAGGAGCGTCACAACTTTTCATACAGTTGGTTGTTTTGTAAAGTTATTAAAATTCATGTTAAGGTGGGTTTTTATGCATGAATTAGCAATCTGAATATCAATAAGAAAAAAAGAAAACCACTTAAAAAGATGCAGCAATTTAATTATTGAACATTTAGGATGACTAAATGCGAAGAATGTAATCAATTCCTTTGAATTCATTCTATCATGTAAAATTATTTAAGACTTAAGTATAATTCAAAAGGAAACCTGTTCCTCGAGACCAACTCATGTTCTTTTTCAGTTTATTCTTCTGAACAATTATTTCCTTATAAACACACGATATTTTTTTTTTTAAAACTCAATGAAGGTTTTCTATCAAATATATTACAATATTGCATGATGCACATAAACTACCGTAAACACATAACTACTCTGTATTGGAGCTTGGTCACCCTATACACAAAACGTTGTCATGATTGTGCTACATCGATTTTTGATAACATGGATATCCAAGATGGTGGAGCTTTGGAAACGGTATAGGCTGGCAATGTTATGAAACGTCTGGCTTTCGATCTTACAATGAAAAACTTCGGTGATGGGTTTGATGGGACTCAGTCATTGTGGACAATGAACTCATTGAAGAAAACTTTGAAAGCGCCATCTGTAGTCGATTTATGTTTAGTGTTTTCATGACGAGAAGTAGAAGAAAAAGAAAAAAAAAGAAGCTAACAGAACGAAATGTGTTTGCTCACCGATAAATGACCGAATCAGACATCTCTACCTTATTTCCTAGAAATGGAAGTGATTGAAAAATAATATTGATCAATGAAACAAATTTTAAAGGACATGAGCTGGAACAGATTGAAGAAGTATTTACCCGTTGAGGACGGACTGATTGTGCTACAACACGCATTTCCCATAAACATCTGCCCGAGTGTACTCGGGACTCGTCCTCACCGGGTAAACCCATTGTTTCGAAATTCTAATGACTTGAATTAAGAAAAATGAAAACAAAATTTCAAAATGTAAAGTTGAACACTTTTGACTGTGGAGTAATATTGTAGTACTCGCTGGTGTGCATGAAAAGAATATGTTTGGTTTATTGAAACGATTCTTGTATGCTCAAACCATGACAATTGTGGAAATGCTTATGCCTAGGATGAGTGGAAAGAACTCGTGAAAAAATCATTTGTCCGTATGTCTTACGCAAATAACGCGACAAACTATTAAGACAAAATTGTATACCTAACGATAAAGCGATGTTGTTGTTATTGTTTGCTTTGTTTTTGTGTGTATTTTGTGTTGTTTTTGTTTTTGTTTCGGGATTGGTTGCCCTAATGAAATGAAACAGTGATTATTTCTTACAAACTAAAAAAAAAAAAAAAAAGATTGAGAGAGTTAATTAACAAGTAGTGTCAGGAGCGCATGCGCAATGAGTTAAAAGACATGCAACCTTCACGGGCCTAGCGAGGGATGGCCCGGCTTTAAAGCAATTAATCACGGTCACATTAACTACCACCTGCTCTTAACTGGCTTATGATCTTGCAGTGTATACACATGTACTCAAACAATCCACTAAGGACATTCCTGAGTGGGAAAAAAGTCGGATTAATATCGGGACCAAGATCAATCCTCAGATTAAGTTTGTTCTTAAGGTTTGAGTAAACAGAAATTTAGTTGGATGTAGTGTATGTAGCCATGTGCAACCTATCTCCTTTGCTTTGTTTGTTTGTTTAGTTTATTTAGTCACGGGGTTAAAAGCCTTCAGTCAGCCAAGAGGCTGTTTTTTAGGCCGTGAAACAAAACAGTTGAACATTTATAGTTGAATGTTGTTGTGAACATTTACACAAATCATTTACAATAATCTAAGTTCAAATTTTAAGGTAATCAGTTTTCTGTTGTGCTTATCTCATTAAGTTGATTTAATACGGAAATTTTTACTCATTGATCTCATTTGAAGGGACAAATTTAGCCTCAGCATAATTTCATCGTGAATACCGTTCAATCAAAACGGGACGCATACGTTAATGGACAAGTTTACCTTCATTAACATAAGGATTGAGAGAATGTAGCAATATTAGTAGAACACATCATTGAAACTTTGAGGAAAATCGGACAATCCGTTCAAAAGTTATGAATTTTTGAAGTTTTTGTGCAGTCACCGCTGGATGAGAAGACTACTGCAGTGATGATGTCACATGCGTACAACAATAAAAGGAAAATATAAAGAGAATTTCACAAAATTTCGTCTTTTGAAAAAAGTACACATTCCCTTGACTCGTTACTAACATAAGTTATGGGTAATATTATTCCCATTGCCTTTAGAAAGAGACTAGTCAAGTGCTCTTTTATTGTGCGAAAAAAGTGAAAATATGTTGAACTTTCTTTACATTTTCCTTATACTGTTGTACTATATATAGATAATATAATATATACGATAGATAATATGACATCACGAGCCTTAGTAGTCTCCTCATCCAGCAGTTCCAACACAAAAATCTTAAAAATTCATAACTTTTGCATCGATTGTCCAATTTTCCTCAAACGTTCACCGATGTGTTCTACTAATATTGCTGCATTCTCTCACTCCTTATGTTAATGAAGGTGAACTTGTCCTTTAAGGTATATCAATCTGTAAGTTTCTCACTTAAAAGCTATAAGAAACAGACACTGTACTTTAATTGACAAATTGACTCAAGGGCTTTACAAGTTGAAAGTTATCTAACCTTCCTTATCAATATACCCGCAAGAGCGAGAGCCATATGAAGATAAGTCTTGGTTTATTGCGATAGATAATGTGACATAATATTTGTATTCCACGTAAGTTAAATTTGCCCCCCACCAATGTCAGTGCTGTCTTTCGTAAAATTGTATCATTCGATTGTTCATGCTTGTGTCAAACAGAGCTCTATCTACAGAATGGCTGTAAAATAAACGCCCATTGTCAACTAACGCAAAAAACTTAGGAGATATAGGAGATACTTTTCCACAAAACATATTACATACACACATCTACTCTACGAATATCATGTATCTAGATCTGTTTCTTCAATCTCCCATCTCTCTCTCTCTCTTTCTCTCCCTATCTCTCTCTCTCTCTCTCTCTCTCTCTATATATATATATATATATATATATATATACAGTCAAACCTGCCTTAGCGACCACCTGTCTATAGCGGCCACCTGTCTACAGCGGCCACTGCAAAATCCCCCCGAGAGAAAAGCCCTGTTAAACACCCTGTGTATAGCGGCCACCTCTCTAACGCGGGCAGCGGCCACAAATTTTGTTTCCCGCGGGAGATATTAACCTGTCTATAGCGGCCAAAAACCCAATGGAGCCGTAGCCAAGCCGATTATTCAGCGTATTTTTCTGTTTGGTAGCCGTGCGAGCAACGTTCAGTGATCACCACCACTGCATTCATCCCTCATTCAGTCATAATAATGCACAATTCTTCACGACAATAAAAATGCTACTGTGCAACAATTTCATATACACCGGCATAGTTAAATGCATGAAACACACGGTGTATGCATACGTACACACATACACTGTACATGTACAAGAATACAACGATGGTACATGTAAGCAATGCACACAAAGTTGGATTACCTGTCTATAGCGGCCACCTGTCTATAACGGCCACCTGTCTATAACGGCCACCTTTTCCGTCTCCCTTGGGTGGCCGCTATATACAGGTTTGACTGTATATATATATATATATATATATATATATATATACATATATTAATGTAGTCCTACTATCTCTATGAATCCTGTCCACTTTTCTGATCTCAATTCGAGCAACGTCAGGAGAATAAATGAAAAATAAAAGCTAAAAGCTGTTCATAAACAAAGTTACATTTATTCCTTTACGAACGTATCAATCACATTAATCATTGTTTCTATAGGGCCTACTAACTGCATTGCCAAAAGCACTTGAATGAAATATTAAAAAAGTGAAATGAAATGAAACACATTATCTACTCTTAATAAGATCATACTTTCCCAACCTTGATCGTTCTGTCAAACCGTCTCCGGCGTTACTCCACATAATCATATCTCTTTTTCTTTACCTTTAAGAGCGCCTCTTCGCACGCCAAGTGTTATCAACAGGTGTGACCGTAATTGAAAGTTTCCGATCAATAATCTTAGACTATTTTTTTTAGTATATGTTTCTGTGTGGTGATCAAGGACTATACAAAGAATGATGTCTTTACTCGGTCCTCTTCCCCTTCCCCCTTCCTGCCCTTAATTCTTATATTCACGTTTGCCTCGAATGATGTTTTGCAGAATTTCTTAGCACAGGTGTGTTCTAATTTCTCGGTTGAATTGTTCTGTATTTCCGTTTCGGTGTGAAGGCATTCAGTCAAACTTTGTTCCTCTGATTTAGCCCATCATAGGAATAAGAAATCATCTGTGCTGTTTAGATGTTGATTCTATACTTTATAACTCATTCGTTGATCCCGAAGTTAACGGGCTTTGTGTCCTACTGTCTTTCGGAAAACTGGCTATTTAAAGATTTATCGTATATTATGACGGCGGTGTAATAGACCCATTGGCAAGGAACATGCAAAACCCAATTAGGCAGAGTATGATGACTAAAATAAAATTAAGAAAATCATAATAAAGGTTCATTTGCGCATAGGTTCTTCAAAATAAGTGATGAATAGAATAATGTGAAGGGATAATAAAGGGATAAGTATGTTTAAGAGGTGAATTCCCCCCCCCCCCCCACACACACATGCACACACACTCACCTTCAGTAAATCTGTGTTCAAGGATGGATCGATCTATTTCGAGCTCAAGTCAGGGATCGAGAATAGACATTCCCGCCAGGGTTCGATGGTTTCCGGAACGGGACTGTGACAACAACGCACCACCACCTGACCCATAAAACACCGCGGATTTCAGCGGGAACGGTAATCAACATCATAATCAATAATGACGATGGGTCTGTGATATGAAGCGCTGTCAAGAAGAAACTAAACAGTGTGTATCGACAGAATGCTGAACAGAGGAGATGCCAATTAAGTCTATGGCCTTCTATGTCAAAACAAGCTAGAAGGAAATACCCCCTTCTTCCTAAATTTAGCGACGGGCCTGCATCAATTCAGGAGCAGAAAAAAAGGATGATATAAGAAGCGTGATTACATGATTGTATCTACACCAAAAATTAAGAAGATTGCGGGATATAAGAGGCGTTGGCAAAGGTGCGCCTCAGGAGTATAATGAGTGGTGTGTAACTAGTCATCTTGATGATGCGGATTCCACTGAGGGAGGTTAAGGAAGTGTTTAGTTCTGCAAGGATCAAACATATGCCAGTTTTGTTCCCCCTATATAGCTTTTCTCCCACGCAGCCGACCCATCTTACTGACCGCAATCTGGTCACGTGATCTTGACGTGCCAGTCATTGAGGTTTTTTTTTCTTTCTCCAGTCTAAAAGATATGCATTGAAATTTAGGGCTGCCAATTTGATGATGAAAAGATGGTAATTTCTGCAGCTTATAATCCTCCAAGAAGTTGTCTTGTCTCTTAACATGACCGTATTTTCATGGGGGAGGGGGAAGAGGGAAAAAATAATCTGACTTATCGCACAATACTACCTATAGGAGTTCACATTTGGATTTGAACCCGGGACTTTCAGTGCTTGAGGCATACTGCTTATATCTAAGGCATGTTGCGCAGACCACCATGGAAGATCAGAGTTCAGGAAGGAAAAGCTTGAGATAAGAATGGACGCAAAAGGCTGCGGTCCTTCTGGCAATATAACATGCCAGTAACTGGCAATATAACGGGCAGTATAACATAACATAACATAACATAACATAACATAACATAACATAACATAACATAACATAACATAACATAACATAACATAACATAACATAACATAACATAACATAGCATAACATAACATAACTTAACATAACATAACATAACATAACATAACATAACATAACATAACATAACATAACATAACATAACATAACATAACGTAACATAACATGCCAAGGTCCGTGCACCGAAGAGATTTTAAATCTCTTTGCCGTGCTCTGATTTCCTATGAAAGTACAGTACATCAGTTGGCGCATAATAGAAAACAAAAGCGTTAATCTTTGAAGACATACCGTGCATCCATCTTCTCTATTGTTGTTTGTCACACATCACACAGTGGCGGCGTCACCTTTTTTTTCCGCCAAAGAGCAACCACAGAAAGAAGACCACTAATCTACGTGTAATTAGACCTAATTGCAAGAAATGTAGGACATGATTTGCGAACGTTTATGTCTATAATAATCATGAATATAATCATATGAATAATCATGTGTATACAAACATCTCTTATGAATATGTGAGCTCAATACAACACTATCTGGTATAGGTTATATTTATAGGAATATGTTTATATATTCATTAAACAAAACACTGCGAATAGGCTGCAATTGTACTAATTTATAGATGTAGTTACCATGAAGGGACGTATTTTGTTTTTCCTCCCCCAAATATTTCTGACTTGTATATGAACAGGACAGATATTCAACAGTCAAAATTGAAAGTAATCAGATATAATCCTCTCTTCTCCTCCGCGGATGAATTGTTGAAAACAAACAGGAAATGGTTTTTATTGGTCCTATCTATTGTTTCCAGTACCAATGGGGTTAACTTGTTTTTTTATGTCAAATACTGTGATCAGGATGTAAAAGCCATGCGGTTGTTTTGTGGTCATGTCAGCTTAAAAGAACGCCGAACGACCATACATGTAAACCTTCCTTACTATTTTGTTGTTTTTTATATCCGATTTTGTTCGAAATGTAAAAAGTAATGATTAAAACAATAGCTGCAGTTCAAAGCGCAGTAGTATGTGACATGAATGAAGATGATGCTGTTTATCAGATACATCTGTTTGATAAGCATGAATCAATTCTTCATGTAGCACATAATCTCTCTCTCTCTCTCTCCCTCTTTCTATGTATATACACATCTATCTATATCTATCTATATATATATATATATATATATATATATATATATATATATGATATACATATGTGTTTATGTGTGTGTATGTGTGTATGTGTGTATGTGTGTGTGTGTGTGGGGGTGTGTGTGTGTGTGTGTAGGTGTCAGTGTGTGTGTTTGTGAGTGATGGTAGGTTTGTTGGCAAATTCATGTGAAAGTTCTTTTCGTGGCTAATTGCGTGTATTTCCAATTTCATAACTGTCTCGACAGTTCATTTTATGTGTCATCTATTTCTGTATCTTCAATCTAGGCCTCATCAAGTATTCCCTTTTGATTTTTTTTTTTCTTTTTGGTGTGTGTGGATGTGCTTAAACAATAATTTGTTTATTGAACATCATTCGCATTATTTACGAATAAAGTATGAGACCCATGCGATTACCCGTGCCGCGTCGCCGTGATGATCCAGAGTTGACATTTCGGCGGGAAAACAGCTGTCCCATGCACACTTTACAGTCTGACTCAGAGTCAACCCTAGTGCGAACTCGGGAGGCACGGGGGCTCCCAAAGACGGATGAACGTCAAATTGTTTACCGCCTAAGGAATTAAATCTACTTGTCATGTTTATACGCATGTACCACAAGGTATTTTCTTTTGAGTGCATAGCTTCCTCTCACATATCCTCTCCCTCATCCTCCCCACAAGTCCGTCCGAAGTGTTGAGCTGCTTTCAATGATATCAGAAACATTGCTGGATACCGCAACCTTAATTATGGATAAAGATTGTCTACCTTCAGTACCATCTTGATAGACACACGTGCATCTGGCATCCATTCGAGTCAAAAGTTTGTCAGGTGATAACATTGAAGAAAAAAAATGAACAACATTTGCCTTATATGCGCGTATGCCGTGAAACTCAATTCCACACTGTCACTAAAGTTGGCTTCTATTATAGAAGAGTAGAAGTTTCGTCAAAATAAGGTTGAGAAAAAAAAAAATGAAATTTTAAAGTAGGCCGAAACCATATTTTAATGGGGTGATACTTTTATGTCATATTGGAGGTGATATTTTCATACAACTTAAGAGGCACATTATGTATCAGTTATCTGCCAACGACTTGCCTGACATATCTACGCATATGTTTCAGAAAGACTCTGCAGTCCATTCTTACCCCATTAGACAAAGAGATTCACTTCACTTTCCACGTACATCTATTCACACACTCTTACCCCCCCCCCCACCCCCCAAAAAAACCAAACAAACAAACAAACAAGTTTTCGCAGACACAACTTCTGGAGTGATCTTCCTTAGATTTAATCAAATGTTCTTCTCTGTTCATTTAAAAAGAAATTAAAATCAATGCCACTTAGTGAGTATAATTTGCCGGACAAGAACCCTTTAACCTTTTATTAATATTCTCTCTTTGGCAGATCAATTTGAAGTGCACGCTTGCTTTGCCTCTGGTTTCAGCGTTTATGCTTCCATCTACACGAAAGCTCTCATACTATGAATTCGTTATGGTAGATGTGTTCTTATTCATTTCTGTTGTTTTTCATTTACTTTTCTGTCCTTTGCGCCTTGCTAATTTCGCTTTCATGCAGTTACGTCATCAGTACTTTGTGTCCTATCTTCATTGCAAAACGTATTCACATTGATATTAGTTCCTGGAACCCACGGTTGCAAGCTTTGCTTTTGCTGTTCCTTCATATCTTATTAAGAATACTAGTAGTCTTTTATGTCTGTGTGTAGATAACGATTATCATACGTTCATGTACTCTCTTGTCATTATTGATCCCAAGTTATCAATATTGCGCTATGTTGTGCTGCATTAAATATGATATATACATAGATACACATGCACATAAACCATGCAAAGAATAAAGAGAGGGAGAGAGAGAGGGAGAGAGAGAGAGAGAGAGAAGGAGTGAGGAAGAGAGGGAGAGACAGCATTCTGTCACAAGATAGCAACCGACAATGTTCATGGTTGTCAAGGCAAGTCGACTCATAACATGGCACGCCTGTGTCGACGAGATTTCGCCGTTCACCATGTCGGTCACGTGTGCCGAACCCTTTGAGGAATTGAGACCCTTAGCTTTTTACGCAACTGCTCAGCGATTCTTCTCTATTATTTCATCTGCTTTTCATAATTTGTCAGTTGATATTCTAGTAACAATAAGAAGCATTATGCTGGGAAAAAAGATTTCTGCTTATTGATTATCTATATAATCCCAAACAAAATGCATGAATATCAGATTTTCGATTTTATTGAATCGTGGTATTTGAGACCTGGTATTGAGGGGGCGCATGTGTTTCTGTTATATTTCATAGACACAATTACTTGTCTATATTATAGTCCGTATCGTACTTCTTGTTAAAGGGTGTGTACAGTTCTGGTCGAGGTGAGGATTTAGCTTTTAACGTTTTGCGAGATATTCAGAAACCACTCTATGAGATGTCAAAGAGCATGCAGTTCTAAGCGGTATCAAAAGTTTATTCGATGAAAATCGGTTTTGAAATGGCTGAGATATCCAAAAACAAGGTGAAACAAAGAGATCCTAATAAAGTTGTGGCATGTCGCCTTTTATAGGTTTTCCCGGCCAATTTCGCACTTTTGTCAGTCCATTTGATAAAAGGTTCATTCAATTTAGCGAAAATCCTCATCACTGCACATTCTGTCATTCAAAATTGCAATTAGTTCGTTCAATTTAGCATTTCGGTCAATGAAATTCGCACATGTGCCTTTCGAATGCGTAAAACGGGCATTCAAATTGGCACGTGCTCTTCAGTCATTCAAATTCGCCAGCACTGGCGGAAAATGGTATTTCAGTCATTCTATTTCGCGTATGGGAAGTCAAATTCCAAACATGTTCATTCAAATTGGCGTAATGTTATTTCTATTTTGAAAAGGTGAGAACCGTGATTTATGCGTATTTAAATGTGAATTATTGTTTCATCCACACACTGTTAAGTATATAGTAAAGGTATCTTTGACCCTAAATAACTCAAGTTTGTTGTTCTGTAACGCCCCTCTTCTTCCATACATGTTATCAGAACTAGACTCTATACATGCCATGCTTGCACCAGTACCATAGATTCACTTCACTTTCTTATGTCCAGTCATAGCAGCACGAGTTAGATACAGGCGTATCTCTCAAGAAAACAGGGAGAGAATCATAGAAGCATTTGAGGGTAATAACCCTGACAAATTGATGGCTAGAGCTGATCCAAGAACTTTTATTTATTCCTCATGATAATTAACGCAATCTAGCACCCACCAAATGAAAATAATGAAACATGCAGATGAAAGAAATAATAATGTAAATTGAAACCCCTTCTCCAATTATTGACAAAACAAACTTAAGATCAATGTATCTGTGAATGAAATAATGCAATCGAACATTATAAACACATACACTTATTTTGAAAGTACTGTTGCAAAGGTGATATCAGAATAAAAGCATAAACTTGTCTGCTAAATTGACTGCAGTAAATGCGAAATTGGATGCCCAAGAATGAATTCGAATGAACGAGCGCAGCGTTTACGTGATCACGTGACTATATCGTGCTAAATTGAATGAACGATTTGCGAAATGGTGCTTGTCTTACGAATTTGAACTGAGAAAGTGCTGATTCGAATGATGTAAAAGGTAATTTGAATGCTCCAAAATGAATTTGAATGAAAAGATTATAAAATTGAAATACCGAACATGCCGTCTAGGCTAAATTGTGCTAAATTGAATGCAGCAATTAGGAATTGGACTGAAAAAAAGTGCGAAATTGGCCGGGAAAACCTATTATCAGCACTTTTTTGGATATCTCAGCCATCTGAAAACCAATTTTCATCAAATAAACGTTGAATCCTTCTTAAAATTACATGCTCGTTCATATTTCATAGGAGGCTTTTCATTATCTCACTTAGGAATGTTCAAAACATGAATCCCACCTCAGCTAGTACTGTACAGTCCCTTTAAGGCTGCTTAAAGGGATGATACAGTATTGGTGGAGATGAGAATTGGACCTTTCAGTTTTTGCGAGATACAAAAAAAAAACAAAAAAAAAAACACTTATGATATAGTACAGAGCATACCATTTTAAGAGGAATTCAAAGTTTATTTGATGAAAATCGGGTTTGGAATGTCTGAAACATCCAAAAACAGGGTAATAAAGTGTGGGTCCCACACTTCATTAGAATCGCTCTTTTTTGGATATCTCAGCAATTTCAAAACCAATTTTCATCAAATAAACGTTTGAATTCCTTATAGAATTACCTGCTCTTTCATATTTCATAAGAGGTTTCTCATTATCTCACGAAAAAATGTTAGAAACCTGAAATTAGGTCTCAACCAAAACTATACGATCCCTTTATGGGTATATCAACTAAGAAATTGCAGCCTGTGTTCATATCCTGCATGCATACGAATAAAAATAATTTCAAAGGTCTGTACAGATGCATATTTTATGCCGTGTGACATGGACATCTAGGTGTCATATTTCAAGGAGCGGCGCTTTCATATTTTGTCTGCTTTTCACTTCATTTCAATTCCTAATATGAGTGAGTTGTTCACCCTGTGTAATAAAATACAACGCAATGGGGGAGGGTATCTGAAGGTAAGCCCTAGACAAAAATGTCATAATGGCCTCACAGCATATAACTGCACAGGGCTGTGTCACATAAAGCTCAAAATCAATCGCAGAACATTAGATATGTGTCACTTTAAACAAAATTAGGCAGGACTTCACCATATTATTGTCATAACAGATTTCCATATTATAATAGACTACGCGGCAGTTTAGTCGTTCCCCCTTTCATGGTGTTTATGCTTGCTTGTGTATTTATCTATTCAAGAAATATTGCACTGGTAAAATCATTTATTTAAACTTGTTTTTGTTGTTGGATTTTTTTTTTTTTTTTTTTTTTTTTGGGGGGGGGAGGGTACGTTGTTGTGTTTTTTAACGTCAAAGATTTATCACCCAAATCGTGTCTAGTGAATCATCGCACTTTCAAGGTAATCATAGTAGTAGCCATGAGAAGATTCTGAGAGGGTTTATAATGGACTCAGAGGGCTTAAAATGACGGACAAGCCTTTGAGACAGCTTAAATCAGGGAGAGTTCCCTCCCCCCATATCATTTCTTCAGGTGACTGTCTTTTGCTTCAAGCATGCTGGAAAGAAATAGCGAACAGTATCAAAGTCCCTACATCGCAATTGCCAGATTGAATACAGTAGATTAACATCAAACACACAAAATAGTGAACGTTTAATCAAAATCAGACTTGAATTATTAAGTTATGAAAATTTCACTTTGTAATGCCAAAATTCAATTAAATTGCGTGTTTGTTTGTTTGGTTTTGTTTTTGTTTTTGTTTTATCCTGGAGCACTGGTATTGGTCACAAACACACATGCAAATTAGATGAGTTGCTGATATTGTCACCCAACATTTCTCCCTTAGGTTTGTACACATAATATTGTATAGAAAGATCACGTTTTATCTTTATGATTCGACTACTACTGCCTACCTCGTCCCGGTCTTCATTGTCGGTGCACTGTCATTGATTTGATGGGAGTGATACAACGCTTCCATTTTAATTTCTTTTAAATAAGATGAAGTTCTGTTGAGGTGGATTTGTGAGCAGGTTCTTGAAGACTTGTGAAGTTAAATCTTCATCGCCTGATAACTTGTGCAATATGTAGTTGCGATAATCATTACTGTTTTGTGAAAGCATATTTCTAACCTTGCGTGGTAAATCCCGTAACTTTATTGATTTTATCCAGTTTTGCTAACGCTTCTACCATTCTTTTATCATTCTTGTGTGATAATGCCAATAATAACCATAACAATGAAAGTGATGATTATCGTCATCATTGTCGTAACGTAACAATGATAATTATGGTCTTATTTACTACGAGTGTCCTCTCTACTTTAAGCACTGTTCTTCCAAAAGGCCCTACTAATTCTGTTACCCCATGCATCATATCCATGGTAAACCTATTTTTACACCTGGGTCGAGAGGGACATAGTGAGTATAAATACTATCTTGTTCAAGGACGTAAGCACTATGCAGGACTCGAACTCGGGACCTCCGTTTCAAAGTCAAGAGTCATTTCCACCATACCATACAGCTCTTTCTATTGAAACCAACTTGAACTGGTGTGGAATCGCACTTTAAGGGAGGCCATGATTATCTGCAAGAGCGTGGATTAGACCCAGCCTTGTCCGTGCCTCCACGCCTCGTGTACCCTGCGCGCGGTTCCCCCGTGCCACACCGGAAGTCTCGGGGCGGATGGGTAACGGTGTCGTGTCGTGTGAATCATCGACACACGTGAGACTTCATCACGCTGCGACGGTGTAGATGGGCTGACTTATAGAGGGAGAACAGGAGAGCTCCTTTATTAAAGGGAGCGTCCTTTCTGATTAAGAAAAATAAATCAGACAAGTAAAAATATCATCCAATAAAATTTGATCAAAAATGAAGAAAGTGGCATCAATTTAATAAAGTCACCTATACTGTCTTGAAGAAGTGACATCGGTCACATTTGCATATACTGTACGCGATGTATCCTTTATAGCATAAGTGACATCCCTCTTCCATTGACTCATGAAACAAATGGTATGAAATTATATATTTCAATTGTCAATAATTCTACACGCGTAACCCTTTACCATTTGCAATCCCATCATCTCATCAAATCGGTATACAGCTCTAGAACAGTGTAATATGAAGGTTATGATTTCTTCTTTTTTTTTTATTCATGTGCAAAAAAAAGGGGGAAACTCAAATTTATGAAAATATACTTGTGAGATCAATAAATCATCAACTTATCTTCTTACTTATGTAACTATGATTCACATTGCTGTTCTGTTAAATATATCAAACTTTAAATTTCAAAAAGAAAAGAAATTATCGTATTTAACTTTATTGGGCTGCCATATTCCACGAGATAAAAGTAAAGGGAACGAAGCCTCAGGTAATATCTCCGCAGCAGATAATTATGTCTTTACTACATATTGATTTGATTGTAAGTTGTTGTTTTTTTTCTCCACATAGTAAGTAAACTGTTAAGGTTATTGACGTACCGGGTGTCAATCATTATATACACCTATGTATAAGGTACATCTCAAGATAGCATCCATGCCTATCCATAGGAATCAAGATACAAACGTGCATTAGGCTTATTCAGCATCTTCAAAAAAAAAAAGAAGCAAAACAAACAAAAAAACCTCTCAAACACCCAGTTCCAATCAGCTGAATCTACATCCATCTCCAGGGGTACCATTTTTACTTCCTTGGAAGATACTGACTCATTTTTGACCCAGTGACTGACCGCCGCCAGCGGAGGAAAGAACTAAAATCCCCAAACAGTTAGGCTTTTCGCCGGTGTAATGGCAGCGTAAATATAGACCTTCTTCTGACATGGAGGGCTGATGGTAAGAAGCAAATAAAATACATGTTCTCCTATACTGGCTACAGTATAGTGAGTGTAAAGTCCTTCTCAAAATGATGAGATAAAGGTGCATTATATATATATATATATATATATATATATATATATATATATATATATATAATTATATATATGTATATATATATATATATATATATATATATATATATATATATATATATATAATTATATATATGTATATATATATATATATATATATATATATATAATTATATATATGTATATATATATATATACACTCATATATGGTCCATACTGAGAATATAGATATTACTGTCACAATCCAACACATTTAGGAATGCAAGCATACACAATGACTATTACATAATATGTATACAAAATAGACTTCAAACACCCAACTTTCACAGTGATATCCCCTTTCTTCATTCCACCACCACTTTGTCCTAGTTTCGTGTTTTATAGTCAGTGTTGTTTCATATTGTAAATTGTACCTTCCCAGGTGGCTAAAATTTAGTCATCGATGCAGAAAAAAAAAAAACGATCTTAAAATAAGGATTTATTTTCATCACAGATTTTTTAATCGCTTTTTTTAGTTTCGTTTATTAAATCGGGGCATAGCAAATTTGTCCCTCGATGACTCAAGCATACAAAGAGAGACAGAGAGAGAGAGAGAGAGGGGGGGGGGGGGGAGTGGACTGCTGACTTCAGGGAGAGTGTTTATTTCACCAGTGACCTCTTACCCAAACCTTGACAAACGAAAGAGCTTTATGGGATCATTCAAATGCGTCACACATTGAAGGCAGCCACTGGATGAATATCTTCTGTTTATTTGTCCTGTTATATTGGTGATCTTTGTACTTTTCTCCCCGCAATTGAAGGACTAATAATATAATAATATTTCATTGTTATTGTTGTTGTTGTTGTTGTTGTTGTTATTGTGATTGTGATTGTTATTGTTATTGTTATTGTTATTTTATTGGTTTGGCTGATGTAAAGTTAAATGTGGTCAAAACTCTTCTCATCCATTGCCTTTCCTATCTATAGGCAGAATATGACAGAATTCATAGATTTTTTTTTTCTAATCGGGCTATTGACATTTTTGGTGATTGCTTTAGAGCAGTTGTTCAGGAGATTTGTTTTTGCAATCAGTAAAATTAGTCTAGAAACGAACAAAAGCCGAACTCAGACACGATTTCGTCATTCATGTCATTTCGATCTTTTTTAATTGTATATACCGTAAACGTTGAAAGATATAAAGGAGAGTTCTATTCTCTCAGTCAAAGAATTTCCTCTGTAGCTTCTTGCCTCTATTTGAACGTGACGTCTAATCGTCTGTATTAGCAAAATGCAGATGGAAGTGGGAAATGATCTGAGCATTGGTACTGTGAAGAATCAATATTTTGTGTGACATGCTGATGAACAAAGCATCATCTATACCTATGTCGTAGCAATGAAACAATCTATGTGATTCAGTTTTCTTGAAACACAATGTCGCATGCATTTATCTATTACTAATTCGGAATCTCTTTGGAAGGTATATGATTACACTGCAGCTGTGAGTTAAGTTCTATAAAACCGACAGAAAATGTGTGGAACAAAAGTGAAGGCTGTACATACTTAACTTTCCTTCTTATGGACGGGATCTCATGCATCGTAAGTGAAAATAGGACTCGGAACCCCCCCCCCCCCCCCGGAAAAAAAAATCGCTCTTTCACCCACGTTTTCATCATTTAATTGCTCTGATAATAGAAACAGTGTAATATGTTACGGTATTAATATTTCTGGTTCCCGGAATACAATCGTTCAAAATTGTCTACGGGTTTACGGTGTTTTTTTTTTTTTTAATCTGATCATGCATGTTTATAATATCAATCATCATAGATGATTTATTTTCTTAACAAATCTTCTGTGCAGAACGCCTTGCTTTCAGTATTATTGCTAGATATACTTCAAATTCAACAGAAGAAAACAAAATATTTGTTAAGTTTCGTATTTTTTTTTTTACTTTCCATTGTCATGTTTCGTACACGTTGTCATGTTTCGTACACGTTGTCATGTTTCGAACGAAACATTGTCATGTTTCGTTCGTTTGTAGCATAATTGTCTTACATTACTTTCTCATTAAATTGGTCAATGGAGAGAGCGAAAAGTGGCTGTCGCTTGGTTAAATTGCTTGCCATGATCAGCTTTCGTCTCGTCGGTTTGGTGGATACCACCATGGAATTAAATATCAATTAACATCAAGCAGCCTGGCTGCGACTATATAACTGAAAGCACCATGGCAACAAGTTACGAGATAATGTGGTTCCCACACGGAGCGTCTAGAGGACTAATCTGTTTGAAATGGATCTGGGGGATACGCTTATGGAAGTAGTTTGGAAACATTATTGCGTGTACTAATCCGCAGATTATCCTATCGTGTCAAATCATCTCTGTTTGATATTTCCGTTGATGAGTAATAACGTCTGCTTCAACTTTCAACAATGTCTGACGGTTGAAAGAGAAAATTAGCCACGGACTGAAAAAAAAAAAGAAAAGAAAAAGAAAATGAGAAATGATAGCGAGCGAGCTTGAGAGAATCTAGGTACGTAATTCTGATCGTGATATATGATGAGCTCTTGCAATACGTTTTCGTACTGCATCTGAATTTAGTACAGAGTGCCAAAGTCGCCATTTCAATTTTGACAACATCAGAGCTCTCTCTGCAAGACCCTTCTTGGAAAGTACTAGACAGTAAAAAATAATGATACCTTACCTTAGTTTAAAAAAAAGAAAAGAAAAATAAGAATGAATAAAGAATGAAAACCGCGATGTTCCATGCAAATGCATTTGACTCCCTGCTAAAATTTCACTTTCGAGGAGAAATGTAAACACGTTTCACCCGGTTTCCTCAGATCACAGAGGTCTCACTTCCCTGCACAGAACCAGTGAAAAAGCTATACGTTTCGAAGGATAATACAATGAACTATGTCCAAACCGTGCACTATGTCACGTAGGGCTGACTGAACGAATGCAAGTGATATTTCATAAACAGTGATGCAGTGTATAACGAAAGGACCTTTAATTTAAAAATGATGAATGCGGCATGCATTCCCCTTGGCCACAAACACACACACAAAATGATATGTTGATGAAAATAAAATCACTTTTCATGATATTGGCATTATCAAACGGCATGAACGGGGGACACCAGATATAGTTGCGACCGTTTGAATGTCAGAGGGTCATCTTACAAGGGAAAGGCTGCTTTGTCAATGTAGCCATAATAATTTCGCCTTGATCATAACCTATTCTTGCCTAGCACCTTTCAATCTTTTTTTCTTGTACTAGCAACACTAAAATAGTCATATTCTTGAATTTGAATGAGGAAAGTTACTTTCTTAGTGACGACTGAAAGGTATTGTTGATGATACACACTAGATAATATTTTGAGGAGAGGTTTGAATCTTCTAGTCGTAAAGCTTTTTGACATCTTTTGGCTAAGAAATAGAAATGTATTAACTTCCGTGACGATTCGATGACGTAATCAAGATTGCAATTTCTAAGAGCGCATCTGGCCATGCACCTCAACTTTAAACACATTTTTATACTTTACCAAGCATAAGAACCTCTGGTAATAGTTTGCCTACATTAATTGCTAAGGTTTGATTTTCAGGGTTTTTTTTTTTTTTTTTCTGCGGCCAAAAGGTTTGATAGTTCAAATATCGTCTTCTTTCAGAATGGTAGCCTCCTCTTCAGTGTTAACACTGTTCTACCAGAGTGTCCTGCCATTACTATTACCTTAGATACCCTTATATACAACTTGATCGAGAGGGACATTTTGTCAAAGGACATAAGCACCGGACTGGATTCGAACTCGGGTCCTCGGATTGAGAGTCAGAATTATTATCCACTATGCCACATTGCAGTGTCCCTTCAAAGAAGGATAATTTCCTTTAACCTGAGTGCCTCCTAGCCAAGAAACTGTTCCCCCATTTGTTTAAAAAAAAGTCTTTTGGTGCGCAACTCAAAAGATAAACCTGCACTTCCAATTCAGGTCCTCGCATGGGAACGTGCGGAGCCCGAGGACTTCCTTCTCAGGAAATGAGACTGTTAATGCGCCACTTCTGTGTTCATAGAAATGGGACGACTAGCTTTCAACGTTGCCATTGAGTGAGAAGTTCATGCACAGGCTTCGCACGTTAAACCTCATCTCAAGAATGAAACAACGATGTTTATGGTATTGCAAACAACATTGATGATAATAATGATAACAATTGTGAAATTAGCCATAGCAATGATGACGATGATGAAAACAATACTGCTTTTATAGGTATTGTAACGGTGATATGATAACACTTGTGTTATACAAAGACGCAATATTATGGTGTTTTACCAGTAATCACTCTAAGGAGTACATGTTCACACTCACTTAACCGCATTCACGTGTTTTTCGCGAAATAAGGACAGAACGCAATATTATTGAAAGTCATGTGTCACGATAGAAGTCGTATATTTGGAAATATAATACATCTCTTTTGCATCATGCCGCGATATATACATAGAAGTGCATAATATAATCAGTCAAAGTACCTGCACGATAAGTTGAGTCTCAGGCGCATTATTGCGTCTGGGCAATTATTCAAAATATCTATTGTACATCTATTAATAGGCACTTTGAACAACACGTAACGAAATGTATAGCATCTCGCTACGTTCGTCACACTGAACAACATTATAACACATAATTAAATCGTATGATAAAAAAGGAAAACTCTCGACCATAGCCTGTATAAAAAAGTCAACCACCTGTGTCGAATAAATGTGTTAGAATGCATAAATATAGGAATATCATTTTTTTTTTTACTTTTTTTTTTGCTTCCTCCTTACCCTCTTAGCATTTTGTCGTCCGTCACTCTTGGATGATTCCCTTCTAACATACTTAATGTATTTTCTATATTTTCCACCGATTTGTCACCCTTGGTGAATTTGGGTTTTATCTGTCTGTTTATAATAACGAAGTATACGTACTCTTACAGCAATATGTACGGTAATTTGTACTTCTGGTACGTATAAGTATTTCAGTGGGAAAAAAAGGGAATTAAAATCATTCATGTTTTCTGCTCTTCACATCTCATTCCTCTTTAATACCAGTTTCTCTCTTTTATTTCTAGTATTAAACATTCCACTGTTAAATGTACTGTTTAACACCTGGAGCAGTGGTTTAGAAAATTGTTCGAGTTATCACATTTGATGCATATACACAGGTCAGTTGTGTCACAAAATATCCTGCCACATAAACATTTTTGCAATAAAGCCTAAAATACAAGGAGATGTCACTACTTTTCTCAATAAATCATAACAGTAGACGGTTTATTCTAGAGACAATTTTATTATACCTATTGTTCACATTTTGTATATTCAACAATACTGAACATTGATTATAATGATTAAAATTTTTACATTGGTTGTTTCTATCCCTAACTCACAGTTTAGAAATGTTTTGAAACACTAAAGATGAGTTTTTGTTTCATCTGCAATTGTAAATAATACCTTTAAGAAGAGAACAGGAAATAGGCATCAAGATTACGAATGTTTGGGAGCGTGGTTGCTGAGAAACCTATGATGAGGTTTAAACTCTGTAAACAGAGATTCATGGCATAGTCTAGTTATAAAGTTTTGTTTTAAAAAAAATTCTTCTATAAGAACATACATTTATTTTGTTTGTATAAGAGAATGCACTCGTACACAATTTCTTCTAAATTTGCTTCTTGTTTTTTTTCTTCTGATACCTGCAAACAGAGCTAAATTGCTACCTTATCAATAATTTTTAAAAAAAATGGTTAATGCCTTCGAAAAGGAAAACAATCAACCTCACGTTGCGCCAGTTACTTTTATAGCAATGAAGGTAATTTCTACAAAAAAGCAAGTTAGTGGAGTCGCGTATTTTTGTTTGAAGGTTGATTTTTACAGTTTAACTTTTCAGAACCACTGCAAGAGAATATCACAGATTTCTCATACAGCACAGATGTCTTGTTTAGCAGAGATGTCGGTGGTGACGGTGCCATTCTAGTAGTTCAAAATACTAAACAACTTCAGTCAAACAACTTCCTTCGTCCTTGTCCTTTTGGCGCGACCAGCGCTCTTTGTTAGCACTTGTTTTGTGGTCCGTCTGCTAGTCAAAACGTCTGTTTCCGCTTTAAATGTGTATGGCTCCAACAGTCAAGGTGTTTGGTCGCGAGCAAGCAAGGGTATAGCCTAAAACGACTTACAGTGAAACTCTACTCGATGTTGAAGATAGCATTCTTAGATGGACTAAAGTTCAGTAGACAGTAGAATTGATTTCACAACATTTTCCCACGACATGATATTAGTCTGAAAGACACGAGTAAAATGAAGTGATAATGTTGTAAAAGAGTTGATTAAAACAGAAGAAATCTATCCTCTATTTCAAATCTTAACATGGTGCAGCAGTAAGGAAGCGTTGGTTGATAAAATTTTTGATTATCGACAAAATGTAAATTTAATTTATTTCATTATGTACAAACCCATGGAGGATACGAGATATAATTTCATTATCTTCTCCTCTTCCAACTTGCAAATAATTATGTAATGATCATTGATATCACTGTTTTGTAGTGGAAAATGCATTTAATATTTTGTCCAATTACAATTGATATGACACACTCAATGATATTGTTTGCTTGGTTATACACATTGTATTGTAAAATGAATTATTCATGTTAACTTAACATGGAGTAGAGTTTCTCCTCAAATTTGCGAAACATGACCAGCGCCTCATCTTCTGCCTAATGGGCGGCGAAATTAGATCTAGTGGCTCTATGAAGCCCTGCGATTGACGAAAAATATGTCCACCTTTGCGTCAAACGTGCAGTACCCCGATGTTCGCCGAACCGGCAACTTCCTCGTAAGGCGGAGGAGGATCGTCGCACGATATCGTGGTCGGACATCGTCCATTCGCCAGCCTGCCTTGCCTGGAAATGTGTAGAAGAATGAAAGAGTGACAAGGAAATAAAGCCGAAAAATTAGTATACGCTTTGACTAGAATGATTATGCACGACAATTGTAGAATAGGACAAACTCTTTGATTATAGAAGTTACCATGCCTTAAGCATGTTAAGAGTAGCATCTAAAAATCAACATTGACACATATTTGTGGTTAAGTTTTATGAAAGTCTTTACATGTGTCAAAACGGATGTTGATTTCCCACATATAAATTGCAAGAACAATAGTCGGATTTTTTATATCATTTTTTTTTAACTATCTTGTTGTTATAGGTGACGAAGTTAACTATTCTTTTTCTCTCCTTCGTTTTTCTTGTCTAGAACTGCATGGTGTATATAGGTGGTTTACAAAGTTTGCTGACGATTTCCATTCACCTAACACGAAGGTTCAGTACCACACTGAGCGGAAAGTACGGTCAGAGTGCAACGTTCCCACAGCTGATTATGCACGGAAAAGTGCGTTAATGCCCGACATTGACATGGAGTCACAACAATGAAGAACAATCTGTTTGTTTCGCGATTTGCCCTTGATATTTAAACTCTACTCAGCAACCAATTAAGTGCTTAAAAACCGCAAGGAAGCCAGTAAAAATGTTTCACTTTTGCTGTAAGATAAACGGTTGATTTAGGGGATGCATGAATTAGAACCACATACATAATTCTTTTTTTTTTAACTCTGTCAACAGTGAGCTTGATCATAATGACAAGATCAACTAAAGATATTTGTACACTGTAGTATGACAGAAACCACTTTTGACAGTTTTAACAATGTATGTATCAAGACTACAAAAATACATACGGTAGAAACATGAACATCGTATATAGAGCATTGCAGAGTATAGCAATTTTGAAGACGTGTTTCTTATCCAGTGTATGCTTGTTTGTTCATTTCCATCTGAGAAGATGGCTGGATAGCCCATATTCAGCTACACTAAACTGGTCTTCCATGGGGTCCAGTTGGATGTGAGGTGGGACCACTTCACCGGGTTAAACACCCTGCTCTTTGCGATGAATGAATGAAGCGGGATCTTTTATGTGCATGAGTTGTGACTCTCTCATACACGGGACCTCCATTTTATGTCCTCCATCCGAGGGACAGAGTGTTTTGCCTCTTCCTATAGAGGGGACGGTATGATTACACACAACATTGCTCAGTCCAGACTCGGGTTCGAACCCGGGTCCTTAGGATCGTTAGGCTTTTTAGTAAACCTGGTTCTGAAAGCTTGAAATAATAACTTCAACTTCCTTAGAAGTACATTATTCCCATTATTGGTTCCGTGGAACTATAAGTAAATGAAATATGGGGTAAAGAAATATTGATTGTTGTCAGTCGATTTTTTTTTTTAATTGAAATCTCAAAAAATTGTGCATTAGGCATGTTTTGCCAATTCAAGCTACATCAAAACAACTTTGCAAAAACATGTGAGCAGTAAAACGTCATGACTTTTATCGTTGTTTGGTACATAAGTATTCGGAACATCAGAACACTAACCATCGCCATTCAAACATTTCAAGGTGAATGCGCATCCTCCACTGGCATTATTATTCATACATCTCAAGTTTGATCAATATATAATATGCAAGTAACGTGAGATAATTTAGAGTATTTGGATAAATGTTACTTTCGAATAGAATATTGAAACACACCTCGGAACAGTAATAAAACGTTTAAAAATGCTACTAAAATCCTTGAAGAGAAAGACTCATTGTCAGCGAAAGATATCAAAGACTAGTTGAAGCAACAAAGACATTGGTAAGGCCTTTTAGTTTAACTGCATCAGTATGATCCTATAGTACCCCTCCCTCTCTCTCTCTCTGGTCCCCCTCCCTCTCTGTTGAAAATGTCATTTGATAACAAGTAAATAAGATTATTAATAAGTGTAATAAATTATCATCTTCATGGCATGGATTCAGGTTCTCTTTTTTATTCAAATCCCATGAAAACTCGCGTGCCCTTTAAGTCTGTTTTGTTGTTGTTGTTATCATTATTGTTCTTCAAAGAGGAACGAAGCAGATCTCTGCCTCAAACAGTGTACCTTTGTAGATAAAGCGACCCTAGACCCTCCCCTTCCCTCGTGACAAACGATCACCCCTCGATGACATCACTGCGTCTTGTTTCTGGAGTAATGCGATTAACACGCTGTCAAGTCCGTCAGACGATACAGTATTGGGTCGAACTAAAGACCCATTAGATCATCTCCTCCCCGGAGACAATTTGACGCTGAAAGAATGGTCTTAACTCTTTCGACACCAATATGCATTACTGTTTACGGTGAAATGTATAATTGCATTTACGAATATGTGCATGTACACGTAATGAAATAAAATGATATAACATAACATAATGCAATATGACATAATATAATTATAACATATTAACATGTAATAGTACATATCATATCATACATACTATATTTTGTTATATTGCAAGTATATTATATTATAATAATCACATGATACTTACATACATATGCAGACATAATTATTCGTGTGTATATATATATATATATATATATATATATATATATATATTCATGTTTATGTATTAACACCCACAATCACGGTGTCATCAGAATGATATTGATGACAGTATTAAAAACAAAAATGATGTCTTTATATTTATCGCATAACCTCATCAGAAGGAGCACTGCCTTTCAATTATTTGTACACCAGGGTAAGATGAACAGGGATTTGACGAAATATCTCATCTACGGATGAACGAACCAGCCAGGATTCGATCCCCGGACCAGTCCTCCTGATCAAGATGTTAAGGAATGTTTCTGTTACACATACACTGTTCCCACGATTTCATAGAGAAGATGCAGACGGGTGATGTTCGTTATTCCCAAGGTTTGCTAATCCGAAACTCACAATCATTATTATTACCTATGCTTCGATGTTCGTTAATCCAAAAATGAAATATGATTTGTTGGTCTGAACATTATTTTCTGGCGCTATTCTGAAGGTTAGCTATTCCGAAGGTTCGTTAATCAGAAAATTAAGATAAGGTTCGTTTTCTGAAGGTTCATTAATCTGAAGACAAAAATAGGTAACGAACCTTATTTCATTTTCGGGTTAATGAATCTTTGGAATAGTGACCTTCGAAATAACGAAAAGTAATCCATACAGACACAATAAACGCATGAATGATCAATATAAAAAGTGTCACAGAGAACAAAGAGAGAAACTACCTACACTTAGCCAAGCTATCAAATTGCAATTTACACAAATCACTGAATACTGCTATGATACTCAGTTATCACTTACTTTCGGTAGTCCGTAACGAGTAACCAAACCCGGAAGTACACACAATTAACTAATCTCCGTTTGTGATGTAAGACGGGCCTGAATCTAGCCATATAGGGGTCAGCTCTCTGAACCCAGGTAGCTTTCCCGTCTAACACATGCTACAGCGAGTGACAATGTAGTTATGCAAATTATAATGACGATGGCGATAATTGTGATAATAAACACGCGACGTCAATTTGAAACTCAGGTCTAGTCCTACCACACATGTAGCTTTTTCCTCCGATAACGCAAGTACTGAAACGCAAGTACACTCGCAAAACACACACACACAAACAGACACATTCACAACTTGCCCAATTCTGTAAGAGTACAAGATAAAAATGTCATTTTACTTCATGTGACTGATGGGATGATGTCTCCGTCTTGTCATTGCCCTGGTAATTAGAAATCATTATGAATCCATGGCGAGGGCCTCTCTGTACACTTGGATAGAGAGAATAACCGTCTTTAAAGAATAAAAATTTTAATAACCACTAGCGTCAAACCATTTTAATCGCGTTTACTTTGAAGATAATATACTAATAATACTATCACTCTTAAAGGACCCAAGATGTAATTAGTTATTATAAAAGAAAAGCGCACTCCTTGGATGAATGTAATTAACTAAAAAAAAAAAACAAACAAACAAACAAACAAACAAACAAACAAAAAACCGAAAAGTGTGACTTAAGAAACAATTTGACAGAGCAACTGATTGACAAATTGCCCTACATCGACGTAAATAAGCACTGAATTGATCAGTGTTTTAGTAGTAGCCATGATAAAAAATCATGGGCGTACATACTCGAGCAGGATTCGAACCTACGACCTCCTGATCACCGGACAGGCGTCATCTCCACTAGACCACCGAGCTTTCGCCCGACAGCAAGTGTTGGTTCTAATCCTTATAGCATGCAGCGGGTACTGCTTTGTTATTCAAATTTATGAAATTCTTCCGTCGAGATGTTTTCATTGCAACTGATTGACAACTTGCCCTACATCGACGTAAATAAGCACTGAATTGATCAGTGTTTTAGTAGTAGCCATGATAAAAAATCATGGGCGTACATACTCGAGCAGGATTCGAACCTACGACCTCCTGATCACCGGACAGGCGTCATCTCCACTAGACCACCGAGCTTTCGCCCGACAGCAAGTGTTGGTTCTAATCCTTATAGCATGCAGCGGGTACTGCTTTGTTATTCAAATTTATGAAATTCTTCCGTCGAGATGTTTTCATTGCAACTGATTGACAAATTGCCCTACATCGACGTAAATAAGCACTGAATTGATCAGTGTTTTAGTAGTAGCCATGATAAAAAATCATGGGCGTACATACTCGAGCAGGATTCGAACCTACGACCTCCTGATCACCGGACAGGCGTCATCTCCACTAGACCACCGAGCTTTCGCCCGACAGCAAGTGTTGGTTCTAATCCTTATAGCATGCAGCGGGTACTGCTTTGTTATTCAAATTTATGAAATTCTTCCGTCGAGATGTTTTCATTGCAACTGATTGACAAATTGCCCTACATCGACGTAAATAAGCACTGAATTGATCAGTGTTTTAGTAGTAGCCATGATAAAAAATCATGGGCGTACATACTCGAGCAGGATTCGAACCTACGACCTCCTGATCACCGGACAGGCGTCATCTCCACTAGACCACCGAGCTTTCGCCCGACAGCAAGTGTTGGTTCTAATCCTTATAGCATGCAGCGGGTACTGCTTTGTTATTCAAATTTATGAAATTCTTCCGTCGAGATGTTTTCATTGCAACTGATTGACAAATTGCCCTACATCGACGTAAATAAGCACTGAATTGATCAGTGTTTTAGTAGTAGCCATGATAAAAAAATCATGGGCGTACATACTCGAGCAGGATTCGAACCTACGACCTCCTGATCACCGGACAGGCGTCATCTCCACTAGACCACCGAGCTTTCGCCCGACAGCAAGTGTTGGTTCTAATCCTTATAGCATGCAGCGGGTACTGCTTTGTTATTCAAATTTATGAAATTCTTCCGTCGAGATGTTTTCATTGCAACTGATTGACAAATTGCCCTACATCGACGTAAATAAGCACTGAATTGATCAGTGTTTTAGTAGTAGCCATGATAAAAAATCATGGGCGTACATACTCGAGCAGGATTCGAACCTACGACCTCCTGATCACCGGACAGGCGTCATCTCCACTAGACCACCGAGCTTTCGCCCGACAGCAAGTGTTGGTTCTAATCCTTATAGCATGCAGCGGGTACTGCTTTGTTATTCAAATTTATGAAATTCTTCCGTCGAGATGTTTTCATTGCAACTGATTGACAAATTGCCCTACATCGACGTAAATAAGCACTGAATTGATCAGTGTTTTAGTAGTAGCCATGATAAAAAATCATGGGCGTACATACTCGAGCAGGATTCGAACCTACGACCTCCTGATCACCGGACAGGCGTCATCTCCACTAGACCACCGAGCTTTCGCCCGACAGCAAGTGTTGGTTCTAATCCTTATAGCATGCAGCGGGTACTGCTTTGTTATTCAAATTTATGAAATTCTTCCGTCGAGATGTTTTCATTGCAACTGATTGACAAATTGCCCTACATCGACGTAAATAAGCACTGAATTGATCAGTGTTTTAGTAGTAGCCATGATAAAAAAATCATGGGCGTACATACTCGAGCAGGATTCGAACCTACGACCTCCTGATCACCGGACAGGCGTCATCTCCACTAGACCACCGAGCTTTCGCCCGACAGCAAGTGTTGGTTCTAATCCTTATAGCATGCAGCGGGTACTGCTTTGTTATTCAAATTTATGAAATTCTTCCGTCGAGATGTTTTCATTGCAACTGATTGACAAATTGCCCTACATCGACGTAAATAAGCACTGAATTGATCAGTGTTTTAGTAGTAGCCATGATAAAAAATCATGGGCGTACATACTCGAGCAGGATTCGAACCTACGACCTCCTGATCACCGGACAGGCGTCATCTCCACTAGACCACCGAGCTTTCGCCCGACAGCAAGTGTTGGTTCTAATCCTTATAGCATGCAGCGGGTACTGCTTTGTTATTCAAATTTATGAAATTCTTCCGTCGAGATGTTTTCATTGCAACTGATTGACAAATTGCCCTACATCGACGTAAATAAGCACTGAATTGATCAGTGTTTTAGTAGTAGCCATGATAAAAAATCATGGGCGTACATACTCGAGCAGGATTCGAACCTACGACCTCCTGATCACCGGACAGGCGTCATCTCCACTAGACCACCGAGCTTTCGCCCGACAGCAAGTGTTGGTTCTAATCCTTATAGCATGCAGCGGGTACTGCTTTGTTATTCAAATTTATGAAATTCTTCCGTCGAGATGTTTTCATTGCAACTGATTGACAACTTGCCCTACATCGACGTAAATAAGCACTGAATTGATCAGTGTTTTAGTAGTAGCCATGATAAAAAATCATGGGCGTACATACTCGAGCAGGATTCGAACCTACGACCTCCTGATCACCGGACAGGCGTCATCTCCACTAGACCACCGAGCTTTCGCCCGACAGCAAGTGTTGGTTCTAATCCTTATAGCATGCAGCGGGTACTGCTTTGTTATTCAAATTTATGAAATTCTTCCGTCGAGATGTTTTCATTGCAACTGATTGACAAATTGCCCTACATCGACGTAAATAAGCACTGAATTGATCAGTGTTTTAGTAGTAGCCATGATAAAAAATCATGGGCGTACATACTCGAGCAGGATTCGAACCTACGACCTCCTGATCACCGGACAGGCGTCATCTCCACTAGACCACCGAGCTTTCGCCCGACAGCAAGTGTTGGTTCTAATCCTTATAGCATGCAGCGGGTACTGCTTTGTTATTCAAATTTATGAAATTCTTCCGTCGAGATGTTTTCATTGCAACTGATTGACAAATTGCCCTACATCGACGTAAATAAGCACTGAATTGATCAGTGTTTTAGTAGTAGCCATGATAAAAAAATCATGGGCGTACATACTCGAGCAGGATTCGAACCTACGACCTCCTGATCACCGGACAGGCGTCATCTCCACTAGACCACCGAGCTTTCGCCCGACAGCAAGTGTTGGTTCTAATCCTTATAGCATGCAGCGGGTACTGCTTTGTTATTCAAATTTATGAAATTCTTCCGTCGAGATGTTTTCATTGCAACTGATTGACAAATTGCCCTACATCGACGTAAATAAGCACTGAATTGATCAGTGTTTTAGTAGTAGCCATGATAAAAAATCATGGGCGTACATACTCGAGCAGGATTCGAACCTACGACCTCCTGATCACCGGACAGGCGTCATCTCCACTAGACCACCGAGCTTTCGCCCGACAGCAAGTGTTGGTTCTAATCCTTATAGCATGCAGCGGGTACTGCTTTGTTATTCAAATTTATGAAATTCTTCCGTCGAGATGTTTTCATTGCAACTGATTGACAAATTGCCCTACATCGACGTAAATAAGCACTGAATTGATCAGTGTTTTAGTAGTAGCCATGATAAAAAATCATGGGCGTACATACTCGAGCAGGATTCGAACCTACGACCTCCTGATCACCGGACAGGCGTCATCTCCACTAGACCACCGAGCTTTCGCCCGACAGCAAGTGTTGGTTCTAATCCTTATAGCATGCAGCGGGTACTGCTTTGTTATTCAAATTTATGAAATTCTTCCGTCGAGATGTTTTCATTGCAACTGATTGACAAATTGCCCTACATCGACGTAAATAAGCACTGAATTGATCAGTGTTTTAGTAGTAGCCATGATAAAAAATCATGGGCGTACATACTCGAGCAGGATTCGAACCTACGACCTCCTGATCACCGGACAGGCGTCATCTCCACTAGACCACCGAGCTTTCGCCCGACAGCAAGTGTTGGTTCTAATCCTTATAGCATGCAGCGGGTACTGCTTTGTTATTCAAATTTATGAAATTCTTCCGTCGAGATGTTTTCATTGCAACTGATTGACAAATTGCCCTACATCGACGTAAATAAGCACTGAATTGATCAGTGTTTTAGTAGTAGCCATGATAAAAAATCATGGGCGTACATACTCGAGCAGGATTCGAACCTACGACCTCCTGATCACCGGACAGGCGTCATCTCCACTAGACCACCGAGCTTTCGCCCGACAGCAAGTGTTGGTTCTAATCCTTATAGCATGCAGCGGGTACTGCTTTGTTATTCAAATTTATGAAATTCTTCCGTCGAGATGTTTTCATTGCAACTGATTGACAAATTGCCCTACATCGACGTAAATAAGCACTGAATTGATCAGTGTTTTAGTAGTAGCCATGATAAAAAATCATGGGCGTACATACTCGAGCAGGATTCGAACCTACGACCTCCTGATCACCGGACAGGCGTCATCTCCACTAGACCACCGAGCTTTCGCCCGACAGCAAGTGTTGGTTCTAATCCTTATAGCATGCAGCGGGTACTGCTTTGTTATTCAAATTTATGAAATTCTTCCGTCGAGATGTTTTCATTGCAACTGATTGACAAATTGCCCTACATCGACGTAAATAAGCACTGAATTGATCAGTGTTTTAGTAGTAGCCATGATAAAAAATCATGGGCGTACATACTCGAGCAGGATTCGAACCTACGACCTCCTGATCACCGGACAGGCGTCATCTCCACTAGACCACCGAGCTTTCGCCCGACAGCAAGTGTTGGTTCTAATCCTTATAGCATGCAGCGGGTACTGCTTTGTTATTCAAATTTATGAAATTCTTCCGTCGAGATGTTTTCATTGCAACTGATTGACAAATTGCCCTACATCGACGTAAATAAGCACTGAATTGATCAGTGTTTTAGTAGTAGCCATGATAAAAAATCATGGGCGTACATACTCGAGCAGGATTCGAACCTACGACCTCCTGATCACCGGACAGGCGTCATCTCCACTAGACCACCGAGCTTTCGCCCGACAGCAAGTGTTGGTTCTAATCCTTATAGCATGCAGCGGGTACTGCTTTGTTATTCAAATTTATGAAATTCTTCCGTCGAGATGTTTTCATTGCAACTGATTGACAAATTGCCCTACATCGACGTAAATAAGCACTGAATTGATCAGTGTTTTAGTAGTAGCCATGATAAAAAATCATGGGCGTACATACTCGAGCAGGATTCGAACCTACGACCTCCTGATCACCGGACAGGCGTCATCTCCACTAGACCACCGAGCTTTCGCCCGACAGCAAGTGTTGGTTCTAATCCTTATAGCACGCAGCGGGTACTGCTTTGTTATTCAAATTTATGAAATTCTTCCGTCGAGATGTTTTCATTGCAACTGATTGACAAATTGCCCTACATCGACGTAAATAAGCACTGAATTGATCAGTGTTTTAGTAGTAGCCATGATAAAAAATCATGGGCGTACATACTCGAGCAGGATTCGAACCTACGACCTCCTGATCACCGGACAGGCGTCATCTCCACTAGACCACCGAGCTTTCGCCCGACAGCAAGTGTTGGTTCTAATCCTTATAGCATGCAGCGGGTACTGCTTTGTTATTCAAATTTATGAAATTCTTCCGTCGAGATGTTTTCATTGCAACTGATTGACAACTTGCCCTACATCGACGTAAATAAGCACTGAATTGATCAGTGTTTTAGTAGTAGCCATGATAAAAAATCATGGGCGTACATACTCGAGCAGGATTCGAACCTACGACCTCCTGATCACCGGACAGGCGTCATCTCCACTAGACCACCGAGCTTTCGCCCGACAGCAAGTGTTGGTTCTAATCCTTATAGCATGCAGCGGGTACTGCTTTGTTATTCAAATTTATGAAATTCTTCCGTCGAGATGATTTTTTATCATGGCTACTACTAAAACACTGATCAATTCAGTGCTTATTTACGTCGATGTAGGGCAATTTGTCAATCAGTTGCAATGAAAACATCTCGACGGAAGAATTTCATAAATTTGAATTTGACAGAGATACCATAGTATTATGAATGTTGTACTTTGATACACTTTCCATAATGAAGATTCTCATACCTGTGCAATCTAAATAACGTATGATGACCTCATCGCTTGATAACTGTGCCACGTAATTATACGTGTACATGAGTACCGGTAAATCAATCAATCAATCAATCGATCAATCGATCAATCAATCAATCAATCAATCAATCAATCAATCAATAAGTTAGTGACCGCACAAACGATCACACAAAAACCTTCAATAAACGTATTATTAGGCATCTGATCGATAACTTGGCCACTCAATTTTGAAACCAACGTGTGTGAATCCCGTCTACTGATGCATTATCAAAAAAAAAAAAATCACAGATTATTATTAACATACGTAAGTTACTCGTTACAGTTTTTGAACTGTTTGAATTATTGTTGATAATCTTTGATTTAGAAACTAGAGAGATATTCGCGCAGACAAAAAAAAAAACCCACAAAAAACAAACACAAAAACAAAAATCTAAAAAGCAATTGCGGCATAACTGTACTCTGTTAATAGAGAAAGCAATGGGGCATTAACTGACCGAGAGATGTGATAACAGAGGTCAGGAATATTCACGATTACAACCAGGGACGGGTTCGTCATCACAAATAATGGAGGTCAAGGCCACTTCGGCAGCTATTTTAACTTTGTGAATATGACTGTGTCAGCAGATCGGTTGGCAACAAGCAATACAAATGAAGAGTTTTATCACAAAACGAGCTAATTTCATTCTTGTTAAGTTGAGATATTTGTGATTAAAGCTGCTAAAAACAACGAAAACAAAAAGAAAATACAGGATATTTTTAGTCATAACTTCTAGAATATTCCTTGTTTATGTCACGAGAGAAGTATTACTAGAAGGTTTAATTTTACTCTCTCTGATGAATGACTTACTTTGAAAAGTTTAAAAATGGCGCTCAGCTCATTTTGCAATAAGACTCTTCAAATATAAAACCTTTTGCAAGCTCCGGTATCAGTGGCTTGGGCGAACAATTTGTAAAACAATAAAGTAAAATGAAATATAAACCCCGATGGAATTCTTTGTGATCCGAATGTAATAATAATCTAAAAGCAATTCAATGATTCCCAATTATTTCCCAATTATTCTGGGAAATAATTCTGGGAATTATTATTCCCTTCCCAATTATTTTGATTTCATGTCAGTTGACATTGGTTCGTTTATTTTGTTTTATATTGGTGTCTTGCGTATTTTATGAGGGTCCCATACCGTACAAGCTTTGCTTCTTAGTGGGACCCTCCATTTCCATTCCCATCCTTAGTTAACTATTATATGCTTTATGTATACATTAACAAAGATATAATTGTGTAGGTTTTTTTTATCTGCTACTCATTTTGATATGTGCTTTGTTAAATCACATGCAATTATTACAAATATTCTGTGCATGTACATTGTATATAATTTCTTTGTTTATTTGACGGAAGTGAAATAAATTTGAATCTTGAATCTAAAATCTTGAATGATTATGTTATTTGTCTATTTCGTCCTCTACCTCTCTACAAATCAGACGTAGTATAGACCATATACCACGGTGATGTCAGGTCAATACCCTGTGGTGAAACTCTTGCCAAGTTTGGGTTGGCTTTCGTGACAGAGTGTACATGATAGAAAAGAATATTGAAGGTTACAAGGAAATTGAACACCGATTACAGGATAGCTGTAAAATGTTGACGATTATGGAATGTTTGTGTACAACAGGGATATTTGGTCAATCACACATGCAGATCAGATGAGGTTTGGATGATATCTTCTTTTAGTTCTCCCATTGTTTGGTATATACAGTAAAACGTATGACTAAATACTTTTTAATGCTTATTGTTCAGTAACTATAAACCTGTCTCTTATATTCCATCATTCATAATCAGTAGGCTAGGTCATAGCTATTTAATCTGAGGATTTATGAATTCTTCTTGAGTTCACAAAATGATAAGAAGAAACCTTCAACTTCCATGACTGCAGCAATTTTTGAGCAACTCTGTTGAAACTTTCTGGCTATTTTGGCTGTTGTTTTTCGTATTGAAGTCAAATTGAACTTGAAGTGGAGTTTTAAGACAATTGCTTTCCTTCAGGCAGTGAGTTTGTGGCAGACAACTGCCGTATATTACACATTATACTAGACGAAGAATTTAAGCGCAGCTCTGTGCATCTATCCTAGAAAAGGATTGTCCCTGACTTTTCACGATCACATGCCTTTGTGAAGACCCGTGGGAGGGTGAGGCGCAGGATGTTGGGTGAAGATTGGGATCCTACATACAGGGAGGGGTAATCCATTGATATTGTAACTCTGTTTTGTTCTCCTCGTCAATAAGAGAGCCCCCCCCCCCCCCATCCTTCCCTTCCGATGCAATAAACATCATCTGTTTCACGAGGCAAACAATATACATTATTGAATGTCGATTGATTAATCACAGCATTATGATGCAAAACAAAACATTACATTAACATTATGCATAGGCCGCGGATGGGGCCTGCAAGAGGTCTTTGGACACCCCCTCCCCCCTTTCAGGCAGATTAGAGCCCTCATCAGTTTTTATGAATTATAAAGCGTTAATCATTGAGAGTACTGTGGAAGAATGACTAAGGCTCTCAGGACTTATAAACGGAAGGTTCTAAGTTCGGTTCCTGTCCGGCCTTTGCATCCTCGATTGAATTAATGTCTCACTCACGGGGTCCCTCTTGACCCATAAATACACGTGGGTACCTGAAAATGATGGGAGATGATATAGTAGCTACTCTATAAAATAATCATTATCAAATTATAGTTGCTGTTATAAACATTGTCATTATCGTACTTCACCTTATACAAAACAGCCGAAAAATAATGTCGGTAGTTCGTTTAGGGGTCTGAGGAGGAAGATCTGCACACGAATGTTGAGGGGCGAATATTTCAACGACGACCTCCTTGAGATCACGTGACGTGTCTCGAAGGAAGGGGCGACTTACCGCTCACCTACGCCTGATGACAACCCATAGCAGACTGTCGGCAGCCGCAGTATGTGTTAAACTTTGTCTCCGCCATCTCACTATACATGCGACATCCCCCAGACATACAGACAGCAGCAGAACTTCAGATGCATTGTCTGCATGCTGTTCATGTTTTCCCTTGTATTCTCGCAACATCCGTTTTCTTTATCTTTCTCTCCCCCCTCCAAGATAACATTATCAGGACAGCATAATGATACCGGGTATACTCTCGTCTAATTACCTTCATTGCTCTGGCCAAATAATGTGAAATTACCGACATGTCTTCGACGTTGAAAGCTCATTGTTTTCTCGCGATGTGCAAAAATTTGATTCAAGCAATCTGTGATACCTCTTGATACAGTACACGACTCCCTCTGTGCTCAAAGACGTTCGTGAAATCAAATAGATACATGTAATTGTTTTTTTTTTATTGTAAACGAAAATAGTCTTTAAGAATAGAAGGTAATGGTGATTGTTAAAGATTACTAAATGATGCAATTTCAAACATTGTTTAAAAAAACCTGAAATATCAAAACACTCGTGAACGATGTATATATATGTATATATGCACATAATACATCAAGGGTTGATTCACTGAGCGCTAAAATCATTCCTGAGTTCAACTCAACTGATCTAACTGATAAATTTTGGAATCAACAAGCCCTCAGAAGTTAAAGTTCATTAAGTCATTTGAGAAAAATATCTGGGCCACTTTGCCAAGCTCTAGAATGCATCTTGAAAGTCTATTTATCCGTCCTAAGAAAATCTGATGTCAATCTGTTCCAACATTCAGTTTATTGTTTGGCTCGATATCGTTCCCATTTTGGTGTAACAGGACCTTTAAAAGCTCAATAGATTAAATGAATAAATACATAACGTAAATGAAGCATACAACGTCAGTCGGTGGCACGATGGTACAAAGGAGATCTACACTCGAAGTCAATCACCGATAGTTCCATATAACTTTGTGCAGTCATATTGACTCCAAAATGACGATATAGGGATAATAAAACTAGCTCGACAACCTCGCAAACGAATCTACTTAACCATTAAGGACAATATGCAAAGATTATTCATATGAAATCAGCACACATCAGATTTTCATAAGTACGTCACACATGGAGTAAATGTCTTCCAGCAACCTTCAATGTCTTCTTTCCTTTAAAGGAGAATAGGTAGAACGTATGGTTACAGTTCGTTATTCCGAAGGTTCCTCAGTCACCCGTGTCAGTATGCACCATCTGTACGTGTTTGGATGAACGAACCTTTGGAATAGCGTACCCTATTTCATTTCGGATTAACGAACCTCCAAAATAGCGCCGCATATGTTCGGATTAACAAGCCCCTTTATCATCTTCGGATTAACAAACCTCTAGGTATAGATGAATTGCATGTTTCGGAACAACGAATCTTCAGAATAACGAACCATATTTCATCTTCGGATTAACGAACCTTCAGCAAAACGGACATCATCCAAACGTATACATTAGTTAGGGCCTACATATTACATAACGCCGTCCCTTCTCCCACCACCATGTCCATCGCCAGCACCATCACCATCATCGCCATCACCACCAGCATTACCATTATCACGTGTCTATAGGGGTGAAAGAGTGATCGACCAACCGAACCTATGTATACAACGAAAACTAGAGGAGCAATCCAATCCGAGAGAGCAGACCATCGCCAAACAGCCATGATTAAATATTACATAGACATATTTTCAACACAAACATACTGGTACAGGGATCGAAATCTACACATCAACACATTTGGTGAGAGTCTGAGGATCCATTGTTTAGTTATTGTGAGATCAAGCTTACTTGATGTCATTTATGACCCCTATGACCTGTGATCTGTGACGTCATGACCCTAAAATCTAATTATTATTTTTTCTTTCCTATACTTCATTATCAACACACCCTGCAAGTTTGGTGTAAATACGTTAATCCGTTGTCAATTCATCTTGAACACTGATAGACAGACAGCAGACAGACAAACAGACAGACAAACATATACTGAACCGAAAACGTAACCTCCGCCGACCCTACGTAGGTTTCACCTTCTGGTTATCATTATGACATTTTACAGTGGGGTACCTACCCGTTGGCAGCGTAGTTGTGCAAGCCGGTTTGCGGTGTATACGTATAATCCACAGATGTAAACTGATGTCTGCACTCGTAATGCGGGGGTGGCACCTCTATACTCATCGCGGAAGACAAAGCTATGGTTGACCCTCTCCGTCTACCACTCGGTCGACTCCCTCTGTATTGACAGTACACATAACAAGTGGGGACACCCACTACCCACGGGTATATGATGCCTACTACCAATAAATATCCGCGGTTATGAAGGTAGTATCCGACAAAGATCATGGCAAGTCCGGCGAGTACGATTAAGCTGATGAACGAGATCAAGAAGTATCCTAGCCGCTTACGCTTGAAGCACGAGGGGTGCGATGACGATCCATCGTGGTCGCAACTAGTGCGGTCAGTGTTTTCGGTTCGACCGCTGGCGAAGAAGAGCGGATAGCAGGTGGCGGTCCGGCTGAAGTTGGATAGTGATCCGCGGACCGTACTAGCCTCGTCTTCGTCGCTCCGGTGATCACAGTCCTCGGGGAGTTCGATGCTCCGTGCAAGAGCTTGCGTATCGTCGGACGCCATACCTATTTGTGACGTCAATCAATTGGGGGGGGGGGGGTGTCAAAAATGACAAATCATGTAACCTCTAATCAGTATGGTCTTTATCCTGACAGCGTGAAGCTCAGAAACATTGAACACACACAGCTGACAAATTTTAGATGTGTAAACGTTGTGATGATAACTAGAAAATCCTTTCTTCCACAGCCATACAGTAGATTTCAACTGATCTAATTCATAATTGCCATCGTCATTTAAGTTGAAATATTGACAGAGCCATTTCCCACATGATATCAGCTGTGACTTGCTGGGTTCGAAGCAACATTACCCTCAGTATTTCCTTTGAAGATTAGATCCAGCTGTTAATCCATCGTAAAATTCCGAAGGAAGTGATTTTGGTTGAGAATCGAGTGAACCTCATGCGGTACCGTCAGAAAATATCGATTTGTTATCATCTACACATCCCACCAGCAATGACGTTACAGCCATGGATTTTTACCCCTGACTTTAGAGCTCCGACGGTAAGAAAAGATTGATAGCTGCAAGTCGATGTGACTGGCGCGAAACTGTCATTGTCACGTACACAGCAAACGTCACCCAGCCCATTGTTGTTTCCTGTGACGCCTGCCGGTCCTCTCCGATCGATCGATCACTACCCGATTACCTCGACTTTTCCGGTCACAAGTTTGAAATTTCGCTTACTCCGCGTTCTTTAAAGCTCGATGGAAGTCTCCTATAAAAAAGATCGTTTCCTTTAGTGTGCTTGTTTTGTTCATGAAATCAATAGAGAAGTCTAAACTTTTTGGCAGAACAAGTTTTGTGGCCAATTATGCCTTACCTGCCAAGATTGTTGCTTCGCACTACGCAGTGTACTATCGTCGTCATTTTTTCTCCATGACCAAATGCACACACACACACACACACACACACACACACACACACACACAAATCTGTGCAATACTAAGTAATCGAATAAATCAAAGTTCTTGTAGAGGCAATTCAACGATGCGTATACCACAGTGGTTCTTGGAGCAAATTCCAATTCGTTTTATTTCCAAGTGTGAAAGTTGAGAGCCATTAATTCCCCCAATATGCTATACCGTCGATGAGCTTCAGCAGCAAATATCCACATAAATCCAATTCGTCACATAGAAGCTAATTCCCCTTCGGGCCATCACAGACGAATGTAGAATGTTTCTCTATTTTGCTAGGGTAACAGAAGTCGCATCGACCAAATACTCCTCCAGAGTTCATCCAGAAGTCAGAACTGTGTTCAAACCAGAGCGTCATTTATATTTAGCCTCCGCCGAAGACTGCGTCACGCTCCACTCTGAAACATTTAAGCAAACTCTGCTTCGAACTTCACTTCCATGCATTTTTTTATCCTCTCCCTCTGTTGTTGATTGTGACACTGAGCAGCCGTAAACCTTCTGAAGTGTAGTGGGTATACAAATATAACTCTGAGTCGGCTCGATATAGCTTGTATCCGATGCGTGTTACCGCCTGCCAAACGGTCTGGCTTGCGGTGAACGAGCAGAAGCATGCAGTGGGTAAAGGATTGGGGAAGCGGATGGCAAAAAGGGGGAGGGGGAAGGGGGCGGGGTCGTGGGGGTCGACTCTTAACCCCGTCCTAGATTAATTATGTGTGTTTGTGTGTGTGTTTGTGTGTGTGTGTGTGTGTGTGTGTGTGTGTGTGTGTGTGTGTGTGTGTATTTGTCGGAGAGAGATTGAGGGAATGAAGGAGACAAACAAAGAAGACATTAAAAAGTGCAGGAGAAGTAAAACATGCATAATAGATAGGAAACAAAGGGCAAAATAAGATGGGGGCTGAAAGGGAATTACTCTATGAGTGATTATAAGCACAATGAGTGACGGTAACTTGTTACGATCATCCCTATGTAAACACATGTGAACTCCGACTGGAGTATTGAAGTCTGACATTAAACAAATATAATTTTATGTATTATATAGATTTGTCTCCCCCAAATGCATTCAACCTTCAAATTAGTATCTTGTATAACACATATAATTCATTATTGTGCATCCCCTGTTTTATTTTTCTTTTATTTTCTTATTCTTTTTCGCTGGTAGGTCTATCAAATATTTTGTGCCGTTGCCAAATGGAATATTATTTTACTGGGGGATTTGAGTATTTTAAAAGCATGAATAATCTCCTAGCGGTTTCACATTTCGCATTTAAATGAACATTAATGCGTAACAGAAGGTCATGGTAACATAATAAGAGACACAAACAGACAGACAGACAGAGAGACAGACATATAAACAGACAGACCGAGGCAGAAAAAACGGACAGAGGGTGAAGGAGCGAGAGAAGGTGGGGGGTGGGGGGGGGGGATGGAGGGGGTTAGCAGGCAATAAAACAAGAATCGTATTACACATTGTCACACCACAACACATGATGATTTATGCGACAAATTACCAAGTTAATAAAGCGCAACTATGTATATATAGACTAACCTGAAATCATAGGAACAATGGCATAAGGATAAAGGTCCTATCTTTTCTTTCATCACCCCCCCCCCAAAAAAAAAAGAGAAAGAAAATACCACCCAAATATTGCTGTAGGCTGTATTGTCTCACATGCCTGTTTGATTGTCTATTTAGATGATACAAAATGTCGAAACTCAAATACCGTGATATTTAGTGCTGTATGAAATAAATGGATAGATAAATGGATAAATATGTATGAGCACTAACTTAGAAAGTGACTGAAAATGAGCAGTGCAATTCCATTAGGATTCGATTGGATTCGATTTGCAATCAGAAGGTCTCGGGTTCGAATCCAGATGGAATACATTCATTCTTTGCTTGTTTTCACTCATATAACAATTGTTGAATTTGTTGAATAGAAAGTGTTTGTATCTTGGTCAAATCATAACTAGAATATATTCATTAAATGCTTTATAAAATCAGTTATGGTGTATGACGTAGTATAATTTGCATAGAATTCGGTGCATTATACAAAAAAAAAACACAACTTTCGCTCTTGAAAATCACATGTTACCGCAAAACATCACATCCCTACCTCAAGCAGTTATCCATGTTGTCTGTAATCTGCTTCATACTATGTATAAAATGTTATCCCTAATTAAGTTAAGGGTTTATTTTCGGGATAAACCAGTACCTTCCTTTCACGTTTGCCCTGATAGATGAGGACATTAACCCATGGAACATCGTTCCTTAACTGCTCATTGGTTGGAAGAATGTAAGAAAAAAAAGTGACAGTGCGTTGAACCTTATTTGACCCCATTCATGCCCATCGGCAGCTCCTGACTACACGGCCGTAACTCTGGGCACCCCTTCAAACACGTACTCGATGATTCACGCAACGAATCCGAGAACAGTAAAAAGGCGCAGTGTAGGTATTGCTCAATGAATACATGCTTGCTAAGTTTAAACTGCCCCGATACATTAATAGCACACAACTTTCATCTTCTGATTATTCGTCACACTTCCATTTGCACACATCAGCTGAGAGATTGTAATAATTAATCGATCGTTGTGGTTTATTTCTCCTTGTTATGTGGAGTGGTTTTCTACCCTGGTCAAAGTCACTAAAGGGAATAGATCAATTTGGCAAACGAGTGATACAGCCTGCGTGCTATTTACAGACGAAACATCACATTCTGCATGCCCTTGACTTTATTTACTTTTCATCGTTACCGTCACCATTATCGTTATTCTTATCATCATGAATTTTATCATCATCACTATTATAAATGCCATCATCATAGCATAATTATATCATCTTCTATTTGCAAGATACATGTATTTTAGTGATCGGTTGCGGTCTGACGTTATCGTTCTGTCTTCAAGTTTATTTATAACTGTTATTTTTCATCAACAAGCAATCAATCAATAATTGGAAATTAGGGCTGTGGCAAGTGTCCAGCTTCACTTACGATATAATTGGCCATTCTGAATCAAGACAAGCACGCACGCACATACACACACACGCACACACACACACACACACACGCAAACACAACTGCACACACAGACAGACTCCCATCCAAAACAACTCAACTGTTGTACCACCAAACAGTGAATAATATCGACTGGGCTAATGATTACTTTGGTACGTTTTTCTATTATGTTCATACCATGTGCATGTCTGAATAATTGGGAAAAGCATTAACTGTATAATGAACATTTTGCCCGTTAGCTTTAATCATATGTTCATTTTAGAGGAAAAATTTCACTTCTTGCCTAAAGGACCCCCATCCCCCCCCCCAAAAAAAAAAACCCTCACCAAAAACAACAACAAAACACACACACCTAGTACACAAATGGTCATATTCGTGGGCTACGGCATTTGTTAAAGTATGATCAAATTTCAATATATGATTGATTGAATTAATTGATTGATTATGATTGATTGATTGATTGATTGATTGATTGATTGATTGATTGATCGATCGATTGGTCGATCGATTGATTGATTGATTGATTGATTGATTGATTGAGTTTGTAAGTAAGTGAAAAATTAATGAGTGAATGGGTGACTTACTGAGTGATCGATTTATTGATCTTTGGGGTTATGATTTTGTTGTTGCTATCTTCATTTTTGAATGTGAATAACTCGGTATGTATCTCGTATTCAGCAGGTGTCGTTAAGAGAGGGCGCGATTCATCAACTCGTTCCCAACCACATGAAATAAAATAACCAGATCCCTGTCTCCATGCCTGTGGCGTGGTGAGTCTAAATAAAAGAGATTATGTTTTTATTTGTGAGGCCGAATGCCGTGTGCCATGAGCTGATCAGGAGGGTGGTAGTCACACAGGAATATGGTCAGTTGAGAAACTTTAAGGTTACAGTCGAGTTTGGGCGTAATCAGGTTTTATTTGTTCATTGGGAAGTACAAAAGTCGTCAGATACACGACTCGTTATGTTAGCGATATATCTCTCCGTCACACACTCTTTATCTACAATGGAAAATATAATATCTGGTCTGTAATTGCTTGCCTCAATAAACGTTTTCGAACAGTATAGACAAACACGACCATACATGCTTGCATTTCTGAATAGCAATATACCCTACGAATTTCCCCAAAACGATTACGCTGACTGCATCTGTGTTAGATATCCCACGATTGCAACTCCTTGCAATACTTTCTATACAGCTTTCAACATCATTCACTCTACATTACTAGGTACCTAGTAATCAGTATCGCGTCAGTTTCTAGGCAAACAGATTCACCATTCCTGCCTATACACATTCGATATAATACACCTCCAACAGTTGAAGCAAGGAAATGCAGCGCTATCACGTTGTGTAATACTTTCACTGCTCTTAGAATGTTTCACATGAATAAACAGTAGGTCTCTAATCAATGTTCATTGCTATTGGAGATAACACTGTGTGTTGGTCACAGGATGTCAAAAGTACATTGTATACTTTATTATAGTGTAATCTGGCCGGACATGCTGGTAAGCAAACAACAAGCTATATAGAGGCTAGCAGACGAGCATTATCGGAATACGTTCTACAAGCTTGAAGAATAGAAGAAGGGGCCGAATTAAATTCGACCAAACTTCTTTCAAGAAATGAATAATACCGGACAAGAATATAACTGCAATATATCATTCAATCGGACTGCATTTTTTTTTTTTTTGGCCACATTTTCCCCAAAGACCGAAGTCCATTCAAATCTTCAAATTAACTAATTTTGCTCTCATGGCTTAATACGAACGAGGTGATGGATATCAATTATGATGGACTTGCTTTACTCCCGATGTGACAAAATATAAAGCCACAATTGACATTACCTGTGTTTAAACCAGAATTTTTTTGTTCTCTCTGTGTGAGCCGCCGTCACCCGATTCCCTAGCCAGAATCGTTCTGCTATTTTTTTTCTTCTGTAAGTTCATTCTATTGAGTGACCCATGTCTCTGCAAGCTTGTCTTTTACGTGAGCTTCTCTTTTCCAATAATAGAATCATTTTGTTCAAATATGTTTCATACATGTATGTTTATATGTTTATATATCGTTCTATGACACTGTTCGTTTGTTTTTCTTTACGTTGTGTCGAAAACAAAAACAAAAAATGTGATAGTGGAATGAAGTTTGTTTTGAACTGAAACGAAATAAATGCGGACAGGACAAGCACATCCATCAAAATCGAAATCGACCAAAAAGATCTTGTCTATTTAGGGAGAGAACCGTCAAAAAGATTTGATTTACATTTCATATTTTCGTGTCTTTTTTTCCACTAATAGAAGGAACATGACGGCTCTAATTGCTCACCGTTAAAATAATGAGGTGTATTTCATCAGTTTGTCGTCCATTACAACTCACATAATGCAACTTCTGATGGGAGGTCCAGCTAGATTTACTATGACGATATAGTGAGAAACAGATGCGAATTTTACATCACACTTTGAATGCTTTGATATGTTTTCATGGCACTCTTAAACTTTTTAGCTTTTTAAGCTTTTAACTTTTTGACTTTTAACCACTCCATAGGTCTTGTGCAGTTAAGTTTAGTATCGGTTCCACACTTAAAAACCCTGTAAATGTCACGCATCTTTTCGAATTCGTTTTATAGCAAGCATTCATATTACATCAGGAAAGATCTTCACTCTTCATCCAGATCATCGATGCAAACAGCCTGGATATTTCCTGTTAAAAGAGGCGCTAACATTTTCATCCCGAATTGTAATTTTGGTCTTGCAATCTATCGTTACCACATGAACCACCAAACATGACTCCTGTCTATTTAAAAGCTGGGTGCCGCCTAACAAACGGAAGTCCATTTGTTATCTACGTGAGCCCCTCCAAAGACATTCCCTGGGGTCAAACTGATTTTGACTGATCTATTTTAACTTTGTTCGCAGCAAAGCATTTCATTGTGCAGATGTTGTTGCTTTTGTTTCATATTGACTGCGTTCTTGATTGGCCTGCTACACTAGGTGAAAGTGAAATCTACATGAAGACGTGAAGATAGCACAGAACCCCTCCTCTACTTCTGGTGCTTCTTCATCATCTCGTACCAGCCAAGGGCCCCGGTCGCCCCGAGCCCGTCGGCGTAGGTTTCCTTGATCACGCCCCACGAGTAGTCGCTGGTCCCGTAGCGAACCTTGTGCTCCGGATCGGTGAGGCAGTCAGCTATGACGGCGGCAACCTGCTCCGAAGTCTGTCCGTGTGGCATGAACTTTTCCATGGCCGTTTTCAAGAACCCGGTCATCAACTGTTAATAAAGAAATCACAATGAGACATCTTATTGTGCTGACAGAGCTCTGTGTTTTCATTACTCTAATTTCTTGTTATATTTTATCATGGTCGTTAGTGAAACAAAATGCAATATCATTACTATTGACCGTGACGATGATGACACTTGCGACTGAGATTATAAGAATGATTGGAAAGCTGATGGCAATAATCACTAAAATAATCATAATCATAATCATAATAAAAATGGTAATTATTACGACAGGAAAAGATAATGACGCTAAAGACAAAAATGAAGAAGAATAGGAAGAAAAAGACTATGTAGACATCGTCTTACTCCTACTCAGCTCTACTTTTTTTTCCACTGAGAGATTAGTGTCACATTTTCATTGACGATATCATTATCATTATCCCATCTCCAACGCTGAGGGCGGCCTACAGCCAACCTATTGAATCCTCAGATTCCGAGGCGCAAAAAGACTTTTTTGGTTTGAATTATACCTTTGCGGATTTCGCGTCTTTTATCTCTTTGGCGGCTGCTTCCAAGGATGCTTGATCAATTTCGGCAGCACCAGTCTTGTTAGACGACATGTTCTGCTGGAAACTGGTGGCTACGGCGCCGGGGCAAACGGTGTTGATCCTGCGAATTTAAACGTCCGAGAAAAAGCTGGTTAAAAATGAAAGTGGTTTTTTTTTCATGGAGATGGGAGGCTAATCTGAATTTGAAAATGGGAGGGGGGGGGGCGAAACGGAATCTCGACGATCGCAGAAAAAGAATGAAAAGAAAAATAAACAAACGCAGTTCGTGGGTTCAATATTATACTATAGATGCCCAGAGCATTCTGCCAGACGATTATGCATTCTTGTATTAATGCCATTTATTGCACTTTTTAATTTGATCATCATTCTTATATCTCTCCAGGATGCTCTCTGAAAAATGATAATAATGTGGAAAAATGATAATAATGTGAAAGTGTCAATTTTACACATATTTCGTCAGTAATTCCTCACTTTCTAATAGGTCATACACAGTCCCACACTGTCAACAGCATTTCTAAGGCATATTGTTAATGCTTTTTCAATATGTTGAACATTCAGTATATCTTTAGGCAAACTTGAATATCATTCTCCTATAATTCCTATAGTTACGTGCCATCAACAGCTTTTGCGCATTAAAGACAATCAAATCAACATCACGTGCTCCACAAAGAACTGTGCTAGATCATGATATTGGTCTGGCGCTCTGCAACATTCATGATATTAGGCAGAGCGTTACACAACCACTACGAAGGCTGTTGTGATTCATTGGATGAAGACACGGATAATCAATCACCACCAGCTCCTTGGTTCGAATCCCCCTGCAGCATGTTGACCTAGATAAGCGAGAACGGTGGAGATTCCGGACGGAGAACCTCGATGATATGGAAGGGGAGTTAAAGGGGAAAACCCAGTCCAAATATAAGTTTGGCTGATAAGAAAGAGTAAAATAATTCGAGTTCAACGGTACAAATGTGATCAAAATCGGATGAAAAATACGGAAGTTATAAAATTTTGAAGCTTCGCTATTTTTGGGGAAACAGTTCTTGAACAGTCAACAACTGGTCAATATGAATATGCAAATGGCAAAGTGAGCATGTCTTCCATCACAACTAACCATATAGTTTGTATAAAATGTTGAAATTTCCAGTTTTTCATTCAAACGCAATTTTATCCGAGGCTCAAATCCTCAGATATCTAACTGATCACTATTCTGAAGTTATACAACCAGAGATAATGTCATGTTTCAGACTGTAAATGACAGAAACACTGAATATTTGTTTTTGGTTTTTGTTTTTTTGTACACGATCAAAGGGAAATTTTGAGGGTATGACATGGCTGGCTCACTCATTTGCATATTCACATCCACTGTACAAGAACTGTTTTGAAGAAATTATCACAACTTCAAAATGTCATAACTTCCTTATATTTCATCCGATTTAGTTAAATTTCTAATTGAACTCGTAAAATGTTACTCTTTTTTTTACCAGACTAACTTATATTTGGACTGGATTTCTTCTTTAAGGAAGTAATTTTCATCAGGGCCTGCCAACCTTCTCTCAACAACGACGGGGAGCTATAGACTGTCGAAGGTCTGTGGTCTTCTCATCGACTGTCACGTGATCAAGGTGAATAAAGGGTCATTCCGCTGATGAAGGCTGTAGCGTTGACGACTGAAAATGCCGGAGGTTAATTTAGTGTGTATTGAGATCAAAAGCTTAACGCCAATTTCAGGTTGTCGACAGATTACCGTGCAAGTGTAAGGCTTTATCACAATCTTTATCACAATCTACATAGATCGATGTGATCGGCCCAGTCCAAAAATCAATCATTCCATGACTATCCCACTCGACGTTCCAATGAATTTCACTTACCTCTCTTACGAACGATTCTTGCTAAGAACACACTTATTTATACTGACCCAACGTATTGGAATTTTCTGAATAAATGACATAAGAAATTCACCTTCTATATTTTCATTTAAAAGGAGATTAAAGTTGTTTCTATTGCAATGTTATGTTCCTACAGAAATGAATCAGCCTGATGGCTCATTTTAATTTATTCCGAAGAATTTTGATTACCAATAATATACTCTCACATATTTTCTCGTCCCTGAGCTGTTGTCCTGAGACTCTTACTGAGTAGATTAAATTCTACTTGTAGTACTTCCGCATCTATTTCTCTCTATTTTTCCATATTTATGTATCCCTTCCTCGCATCCCAATATTTTTTCGACATAGTTCTGTCGAGGATCGCTGGATCTGTTTTTCCTTTCTGACTGCTGTATTGTCTTCCTATTATGTCAACCTTGTCTCGTTCTGTCTTGTATTGAAGTCCCCTTTCATAAGTTTTGTCGTCTCAGTCTCGTTTAATGTTCATTCGCCTGTGTATGTGTGTCTGTCCGTTACTATGTCTTCTTATTGGGCTTCCAGACCTTTTTTTTAATCTGACTTTATTCCCGATCTTTTTTCCCCTTTTTGCATCAGTTCATTTTCTATTGACATTCTGTACCTGAGGGGCCCACATTCTACAAGCATTGCCTTTTTAGTGGGTCCCTCCATTTTTCGATATTTTGTGTTTGTTTGTTTGTTTGTTTGGTTTATTTCTGCATTTTCTTTCTCCGAATACAATTGCAAATGAAAACAAAATGATACAGATACATACAAATCAATACAAAGAAAAATCATTTGCGTAACAACATTCAGTCTGAAGTGGCATAATTATGAATCAAAATAACATATTAAGGCATACTGTATCTATTAACAAAGGAGAAATCAATACAGGGGACCGTCATCATAAGCAGAGCTTGACGTGGATGAGACCCTATGTGTAATGTTATATCGTCTATATCACTTCAGTCAATTTTCATTACAACATTATTTGTTACCCAAAGGTTCCACAATTATGTTCTCTTTTCAATTTTACTTTGTTTTGATTATGTAAACTTATTCTCTGTTACCAATGAAAGTGAAATGTTTATGTTCTTTTCGAAAAATGAAATAAAGTTTGAATTGAATTAAATTGAATTGAAAAGTGACGAACCTAACTTAGGGTGGGATTTCACGGAGCACGCGAACGATTTGCGAATGACGCGAATGGCAAAATCCAGCATTCGCATTTTAGTCTGCAAAAGATCGCCAAACAAACGTGAGGGTTCGGAAGCGTCGTCAATTGTTCGCGAATGTCGTTTTTACTTCGGCGAGAATTTCAAAAAAGTTTGAAATTTTTTGCGAACCTTTTCCGCACACTTAGTCGGGATTTGCTCGTGAATTGTTCTCGAAAGTGTCTTTAAAGCTTCGTCATATGCGCAAGACCTTCGCAAGACAAGCGCGATGTTCGCAAAATGTTCGTTAAACCCCAAACAGACTCCGAAACTTCGACGAATGTCTCGCGTATGTTACGCGAAATCTGCGAAGTTTTTCCGATCATTTTACGACGTAATCGCAAACTGTTCGCGTACCTTTTGAGACATTCTCGCGAACGTTTAGCGCACGTTTGGGGGATGTATGCCCTGTACGTTTTCTGCAAATAGAAATCGTAGCATACATCTAAACATCAAACAATTATTAACAACTATAGTAACAAAAGAAATTAAAGAGTAGCAAAGAGAAAGAATATTTGATATACAAAAAAAAAATCGCAGAATACACTTAAAATCAATCTTAAGTATGTAAATTTCATTTGAACTATAGAGATTATGTGTTGGAGGAACTGCAAAAAGAAAATAATCAACTCAAGAAAGCTGATTTGAGTTGATTTTTTTTTTTATTGCTTCCACCTCTCCTTGCTACATTTTCTCCCATGATTATTGAAAATTTTTCGTTGTTCGCATTTCCGTCGCGTGTTCTTCGTGTACGTAACATGCTGTACTTTGAGCAATGATACACACGACAATCGCACATACGTCGTGGGAACTTCGCACAAATTGCGCAAGAATAGTTTTCGGCTTCATTGTCGGAACACATTCGCAGAAAAACTTTTCCGAATGTTGGATTTTGCCATTCGCGTCCTTCGCAAATCGTTCGCGTGCTCCGTGAAATCCCACCCTTACGCTATGCATACAGCGCCATTAGTATTCAAACCATAAGCCCGCCGCACACTATACGACTCACAACCTTACGACTGACAGACTTTGGATCCGAAATAAATCACAGTATCCTCAGAATAAACACCGCTTGTTTATTTCAGATCCTAAGTCTGTCAGTCGTAAGATCGTGAGTCGTATAGTTTAAGTTCCGGGTCTATGTGCCTATAACAATAATCTTTTTGCCGAACTGAAGGTGTGGGAAGGTATTGGAAAGACCGAAAATAATAATGGAATCTAAGTTCAATATATATCAAACGTTATGGTGTGACGTCAGGACAACGTCTCACGAGGGCCAATATTAAAGGGGTGCTATTAACGGTATTTTGGCAGTCACTCACTTCACATTGAACATCCGCAGCTCTGGGTAGAGAGATTCCGTTAGGCCCTCCATGGCGAACTTCGTTGCGCAGTAGACGGTACTAAATGGAACGCCTGTAGAAAGTGACGCCATGTTTTATTATAATTTGTAATATTCCCCTGATAGAGATTCATAAAGTTGAGCAAATATGATTATTATAATGATTTGAGCCCTCTGCTGTTCAACACAATGTGTTTATTCTTTGTTTAAGTATCGTAAAAAGCATCCTGATAGTTGCGTTATCATTGATCCTAAAGATGGCAACACGTCATTATAAAAGACTAGTAATCTCTTTTCTCACTCAAATCGGCAAAGCCTTGAATTTTGTGTATTTCTTTTTTCTTTCGTTCCATTTAGTATATCTCAATCAATGTAAGACATGCACTGATCAGAAGTGTTAAATAAATGATACGACAAGATTTTTTTTTTTTCAGGACAATATTCCAGGTTTTAGAGAGGTGATATTATGTATTCCACTTTTTCTTGATCAATGATTTCCACCTGCAAGCCGATTTTCTATGCGGCGAAGCCATTCTCGCATCAATAAGTGATCAGCATTTTTTTTTCTGTAAGGGATCTTCTGACGCATCTGCATGCACGTTCCTTTATCAACGTGTCTCCATGCACGTTCGATATGCCGTAGGCTTCTTGGAATACGAACCCGCGTGGAAATGTTATCCAATATTTCAAGATAGTATTGAAAGTTTGCAGGGACTCCGTGGTAGCATAAGATGTCTAGTCTAGTTAAACTTGTACAATTGAAAGTAGCGTTCTGTTATTCACTCCGAATTGTTTTGCACTAATCTGAGCTCTGTACACACTATTCTTTAACTACGATATTGTTCTCTTTGACGCAGACCTACATCTGAAATGAAATCAAGTAAACTGACCTAGCTATAGGAGAGGATTATGGACATGCATGCCGATTGCTTACTGTGTATGCCACCGGCACTGCTTATGTTGACGATGTGACCCGTCTCTCGTTTCTTCATGATTGGAATCACTTCCTGGGTCAAGCGGTAAGTCCCAATCATATTAGTCTCAATCATCTGCCTCATGTCGCTCATCGACATGTTTTCGAACAGGCCGAAGTGACCGAAGGCCGCGTTGTTTACTGTGTGGGATGAAACCATATAATAATCTCCATTAACATGCTAAATACCATTCCATATGCTGCATCACTGTGCACTATATAAGGAAGTACGTCAGAGACTTAGCGAGTAGTGGATGAGACTTCATTATACGAAGAAAGATGAGAGAAAGAAAAAAAAAACTTTTAGCACCGTGCTTCTAAACCTTTCCAACGCGCCGCTTGGCTCCTTAAGTGTATTTTGAGGTCCACTGAGATTGACTATGAATTTTTTCTATTTCATTTTGGCAGATATTACGGCCAAACAGCACCATTTGCTGGAGCTTCGCGATCCACTCGTTGAGAAGCGGAGCCTATAAAAATCAGCGGCTTACGGAAAAGGGTATGGAACAAGAAGCTCCCTACTGGCGTTTATCAGGTAAAATGTGATCAGAAACTTTTTTTTCACGTAATTGAGACATAATACTCTGTTAAGACTACCCATCAAATCACTTCAGTTAAGTTCTTCTTTTTTAATTTCAATTTTCAATTCAATTCAAGCCAACTTTATGTGGACTGATAAATAATAAATGAGTGCAATAAATAAAAACAAAAATTGCTGCATAAATATCGATGACGTAAAAATATACGCACTCAGAACGTCGAGACGGTTTCCGTTTTCTTGCAGGATTCTCTGCACGACCTCTACGATCTGAGTCTCCTTGCAGATGTCCAGCGCCATGATGAAGAGGCTGTCGTTGAGGGCGCTGCCTGCCTCCTTCTCCAGTGCTTCCTTCTTGGCGAGATTCCTCATGGTGGCGTAGACCTTGTAATTGCCATCCTTAGCCAGCCTGACGGCCGTGTAAAGGCCTATGCCGGTAGAGCAGCCAGTGATGAGTGTGACCTTCTTCCCAGAAGCCATGGTGTTAAGGTATCTGGATGATTTAAAAAAAGAAAGAAATGTTTAATCGATACTGTCATGTGGAAATAAACGCAGGAGCGAACATATCCTGGAAATATGTTCATCTCTGGGTCTCTGTTCACATGTGTGAGAATATGCAATCGTCACTGATTGAATATGGTTTTGTAAATGAAATTCTACAGATGCGTTGGAAGATGATGTGTTTACTCACTTACTGAATCGAATCATTTCTGGCACGAAATGTTTGATACCTGCCGGATTTTTTAAAGGGACATTCCAGACGATTTTCATAGATTATACACATCATGTAGTACATAAATTGACAACTCCATGTATAGATTTGTGGAATTTATTGTGGTTCTTGATCAGAGAAACAATACTTTGAAAACTTTGAAAACCTCGAACAAATTACACTGAACAAGGATGATGACATAGGAGGTTCATATATTTCACAAATGCAGCAGTGTAATTCTATTACAATACCGCTTGCTTGCGAGTTTACCTGTGTATAATCTATGCATGCATTCTTCTTTTGTTCTGCTTCCTTGAGCCCCAACTCATGCATACTTATGGTGACTCTGCCATGTCATCATCCTTGTTCATTGCAATTTGTTCTAAATTTTGAAAATATTCTTATTCTTCATCCCAGTTATCGTAAATTCTGAAACTCTGTCCTCAATATAACTGATTTATAGTTGTTCAAATGCAAAAATCTGAAAATCATCTGGAGGTCTCCTTTAACTGTCCACCCTCTCCTGATGGGGAGTTAGAAATTATGTTACATGTCTAGGACCTATACCTTATGATTACTCTAGTTTTAAGAATCCGATAACAGTCAAATTTGAAACATTACAAGCTGAATCCTCACCTCGAATAGTAGGGCCTACTGTACAATCCCTATAAGTTTCACGAATTGTCTTTGCCACCTCGTGAGATACATAGTAAGACCAACGATAGCGCTTTCATGCCTTAATGGGCTTCTCAAATATGAAAGAATGGGTGATCACGCAAAGTAAACTCTCGCAAAAAAAAAAAAAAAATGTAATACACGTATAGGATTATTTACTTTTGCTCGCCTGGGTTAAGACAATCACATATTCCAGGGTATTTAATCTGCGGCAAGCATTATGTCTACACATGAAGTAAACATACAGTGCTTCAGCCGTGATATGCAGTAGTCTACATGGTTCATTCAACACTGGAGTGTGTGCATGCAGTTCTGTACAAACAAACGCATACAACTCATATCCAGGTCCCAAAGGCCGGGGACAAAGGTTATGCCAACATAATCGTATTTCAGGCGTAAATCGATAGAAGCTGAGCAGTACCTGCATAATATCACTGAATATGTTGCCCCCCAGAAATGTACATGAAGGCATGCTGTTCGTATTGGACGTGCCATGATCTCAGAAAAGTTATGCCCTTTCATACATCTTAACTTTGAAGTAACTTAACGGAGAAGGATGATTAATGTGAACAGATAACAAATACGTATTATCCTCAATAGATTTTTCGTAGTTATTGTAATTACAAATACACAGGGATTATTACTCTGTATAAGTAATGATGATAATATGCTTCGAGTTTTCAACAAGAATCGGTCAAGTTTATGCATAATCTTCTTATCTCAAGAATGAGTCAAAATTGAGAGAATTATAAACCAGACTTTCTTCACTTCTGACAAAATAGGAGCACATGTAAATGTATTCCGATAAAAGGGAATAATTGGCAGGTAGCAGGCCATTTGCATCTTACATGTAGGTCCCTATACATATAGCACAACTATGGAGCTACAATTCAACAATCCAATATGAGCCACTGCATAGCAGTGATCATTGCAAAGGTCACACCCCTCTTCTGTCCCCGGGGAAACGTACGGAAGTGCGAGAAAGCATGATATTCGTCTACATTAAAAATCTTAAAGCTTTACCGCTCTTATTCCACTGTCATTTGTGCAAAAATTAACACAAGGAGCTCGCCGAAGAGAGTCACGTTCTCTTTTACAAGCGAGTCATAATTTGGCCTGCATGGCGTTATTAAAAACAGCGGCAATACCTGGATGATTTCTACCGTCTACCAGATCTCATGGATCACAACACACACACACACAAAGACTGAATTCTTTTATGAGGAGGACATAACAAAGCACACTGCTGCTTGTCACTGCAAATATGAGACACGTTCGAAAAAAAGTGGTAAAATAGATGATAGGCATGCACGACATACATTCTTATGGTGACCCGAATTCGGCAAACAATGGCGATATGGAAGACCTCTGGCTCGCACTGATCGGTTGGTATGCAACGCTTACAGCCCCACTGGACTGCCACAGCGATAGCAATGATGCTCTTTTTATCATTTTGCGCTTGCTCACGGACATTACTTCTGTTCCCGACTTGATAAATTAATCGCTAAGTTGGCCCGGTACGAGGGTATATCAGGCATACTAAAAAGCGTTTGTCAAAACATATCTCTTGTTTGTTGATCATTAAAGCTCTGGTAGAAAAGGTAGTCTATTCGATTTTAGCGAAGTACAAGTATTCAATGAGTAGAAATGCATGCGCGGCTCGTTGTTGTCAACACAACGACTGTGGGTATAAGAAACTATGTGATGCCATGTATTGTCTGTTCAAGTCTATATCACTAATCCCTATTAAGACGATTAGTACTCATCCTCAACGCTGTAACACTGTAGACATATTCCGCTTAATATAGTACACATTATAAAGACGAATTCAAGAAAACATCAGTAGTGTTCCTTCGTGAACCTTTTATGACAACGATCAAACGTTGTCATACTTAAATGTATTTCGTCTTTCCTCTTACCTTCGAGTGATGAGATGGTGTCCGTTGGATCAAGCGTCTGCGAGATGAGTGTCTGAACGTTCGGCTGGGTTCGTCCTTTGCTGAATATAGCTGCCCTTGGACGTGAGAAGTGCTGAGTCATTCTGATCTCTCGCAGCACGGTCGTCAGTGCTTACGCGTCCGCCAACGCAAACAATGCGCCCACTTCTGGGGAAGATGAAATGACGAGAAGGTCAAGAAATCTTACAAAATATGAATGCATACACTGGGGGGAAATGACATTCTAAGGCCTAGAGTGGACGATACAACGAAATGAACAATAACGTGCGTTTTAAGATATTTGCACACATTCAATGGGAGAACAGACAGCTCAACGGCATGAAATCCAAATGGAGACCCTCACGTTTCTTCCACCTTTCACCTGGCTCGTGTGATCGTGCCCTACAAGTAATGCCTGTATAGATTCTGCATACTTTCTTTTTCACATGTATTCTTGTATTTGTTGCATTCGACAGTTCACACATTCAATTTGTTGTTGTGTTTATGGTTTATTTGTAAAACGTAAAATATCCAACATTAAAAAAGAAAGAGCACACAAATGTATTGATATTGTATCAGTCGCCTCCCTCCCTTTGTCGGCCAACGCCCTGGTATCCCTCCCTTTGTCAGCTACGCCCTGGCATCCCTCCCTTTAATGGCCACGCCCTGGTATCCCTCCCTTTGTCAGCTACGCCCTGGCATCCCTCCCTTTGTCAGCTACGCCCTGGCATCCCTCCTTTTATTGGCCACGCCCTGGTATCCCTCCTTTCGTCAGCTTCGCCCTGGCATCCCTCCCTTTATCGGCCACGCCCTGGTATCCCTCCCTTTGTCAGCTACGCCCTGGCATCCCTCCCTTTATTGGCCACGCCCTGGTATCCCTCCCTTTGTCAACTACGCCCTGGCATCCCTTCTTTTATTGGCCACGCCCTGGTATCCCTTCCTCTGTCAGCTACGCCCTGGCATCCCACCCTTTAATTGGCCACGCCCTGGCATTCCTCCCTTTGTCAGCTACGCCCCGGCATCCCTCTCTCTATTGGCCACGCCCTGGTATCCCTCCCTTTGTCAGCTAAGCCCTGGTATTCCTCCCTGTATTGGCCACGCCCTGGTATCCCTCCCTTTCTCGGCCACACCCTGGCATCCCTCCCTTTTCCCGGTTACGTCCTGGTATCATGTTTTCATGAATGACAGATCTTTTATGCTTTCTTTCTCCTATTTTCAGCACAATTTCCAATTCTAGAAACAGCCATGTGTTTATTATCACACAATAAACTTGATATCTAAGGATTATTCTCTTTTTTCTGTTTTTTTTTTTTTTTTTTTTTTTTTTGGGGGGGGGGTTCTTTTTTTTAGGGGGAGGGGGTCGTACTGCCAAATACGGTGAGTGCAGATTGCATGGCATTATTATTAATTCTTGTGATTTACTTGTGTATAAAACGACAAGGGGTGAGGGTTATGCGAAAAGCTCTGTATACTACAACACTTTATCGTTGACACCCAAGATCACACTTCTATTGAACTAATATGAAGCCACAAAATCAGAAAAGGTTTCTGACATCATGAAATTTTAGGCACCTATACGACCAAGCACGAAAAGATGAAAAAGGCGAAAAAGAAGTTCAGAAAAGAGTTTTACAGAAAACGTTTTAGCGCTATCAAGGAAAAAGAAGAGAAAAAGAAAGGAAGCTTCAAAGAACACAAATAGAAAAAAACGAGAGAGAAAAGAAAATCAAAAGGGTAGGGATAGAGAGGAAATATATATTTAATAATATAAAGATGTCAGTAGACAAATTGTAGATACACGGTGCTCTTTGTTATCTCTTGATGGCTTGCTAGTGTAAATTCCAGCACAGACAGATTGTCGACTGTTCGTATGTGTCTTTGTATGAATCTTTGAAATAGCCAATAGTGAGGATTGTAATTCCATCTCTAATCAACGGAAAGCAAACGAGCAGCATACAACCATTCAAGGTCAACAGACTTTGAAGCATGCGCAGTGACATGCGCAGGAATAAATATCAGCTACCGGCAGCAAAGCTTAACGAAAGAACTCCACGCATTAAAATTTTGTTTGCTGATTTGACAACCGGTTATTGCCAATGATCGAGTATGACAGTGTAAACATTACGGATCAAAACTGCTGAGTCATGCAAGTTGAAATCCTCGTAAGTCCTTTGGATCGGCATGTCTCTCTGGAATAAAACATGGCTCATCTTTTAGATTGCAATTTGATTTGAATATGACACGGTGCTGTAATGAACATACTAATGGAGAACATGAAGGAACAAACCAAAGTAATGCGAATGAGACATGAACACCAGACTTAATTAATTAATATCAGATTGGTTAAGACGTTGTTTTTAGACATATTATTTTCTCTTTCCTGTGGCCTCTTTTTCTTTGCTTCCCTCAATCATACTCGTTGTAAGCACCAATAATTAGGCTCATGATTATGACTGATCTTCAACGGCGCTCTTCACTATATAGGTCTTTATGCTTTACGTGTTTAAATCAAGTTCTCTTACGCTCGGATCAAGCTTGTTTAAAACTTTCTTCCCCCCCCCCCCTATTTTATTTTTTTTAGGGAAGGGGAGGGGGATGGAGATTAAATCCCAGCATGTCATAAGTCCTGTCTCTGCAATGTGCCATACATTTTATACCAATGTAACTCCAATGTATTATGACAAAATTCAGTTCAGCAATGATGAACTGAATTTTGTTGAAATAAACAGGCGCTAGAGAAAATATTACTTTTGTCTGATGTAACTGGGACTATTATAGTCATATCCAAAATTTGTACGTTGGTTGAGCAGTATTGCGGAAAGATTTTTTTTCCCCGAGGAAATACCGCACACCGTGAACGTTGAGAGTTTCGAGTGTTTGCTAAACTGACTGGTATGTTTGCGTTTCGTTTCAGCTCAAAAGGGTTCATAGTAGAAGGGAACTCTGCTGATATACATTACAAATATAATCGCATAGACTAAGAGAAGAAGTGAGCTAATGGTTGCCTTTGTGTGTAGATGTGGGTGTGGCGTAGTGAAAAGTCTACATCGAGAAATCGCCCCATATTTTTCTCTCTCTCTCTTCTTTCGTTCTTTAAAGCAAAAACAAATCGCCCCATATGGATGAAACAATGTAAAGTCTAGAGTATATTCAGAATTAGATATTACGCAAACATCTATTCTGGTTTTGCCACACACACAACTTTTAAAGGACACGAGAACCCCTTCCCTCAATCCATTTTTTTTTTTTTTTTTGGGGGGGGGGGAGGTGGAGTGGTTCGTAATGACTGTTACAATATTGGATCGCAGAACAGGACAAGATGATGGAACTTGTCGATCAGAATCATATCACACTTTACTTTTTGTTTAATCAGAATGACATAATCATTGGAGTTAAAGCCACTGAGATGGGTGCAACGATATCTCCACACCGGGTTTAATTCAGTTTTCACGGGCCCCATGAAAAAAAAAATAATGAACAATGAATTAATATCGTAAAATACCCTTATGACATTGACCAATGTTAAATGGGTTAGTCAAATAGTGATTGGCTAAACACAGTCACGCGATGGAGGCACATTTGTTATGTTCGCCCTTGGGCAGAACATTTTTGTAATGTTCTCCCATGGGAAAAACATTTTCTCGTGACAAAATAATGACAAACGATGCCAAACGATTGAACGATCATATTTTTCTCTCAATCGATAGGATGAATTTGCATATTCCATACAATGTGAAAAAATCAAAGAGAAAATCTCTTTGGAAAAAGCAGATGACCGATTATTGTGACGCGTACCAAAGTGAGATATGAATAACCCGCGCACAGTGAATTTGGCTCTGCGCGAGCGATCGAGTGTGACAAGTTGAAGGTAAGTTTTCTCAGATTGCTTGACTATAATGTCAACCCATAACAGATGACGGTATTCATGGTATTTGACTAAGTCATGTATTATAACAGGTTAACAGATGTTGACTTTTGCTGTCGGGAACATGTTCCGAACGTTCCACCCGAAGGGTTTGAAATGCTATTTCGGGAGGCTATAAGTCCCTCGACTTCGTCTCGGGAATTATGACCTCCCTCAACAGCATTTCAAACCCTTCGGGTGGAACATTCGGTATGTTCCCCTTCCCCGCCAGTCATCATCTTTATAATGTACCATATCTTTCATGCTTTCTGTGTTCCTACAAGTACAACTGATTGATCAGCGTGAACACAGCTCAATGTATACTCCAGCTGCCTAGCTGATTTGTTCAAACCACTTATCCCTCTAAAGCATAATATCGAAACACATACAACTACTTTCCCGTGAGATGCAAACCTGAGTTATATTCCCAATGAGGCCATCAGCCCAGTCAAGCCATGCTTATGCTGACGGTCTCCTGCTACCTTATTGAATCATATGTGCTGCTTTTTCTGTATTATACGCAACTATAAGTGTTTTACAAAGATTTTTGTTTTGCATGCAGTATAAACTGCACTTTGTCAATTGACTATGTCTTTTTTTTTAAATTGTCATATCCGTGCCATTCATTTTGATTTGATTTGATTTGATTTGATTTGATTTGATTTGATTTGATTGACAAGCAAAATAAGCACGAACGAATTTTCACCAAGCTTGGCCAGGGAACTAGATCTACTGAACACACATGGCTCATCGCTATTCAAGATTCAGTTGTATCTTTCTACTAAGTATTAACCTGTTTTACACTGATTTCTGAAATCTTTATAGCCACAAGGCTCCTGTATGGAACGAGTTAATGACGATCCGATTGAAACGTCATTTCGATCTACTTTCATATCCATTCTTTTGTATCACTGATCATCAAAATCGACATGCAGCACCCCCCCCCAAAAAAAAATGAAAATTCACATTTTTTTCAAATTTGTATTTCTCATAGTACATAAAAAGTGTATTATATACTAGGTAATTCAATTTGATAGAAATGAAATTCAATTGGTTATCACACTAGTAAGATAACACTGAGTCAAACTCTACGCATGAGTGAACACATTCGTTTTTTTCTACCAAGGCACAAAAGTACAAATTGCTGAAAATGAAAATTTCTATTCATTTTAGAATACCCCTCAAAATAGTAATTATAGCAAAACACCAAATTAACGAAATGAGAGACATGAATGGATATGTAAAAATAAGTTTTCGTTTTCTTTATCATCTCCTTATGTCCCTCAATAAAGACAAATTGGGAACCTAAAGGGGAAAATGAATATTTGTCATCAACTCGAACTTCATAGGGAAGCCGCAAAGGTGATAAACGGAGTTCATGAATTAGTGACAAATTCAAGAATCAAGTATTGTTTTCAATTTTACTCATATGAATAACATTTAGATTCTTTTCCATGTTAGGCCATATTGTCTCTTTTCCAATGCCAATTTAATTTGAATTTGATAGATTATTTTAAGTCTTTCATTATCTATAGGGGCTACAAAGACATTATAGAGATTATAGGATTATTGTTGGAAATCAATTCGTGTTTCTTATTGTGTGAAGTTTGTCTTTTGTTCTCATCTACTTATGAATGACAAATAAATGTTCACTTGCAATTTTGCAAAACTTTTGTACCTTGGAATTGAAAAAATAAGAATGTGTTCACTCATTCGCAAAGTTTCCCTTTTTTATTGACCTTCTAGGTTGATAATTACCTTTAACATGGTATAGAAAACATTAATTTTTATAAGACAAATATTCCATGAGGAAGAAGAACTCGGAAACATACGTATATACTTTTTCTTTTTTTTTTCCTTTGTTAGTTTTCTTTTATTTTTGCTGACGGTATTTGTGACATTCTACTTGACTTTTTGTCGATTTCATTTGAAAGCGAAGAATCATGAAATTAAAAAAAATATATATATGCACTTCACTTTTACGAATGGATTTCAAAGTGTCGATAAGATCACAAGTCTGAGTAAACCAACACACGAAATTGGACACTGAAAAAAAATCTATTGTGTTTGTGTGTTTTTTTTTTTCAGTTGTTTTGAAAATGACATAGGTTATTTCACGGTTATTTTGCTTCATTATTTGGCATTTCAAATTTCAAATATCAAGCTCTCTTATTCTACTGGAGACGAACCACAAACCACATAAATAAAACACAATTTATATATTTTAATTTTCCTAAATGCTAGTAAATGCCGATTTGAAAGTACTTAATATAGGAATAACAAAGTAAGAGCAAGAAACAAAGTACACAGTATTCGGTTTTGTCACCACTGTACACAGACTTTTATTTACCGCATAAAACAAGATGGATGTATGTTGTCGAAATCAATCTTTATGGTAATGTTATGAATGCTCACGGTGCTTATTATGTATCATCGAGAACAAAGCCATAAGATAGTTTTCATGCGATATTCGGCGATAAACAGACATCATTTTGAATATCTAATCCTTCTAACGCTCAAAAAAAAAAAAGTTTCTATAGACAAATATATAAACTAAACTTCTAACAGTAATTTGAACTCACAATATCACAATATAAAAATATAAAAAGATTAATTCTATATACTATGATGACAACCAGCAATCGTGTAAAGGTAAATATTTGTCGCAACATCCACCTTTTGTCAATGCTGTAAGTAATTATCACATGTAAAGTTACTTTTCATTTTCTTGTTTCCAGGATCCATGCCAGTAGCTAATTGGTCCTCTGCACTTGAAAACTATAATTAAGTGATTACAAAGTATAGTGTTGCATTTCCACTTGTTTCCACTTGTTCCCAGTAGGTGTTCCCAATGCCAAGACAAACAAAGTGATGCCTACGTTTAGCTCACCTTGTGTGCCGGGCCTTATCAATCACTGTCAATCTACTAAAGAATTTTGTATTTTAGACTAGAATTTTGTACTTAAGACTAGAGCATGTCAGCGTAAACAACACATAACCTCTGGATATGTGATATTAAAAATATCTGATATTTCAGTTCATTACCATTCGCTGATAAGGTGAAAATTCGATTTCAGTTGAGAACCCTGCGTTGAATACAAAAGACCCTATCGTGTACATGTTATTCCAGTATTGTCTCTCTTGACCTATCCACCCGTGATGGCAAGGTATGAAAATTGCAGATGATTAATATATATATAAATTATATATATACATGTTATGTATATCATGTATATATAATGTTGCATTATTTTTCTCCCGACTAAGTTTGGCATCAACTAAAGCTAAACTTTACATTCCTGTACGAATGGTTGTGGACCCCTCTGGCAGAGAATCCTTGAAACCCACTTAATTAAAGAAGAAATACACGCAAAAATAATGAACTTGAAAAGAGGGATAAAATCAATATTTCCTACAGAAAGATACAAAAGGGAAAATAGGATAAGAAGGAATATACTACATAATATGCAAAACTTGACATTTTGCAAAAAGCAGTTGTTCTTGACCTGTCCTTCTGAATATTTAAATGGGCGAGGTGATGATGTCATACCCTCACAATTTTTCATAAATGATATAAATGAAATTCGGGGAAAAAATGTTATTTTTAGCTAGTACAAGTAAAAGCATGTTCCTATACCAAGACATATGAGGGTTAACATTTGCTCTGATTTATTCTGGTGATTTCAAAGCAAGTTTTATAGTTATACAGTTAAAATATTAGATTTTTGCCCTTTCTCTTTATACAATGAATTCGAAGTTGCTGATTTGAATATTCCTAAGGACTGGCCGAGCACTGTTTTCTTTAAAAATATGAAATTTTAAATTGTCATTTCTTCTTTATTTCTTATCCACTTTTATTCATTGTTTGTACGGTTCTGTAGGAAACATTGTTCCCTTTCTTTTGAAGTTTATTTATGTTTTGGGCGACTTTTCCTCTTTAAGAAGGCACGCTGCTTCCTCTTTAAGCGGTTTCCGTCTTTGCCATCATCTGGTACCACATATCAGACCCGTTCGCCCCGATGCCATCGGCGTATTTCTGTGCCATCATACCCTTCCCTAAATCGCTGGTGAAATAGCGAACCTTGGGCTGCCCGGCGGCCAGGCACTCGATCACCACATCGGCGATGTCCTCGGGTTGCTGACTGCTCGGCATCATTTGCTCGTTGAGATCTGCTATGAAGGAAGATAGAATCTGTAATGGGGAAAAAAAAACCAGATAAAAAAATGACCATGATGACAACAACTATGGGGATGATTATCTTCAAGGATAATTCCAACTTGTGTAAAATGATTTCAAGTACAGTGACAAAAGTGATGATGTTTCTGTACCACCATGTTCTGTATGTAACTATGTAAGTCTGTCATCTGTCTGTATCTCAGTTAATTCAACATCACGTTATTTGTTTACTGCGGCATTTGCTGTATAACTAGACCTATATTTATTATATATAAGCATTCTTCTACCAATACACCTACTTCTACTTTGAAACTCAACGAGATGCATCATTCTGAATACTTGTATAATACACACAAACGCACACACACGCACACACACACACATATATATATATATATATATATATATGTATATATATACATAATATATATACATAATATATACATAATAATGCATATATACATACATATATGCATATATATATATATATATATATATATATACATACATTAACATATACCAAAGTCCACCAGTTATTGATGTCGAGCTTTACATTATAGTGTGTTTGTGTATATGTGTTGAAAGTTGGTTGATTATACCTGTCCTGATTTGTCGTTCGGGTCGATTCCTTTTGCCGCTTGATGCAGGTCGGCCGAACCAGTTTTATTGGAGGACATGTTCTCCGAGAACTTGGTGACGACTCCACCGGGACAAATCGACGTTATCCTGCCACAGATTTTGATTGTTGGAATGAAAGTGAATAGACATGGAATAATGTATACTTTTATAATATGAGTAATGTAAATCTGTATATTATGTACTTGCATGACTACTTCTAGTCTATGCAATAATGACGGCGAAGAAAGCCGGAATTCCTACAGGTAAATTTTAGGTAATACATGTATGATAATCTTGTTAAACGCTTTCAACATTTCATTACTCATTAAAATACGTTGCAGTATATTCAACCTTCAACTGCTTGGATGGCAAACGCAACACCAGTATCATCATCACATCCGTGATCATACCATCATACCAATGAATGATAGTTTCATTTGAATCGGAGAGATGGTAACGTTTACAAATACATTGGTTGATCATCTACAATAATTATCTATCAATATTTACACATTGTTATGACGATTATACTAACAATGACACCAATATGATTCCCAGACCTTGAAGACTATTTCTGCTATCGCTCTTTAAATTCATCATTTGGGGAAGAGATAAAATGTTTGTTTTAAAGATGGGTTTGCCACTGCCGATTAGATAAATTCGACCAAGCCCAATCGCCCCATTAAACCCTACCCATCTCGACCAAATGATCGATTGCTATTAGACACGAGCTCTTACCGACCTCTCCTTGATCTATTGCGACAAGTATTGACGAGCCAGACTTGACAATTCATGACTTCTGCACTTACGCATAATCTTCGTACCGCTACGAGCACAATTAATACGTTATTTCATTTTTTTACAAATCTTTTTCTGAGAATACGTAATGCCCAAATCAATCTCTTTGTCAAATCTACTGTGAAACCAGGGATTTTGTAACGTACACATGAACAGAGTTTTATTTGCATATTGCTTCTGATACATTGTATTTTCAAATTCAATACTCTCGCTTACCACACTCCAAAGCATCGCAGCTCGGGATACAGAGATTCCGTCAAGCCCTCCATTGCAAACTTTGTCGAAGCGTAGACGGACCCAAACGGAAAACCTGTATTGATTGCGTGATATCAATAAAACACTGTCATGTACACTATAAAATTGAAATTGTGAAGTATGCATCGACGACAAGTTAAAATCAGGACAACAAACACATTTTACTATTGATTTCGCATTGAATATTCTAGTAATAATAAAAAACTGTACAAACTTTTTTTCGGAAATAATCATAAGCTCCCTCTGGAGACATTCAATATGAGTTCCCTCGTGGAGGCATTCATTTTGAGCTCCCGCGTGGAGACATTTATCATGACAACCCTCGTTGAGACATTCTATATGAGTTCCCGCGTGGAGACATTCATTATGAGCTTCCTTGTGGAGACATTCAATAAAAATATATGAACTCCCTCGTGGAGGCATTCATTATGAGCTCCTGCGTAGAGACATTTATTATGACAACCCTCGTTGAGACATTCTATATGAGCTCCCGCGTGGAGACATTCATTATGAGCTTCCTCGTGGAGACATTCAATATGAACTCCCTCGTGGAGGCATTCATTATGAGCTCCTGCGTGGAGACATTTATTATGACAACCCTCGTTGAGACATTCTATATGAGCTCCCTCGTGGAGACATTAATTATGAGCTTCCTCGTGGAGACATTCAATAAAAATATATGAACTCCCTCGTGGAGGCATTCATTATGAGCTCCTGCGTGGAGACATTTATTATGACAACCCTCGTTGAGACATTCTATATGAGCTCCCGCGTGGAGACATTCATTATGAGCTCCCTCGTGGAGACATTTACTTTGAGATCCCTCGTGGAGACATTAATCATAAGCTCCCTCATTGAGATATTTATTATGAACTTCTCGCGGAGACCTACATCATGAGCTCCCTCTTGGAGACATTTAGGTTGAGATTCCTCGTGGAGACATTCGGTATGAGCTCCCTTGGGGAGACATTCATTATCTGTTCCCTCGTGGAGCCATTCATTATCAGCTCCCTCGTGGAGACATTCATTATCAATTATTCAATCAATTATATCATTATTCATTTTTGTTATGAGCTCCCCAGGGAAGACATTCAGTATTAACGAGCTTCCTCATGGGGATATTGATTATTGTCTCCCGCGTGGATATATTTTTTATGAGCTCCCTCTTGGAGACAATGATTATGAGCTCCCTCGTGGAGACATGATATTGTATATCTAATACCGATGTTTTATTTCTTTAAGGTTTATCATCATCTGATTTCATGTCACTGTTGTCTGGGAAAATGATTTTTTTTTTTATCAAGTTCCCTTTCTTTCTCTCTCTCTCTTTTTTTAAAAACAACAACAACATATACACTCAATTTCAGAATTTCCAGTATATCAAAAATGAGAAAGAAAACGGCAAACATTTCTAGAGACTCCCAAACCTTTTACAGTTACAATTTACTAGACTCCAGTGCCCCGTTACTTTCATTATCATTTGAAAATGGCTCAGTAAGAGGGTTGCTAAACCAGGCCTCAGTTATCATTACCTCCTGTTCATTGTTCAGTGTGTGTGTTATTTACTATCTATACTTTCCACTGCTGCGGGAACTTGTTTAAAAACAACAGTGCTAATCATATTAAGAAAAACGCTACTAAAAAAATGTATATGTGACGTTACGTAATTTGATTGACTTGTGGTTGAGTGGCTCAAGTTCGATACCATAACGTGGTGTTTAATCATACACAAAAATCATTAGTTAATCGCGGGCATGCAGACTGGTGGTTCGAAAGGCATTACTCTTCGTATAGATTAGCGGAAAATATTTATGAAATTTGCTTTACTATCACAGGCGCGACACACTTTAGCAACACACACGCACACACATACTCATAATATTCAAGCACGACCCACCCTACCCACCCACCCACCCCCACCCCCACCCCCCCCAAACCCCCCCCCCCCAAAAAAAAAAAAACAATAATAATAATAATAAGATCAACACACCGGTGATTCCCCCAAGACTGCTAATGTTGATGATGCGCCCAGATTTCTGCCGCTTCATAATTGGAATCACTTCTTGGATCAGGCGGTACGTTCCGACCATGTTTGTTTCCATCATTTTCCTCATGTCCGCCATCGGCATCTGTTCGAAGAGTCCCAAGTAACCAAATGCGGCGTTGTTCACTAGGAAACAAGAAGGTATCGTCAATGTTACTCAAAAGAGACACAAATCTCCAAGGTCAGAAAGTTAAAAACATAGCAGCTATTTTGACGTATGTTTCAGGACGACTGAGTAGTTGCATGAAACATAGGAATCCATGAAATACACTTTGTAGAGGTTAGCTTTCATCGACAGTTCTATTCTCGACTAAAAGTGAGACACTTATTGATCGTAATGCGTGAGACTGAATATAGAATAAGCTGATACCTATGCATGTACTGTACTGTACTGTGCGTAGATACACGTCCGTATACAAGGTGAAAAGTTAGATTTTGTAAACAATAGTATAATGGCGAGTGAAACCCTTTTTCATTTTTTTTTTTGGGGGGGGGTTGAATGTGGTGTTGTCGTGGAAAGTGGTTTGTATGTATAATAATAATGATAATACTGGATTTCTTTCGTGGTTTATCAGATATATTGCATTCATCAACATGAATATATCTGATATACCACTCCAATATTATATAATTGTTGTATTACTTCTCTGAATATTTACACAACTGTGCCTCCTTCAGAGGGACTAAAAACGTTGGTTTCTTTCATATAAGCGTTTACTAGTGACTCTGCATCACAAAACCAACAAAAAGTCGCCAGACATGGATTTTTATCTAAGGGCAGGTTCTGAAAGAGTAGACTTTAAGCTTTAAAATGATGTATATGGACTCTCCCAGATAAACCAATGTAAATATCGGAAGGAGACAGCACACTCTGGAAAGGTGTGAACTGAAAAAAAGAGAATCTAATGAACAAAGTTAATTCAAACGCTTAATCTTTATCAAACCGTGCTAGCTGTGCAGTGAATGGGACAAAAAAAAAAAGGATGTAGACCACCGGAGTAACAATGATGAAGGGATTATCTAAGCTGAAATTAAGCATGCTTCATTTACTCATTCTCTCCATGATCGATGTCAACTCAAAGCTGTAGCATTATTCTTTCAAAAGTTACGAGAGTTGAAAAAGAAGAGTGAGCAAAGGACTTTCAAGAAATTAAAAGGGACATTCACAGGGGCTATATTTATACTTTAGCAGCACTCACTCTACACTGTTCTATCAATTTCAAGCTCGCGCTCAATCACATTTAGTATGCTTAGGCCTACTGTAAAGAACTTCTAAGTTCATGTTGAGGAATGTATTGAACATCTTCGGACATCATGCCGTAAGATCTACATGTTCCCAACTAGTATTCACCCATAAAAAATACTTCAAAGAAATCGTTCGCAGACCCAGGTTATAAAACAAATATTGCTCAAGTTTGAGTTAATGAGGTCAGTAGAGGTGCTACTCACTCTCGGGTACACCCTCACAATTGACCCTTTACCATTGCAAACACCTTCGAGTGCGCTTTATCTGCACTTAGGCACTCTCTGCTCAGCTGTGCATTTTTTTTTATACTAACCGATGATGTCGATTCGGCTGTGTCTCTTCATGATCTCCTTAATGACTGAAACAATCTGTTCTTCTTTCGTGATGTCCAGTTGGAGGATGAAGAGAGTCCTGTTGAGGGCGCTGCCGGCTGCTTCCACGAGTTCTCCCTTCTTTGCCAGGTTCCTCATGGTGGCGTAGACCAGGAACGACTTCTTTGGGTCCTGGGCCAGCTTGACTGCCGTGGAGAGACCAATTCCTGAAGAGCAACCGGTGATGAGGACAACCCCTGTAGCCATGATCGATGATGCGTCGTTTCCTGGAGCGCGAGTTCAAAGTTATTGTTTATCATATTGATGGGAGCAGTGATTTAAAAATGTTCGAGATATCACATTTGATGCAAATATGTAGGTTAGTTGTATTACAAAACATCCTGACATACAAACATTTCGTAATAAGCCTAAAATATACAGGGAATATCATTAATTTTCCACTAAACTGTAACTGTCGATAGACACATTTTTATTATAGATATTGTTCCCTTTTTATGTACTTAGCAATACTTAACATTGATTATACTGAAACAACTTTTACATTAGTTGTTTCTATTCCCAATTCACATTTTAGAAGTATTTGAAGCACTAAGCATGGGTTTTTGTTTCATTTGGAAATGGTAAATTACGCCTTAAGTGGTCGGGATGACCGTGTAACAGTGTTCATGATGGTGTAATTCATTTTATTATCATTCCTAATTGCACTTTAATATGTCTTACTTCATACTGTTACTTTAATGTAGCACTGTTTTCTTTGAAGTTCTCTCAAACAATATTATCCTCAAGGCCGATAACCTCTGACGGTTTTACACTGATTGCCGTTGATTGATGTTGTTTTTATTGTGTATTGTGTATCATAATTATTACATCACTGTCGACCAAGGATGACTTACTTCAGGCGAAAGGATATATATTATCGATATGCCATAAAGCATCGTTGTGGTGTGTCTATAATACATACAGGAAGAATGTGAAAAAAAAAGTTCTTTGCAAAAAGATCATGAGTTATTTCGAGAAGGTATTAGTCTCTCCTACAGCATATGCGATGTCGTCACAGTTTGTTTTGGGGTTTTTTTTTTCGCACGTGCAGAAAAAAACCCAACAAAACAGAGATATTATTGATATCAATACTTGATGATCAACTAATGATAAACAATCAGGCAGTTTGGATTATCCGTGGACTATGCCTAAAACAAACACTCAAGACAATTACATCTGTGGATTCTTTCAAGCATTCTTCGACCAGACATAGACGCTATATACAATCCGTACATTTGTAGTTTACCACTCCATATAGTAAAAGATAATTGCCACTATCCATCCTTCGTTGACATTACTAAATAGCCCGTGGGTTAAGACCTCAGTCAGGATCACTTGCCTCAACTTTATCTAAAATTACACCTAAAAGCTAATCAAAGTAATCAAGGGCTCACTTTATTTTTCTTAAAAGCAGGAAAAAATGAAAAACTATGTATTATCCCTTTTACTCTGTAAAATCAACTAGACTGCACGCTATGCTTTTCACCAGTGAGGTCAAAAATACCCCATAACTTTAGCACTTGACTTACAAAATTTTACTTACAATGTTGTGCCGTGTCATTTCAATCTATTACAGCCATTTGTCATATGAATGACTCCTCGTATGTACTATTACTTGAGATAAGCAAAAGTTTGATTTTTCTTTAATTTTCTCTATCATTATTATTATAGGTCATCCAAGCAATGGCCACAAAGATATGCTAAATGTACAATGATGTTGAATTATCTAGCCTGGAAGAACCGTGAAATAAACCGCCACTATCTTGAAAAGGCCGTCATGACTGACACCGTCACTATTATACCTACACTCAGTAATGTTTTTAATGCAAAACAACGTATTCCATCCATTTTGTAAATAATGATAATGGTAACAGTTAATTTTCGAAACCTTACCTGGAAAAAGAGAAATGTGGACCAGGTAGATTGCACGTCTGGTTGTAGCTGCTAATCTGTTGGAAGTAAACACAAGTAGCTGTATGCCGAGCTCTAGCTCGGAAAAAAAAAATGCTTAGTCATTCAAGCCCCTCTTTCTAAACCCCACCCCCAAGTTTTGAGAGTTTGAAGACACGCCCATTTTCACAGAGAGCCCAATTCCCACGAAAATAATATCCTAGTGATTACCTTTTAAAGATTTGAGGCTGTCATAGTGACGTTGTTTGTACAGGGACTCGTTTGTGAAGTTTTCACTAAATCGTCACTGCAACACCGTGCTGGACCACGTGCCTTTTATAATCGATTGTCATTTTTTTTCTCGAGTAATGTATAAAACGAATATCATATTGTCTTGTCTCCTATTCCAGTTTTACCATTTGTAATCAGTCTCATCTGGTGCCTTGCTACCTCTAACCCAAGCCACGCTTGGTAACACTTTGTGCAGTTGTAAGGTATCAGCTTTCGTAAGTTGAGACAATTAATAGCACACAGGAACAGTTTGTTTATTTTGGTAAGAAACCACCATTGTAATCACTGATTATCTCTCGAACACGTTCAAGTACACTGTATTGGTTCCTTTATCTACACTTCGCTTTGCCTCGCGCTGAAGGTCATAACAAACTTCATGTAATTTGAGGTAATGTTCGTTATTCTGAAGGTTCGTTAATCCTAAACGGAAATAAGGTTCGTTATTCCGAAGGTTCGTTAGTCCGAAACGGAAATAAGGTTCGTTATTCCGAAGGTTCGTTAGTCCTAAAATGAAAAGAAGCCGTGCACTAGCAAACTGTTTGGATTACGAATCTTATTTTTTTCGGATTGACAAACCTTCTGAATAACAAGCTTTCTGAATGACGAAATGTAACAGCAACTTTAGATGGATAAAAAGAAAATTGCCATATGCCAGGTTATATGTGTGAGGGAGAAATAGAGCAGTATTGAACGTTTGTCGTGGGTGATAATAACCCTTCAGTTTGTTGCACGAAATGAATACAAGTAAAATATTCATGAATAAAATGAGTATTTGAAATAAGTCCAAGGCAAGAAGTTAAAGGGTAAAAAAAAAAACAAAGCTCATTTTGTAGACAAGTCTTAAATGGACCAATAACAAAGAAAATTGTCACAACTTACTATACCCTTTTTGGTCGATGAGAAAACTCATGCAAAGTTTACCTAAATTTGTATTTTTATCTGGGAAATCCCATCAAAATATTTAGGAACATTATCACACACACATGAGCGAAGAGGGGTATTGGGTGGTATATAAGGTACCTTGTCCAGGGATGTCAGCCACATACACGGCGGGTCTCGAACCCTACATCCCCTGTTAAGAACATGTAACCGACGTTTCATGGTGCTTCCTATAGCAGATGGAGTATTATGTGAAGAGCCATCTATAGCCATCCTATCTCTTGCAGACATGCAATAATCCACAAGTTGTAGTTAGTTAGCTATCTGATCCATGTAACATAATATTATGTTAACTGAATTTGTGGTGAAAGGGTAATTTTGGATAATACTCCTCTTCAATAAACTAATCCTTTTTTTTTGTCAAGTATACATCGATAATGAACAAGAAAACTGCTGAGTCATTGTACCTTCCTTCGATTCTCATTTATTGTGTTCTGTAGAATAACGTTCCGGCGAGCACAAATTTCTAAACCTTCAAGCCCCAGTTCACATGACAATAAAATCACGATACGAGTGCTGAAATTCCTCATATTTGATCTGGAGTATTTGTGCAAACAAAATGAACGCACACAGCTATCACACGCTCTTTGTATAATAGGGTAAAGTGCATGATTGATGTCTGTAGGATTGTCTCCCAATGTTGACCACATACATGATGTAAAAAAAAATCAAATGCAAAACTCGAAATGCAAACTATGAATCACAGCAGAAATACCACGCTGTTATTGATTTTCATTTAGTGATAAATCCATTCTTATACAAACATCACAAGGGTATGTATCCAGTATCATGTTATCATGCTACAGGCTTGAACTTGAACGTTATTCTATTTAATTAAAAAAAATATATATTTTTTTTAAACAATAACAAGCTGAAGACGGTGAACGAGTACTAGTGTATCAACACGTTATACATAACATACGATAACTATAAATGAAACATGGAGACTACAAAAGATCAGCGGTCTTGTCAGGGCAAGCGAAAACCAGAAGGTGAAACAGTAATGTTTCACGATCAAACAAACCAAAGCTAGTTATATAATATTATTGTACTGAAAATGACTAAAAAGAAAGAAATAATGTCATACTTGTTTCTATCAATGTCTTTCATTCAACTCCTGATTTTTGGTTAGCGTTTTAATAGCTGCATCCGCCAGCTAATTTGCTAATTCTTCTTTCTTGTCTTTCACAAATTGACTGTCGATAACCGAAAATTTGGGCAGTTTACAATCATTCAATTTGTGAATCAAAACTCTCTCGTTCGTTAAATACAAATCATTTTGTATAAAAGAATACTACTTTTTTTTTATTAAAAGAAAAAGACACGAATCAGCGTGCGCACGTAAATTACAAACATAAATTCATCCTAAAACTTTCTTGTTTGTTATCAATCATTTCATCATTTGATCCTGAATGAGCTTCCCAACGCAAGTACTTCGTAATTCAATGGATATTTGCATAAATACCGTGGGGGTAATCTAGAATTACCGAATGGCATATAGTGTGGTGTTTGTATTGCTTTCTTTGTTGTAAATTCAGGGATGATTTATTAGCTTGAATCCAGCTGCATACACTACATTAATATTGACAGTATTAAGAAGATTTTTTCCTTTTTTAATCGAAGAAAAATATAATATTATAAGTCAAAAGTTTAGTTTAGTTGAGTATGCTATATCATTAAAGTAACAAAGGAACGCGAGGGGTCTTATAAAGTAACAAAGGAACGCGAGGGGTCTTACTAATAAGGATCCGTGTGATCCACCTGAATGTATTTGGAGGGGGACTAGCACTACTTCAAACGTACATAATGCTAACTGCCCGACAGATCAATTCTGAACCACTCAAAGGCCGGCTTATGTATACCGTACTGATCCAGTTTGAATAAAAGAATCTTATGGTCGATTGTGTCGAAGGCCTTATAAAAGTCTAGAAGAAAACACACGATGTGCCTATGATTATCCATATATTTTTTTTTCAATGAACTATGGTATTGCATGTGGGGTTGAATGATTCTGACGAAACTGAATTGTGTTTTAAGAAATAAATTTTGGTTTTTAATCAAATCAGCTGTTCTTCCGTAATCTTTTACCAAGTCACTTACATAAAGATGAAAGTAAAGATGTATGCCTTTGATTAGAAAAAAATTACACCAGGTATTCTACTGAAAATCGGTGCTACCTTTATAGCCATTTTCATTTTTAACGGTAATGTGCCATTGTACCTTGGTAGATTGAAAATAAAATTATGTACTAATGGATAAAATGTTTGAGGAGTAACAACTTTCATTAAGTTATTTGAGATATTATCAAAACCAAACCTACTTTTATTTCTAAAGATTTTTTACACTTAATACTTCTTTTTCATTCATCCGGGGTCACAAGTAAAGATTTAGCAATGGGATCATACACACACACACACACACACACACACACATACACACACACACACAAATTAATGTAAAATGGCTTTGAAGAGACGCAATTTCTTGAGCTAAATCAGGACCTACATCCACGAAACAATTGCTAAGTTCCTCGGCTCTAATTTCACTATCTTTTTCATTTCTTTCGAAAACTTTCATTTGATAATACATTTTCTTTTTTAAGAACATAACTTTTCACGCTCCTTTCATCCCTTAATGAAAATTCTTTAATTTCTTTATGAGATATCATATTTTTTTTTATAAAGCGAAACATTTCATAAAGTATTCTTAAATTCGTATCAAGGTTCATTGAAATCACCATTGTCCTTTTTATACTTGTCGAACAACTTTATTTCTCACTTACACATTTTAATACAGACTTACTTAACCATGGCTGCCTAGGAACATAATTATTTTCCATAATTTGATGTCTTCAGAGTACTTAACTAATTAATTTCAAAAAAAAAGTAATGTGTTACCCAATTAAACGTCAGAAAATGTTAAAAGAATTATATACTTCGTGTTCATTATAAACACTTCCGATCCGTGGACGCTAGTTTAGTTATAAAGAGATATAAATAAATATAAAACAAAATTAATGTTGTTCTGCCTGTTCGTCAGAGCTTTATCTAGTCTCAACATAAATTTACAAATTCAAATATGAAGGTTGACTAATGTGCGAAAATGTTTTAAAGTTGTCAATAAAGCCCCGGTTAACACTTTTGGTTTATATAACCAATCACTTTAAACATACCTAATGCATGATTTCGATTTCTTTTGAAACTAAATAACTGAAATAAAGTTTGCTTTTTAGTTTGTTTCATTGTTTTCTTTTGAACAAAGTCTAACTGGTTCTACTGCTGACAAGTTTGATCTTTGACATCTTTTCATCGATACATTTTACTTGGCACAGCATAAAAACGGAGACTTTCATACCATCTCAATACTTATCGAAAAACAGCATTTCAATATTTAAAAAACAATGATATGGATTATAAATGGTGATTTATCTCTAAATTTAATGGATTCAATTTTTCGGTTTGATAATCAAGAAATATCGACATTAAAATGATATCGCAAAGGAAAGTGTTCCTAAGAAGACAAAAAAGCTGATAATTGGGCGTATGGTTTGACAACTGTGCTTTTTCATGATTACTAAAATTCCAAATTAGTTGCTAGTTGTACAATTTACTTCTTAAGCTCAAGTTTGCAATACAATTTTGCAAATTTTGCCGTCAATTGGTAGTTAAAAAATACAAGCCTATATCTGGTATTCATTTTGGTACCATTTCTCACCTCTTCTTCCGCTTACTCCGACGGCGTACTTCTGCGACATCCGACGTTGATAAAAGTCGTTGGTTCCGTGACAGGTTTTCTTTTCTTTAGACATTCAACCATGTTCGACATTCAACCAACGCTGCAGATATTCAGCAATCGACGACATCGGGAGATGCTCAGCGGTATTTTTTTTTTTTTTTTTTGGTTGGTTTGGAGCCATTTTCACCGAGGAACTCATCACCGGGTTCATTATCCCGAAAGTAGTTATTACATTATTGTTGTAGTACACTTATGTTTCCCAACAAATATGATTCGTATTCACATAGATGTTTTTTTTTTTTTTGGTAAACATAAAAGTTTGTCAGTTTAATCAAAAAGACATATATTATAAAGAAGAGTCACACAAGGAATCTTGACTCCTATAGTTAACACTGTATGTGCTAAGTTTATTTCCTGTCTATAGGTTCGTGTGTGAAATTTGTACTTATTTGGCTGATTGGCATAGAACGAGTTAATGTGTTATCAATGCTTCTGAAGGGTTTCCCTGTTGCACGTTGTCGTGATAGAAAAATAGAAGATTTGATGGTATAATATAGACCCACTGTTATTCAAACGGTATATCTGTGGTAGTGAGTGTATGCATATATATGTGTGTATGTGTGTGTGTGTGTGTGTGTGTGTGTATGTGTGTGTGTGTGTGTGTGTGAGTACGTATAATTATGTGGAATGATGTCAGACATTCAAATAGAAAATGTAAGTGAGAAAGAAATACGCGATCCCTGACTAAGAGTCTGGGATTACAAAACACACACACACACACACACACACACACACACACACACAAATTGATAAAAACACAATTTTAAACGAACAAATGGATACATCAAGCTATAGGCGTAATTAATGAATACCTGATACTTCTCACTTGTACACTTTTTGAAATTGACGCATAGGGAAATTTATGCATTCTTTTCATCCCTAATCCTATCTCCCTCTCTCTCTCTCTCTCTCTCTCTCTCTCTCTCTCTCTCTATCTATCTATCTACATCATAATTAAACATACGGTGTGTGATTTCTTGTCTCTACATGCGTTATCGGACTTAGGAGAAAATACAGTATTTACGTATTTCCCCAAAGTGATTACGTTTACATTGTCAAATATTCCATGATTGCAAATCTTGGAAATACTTCTGTATCGCTTTCCACATCATTCAAGTTATACATTATAGATTATAACAGTACAATGAGTTTAGTGTGGGTTTCTGTCCAAAAAGGTGCATAATTCCTGTCTTCACAATGCATGTGTAGAGATATCCTACACTTAACGGATGAGGCGGGATTTTAGGAAATGCATTCATGACACGTTCTATGATACTTTCATCGTGTTTAGAATGCTTCAAATTAGTTAAAAGTAATCAATGCCATTAGAATGAAAGAATGCCGTAATAGACCGGGGGCCCAGAGCATTTATTCAGCTGAAAAGGGTCACACTTTTTGATGGTCTCATCATCTAAGGATGTGGCCAAGGGTCAATAAAATGAATTGCTGGCAAGTCACATCCTGTACCGTAAGCCTAGGGACCACAAAAAGGGACCCCGAAAAATTGATTTATTCAGCCGAAGGGGGTCACGGACAAAAGTTGGTGGATATTGTTCCTTTGGGTGTACTTATCATGAAAACAGCAATGCCAGCTATTTTATCCTGTACGGGGCCCCAGACAGTAGCCCCAAAGGGCCCCAGAAATATGGTGTTATTCAGCTGAAAAGGGTCAGGGCTAATTTCTTTTGCAATGGAAGTAGTTCCCATCAGAGATATCCAAAACACCAATGCCAGCTATTTTATCCTGTACGGGGCCCTAGACAGTAGCCCCAAAGGGCCCCACCCCCCATAGGCCTACGTATAAACACACAAAAACATTGATTTTATTCAATTAAAAAGAGTCAGGGCTAATTTCTTTTGCAATGGAAGGAGTACCAATCAGAGATATCCAAAACACCAAAGCCAGCTATTTTATCCTGCACGGGGCCCCAGACAGTAGCCCCAAAGTGCCCCACCCTAAGCCCTACGTACAAACACACACACACACACATTGACTTTATTCAGCTGATAAGAGTAACGGCTAATTTCATTTGCAATGGAAGTAGTGCCCATCAGAGACATACAAAACACCAAAGCCAGTTACGGGGCCCTAGACAGCAGCCCCACAGTGCCCCCCCCCCCCCCAACACACATACTCACACTAGTTTCATTCACCTGAAAAAGGGTCACGGCTAATTTCTTTTGCAATGGAATTAGTACCCATCAGAGAAATCCAAAATACCAAAGCCAGTTATTTTATCCTGCGTGGGGCCCCAGACAGTAGCCCCAGACAGTAGCCCCAAATTGCCCCCTTACCCCCTCCCCCTCCCCCCCCCCCCCCCACACACACACATTGATTTTATTCAGCTGAAAAGGGTCACGGCTACTTGCTTTTGCAATCGGAAGTATACTCATCAGAGATATCCAAAGCACTAAAGCCAGTTATTTTATCCTGTACGGGGCCCCAGACAGTAGCCTCAAAGTGCCCCCCCCCCCCACACACACACACACATATATATATATATTGGTTTCATTCAGCCGAAAAGGGTCACGGCTAATTTCTTTTGCAATGGAAGTAGTATCCATCGGATATCAAAATACCAAAGTCAGATATCTTATCCTGCACAGGGTCCCGTACAGTAGCTCCAAAGTGTTTTGCTTTATTCTCTTTATTGTTTGCATCTCTTCTTCTTAAATATGCGCTCCTTCGTCTTCATTTTCGCGACATCGACAACGCGTCCTCCTCATCATCATCAGTTTTGCTGTTCTGGCAAACATTTTCCAGCGTATCGGCTACGTTCGATTTTAGAGCGGCGAGAGCGGAAGACGTGCATAATTGAGTCTGGGAAAGCGTAGGAACAGCGTAGCTAAAGCGGCCAACAGCGTTATCGAAGCAGAAATGAAGCGTCGTAGGAACAGGCCTGTGATTTTATACGAGAGTAGAGAACTTAGTGAGAGCGTCGTTAAAGGGGGAAGGTCGTGCTTTGATCAAGAAAGCGGCGCAGCAGCGGGACAATGTCGTCGGTGTCTAGTTTAGACTATATTTCCCGTTCTTGTGCCGCTGTTACTACGGTCAGAAAAACCTGGAATTGTTACGCTCATCCCGCGGTATTTACACTGTCACTGCTCTCTCCCCGTTTGAGCTACGATTCAAAATAGGTCAATCTTGATGGGGAGATGAGGAAGAAATTTTGAACCAGTTCAAAATTTCTTCCCGATCTGTAAAATTGCCAGATCCAACCCCATCACCCAAACGCTGCTGCTACGATGCTCCCGGTCCCCGTACACTTTTGCTGCTCTCTCCCGATCTGACAGATTGAATAGATCGGGATGCAGATCTTGATAGTGGAATTACATGTGGGGACACTTTAGGAACACTCCGTGGGGCCCCGTACAGCTATATAACTGGTTTCGGTGTTTTTGATACCTCCTTGAGTACTACTTCCATTGCAAAAGAAATTATAGCAGTGATTCTTTTACACAGACATTGACTTTATTCAGCTGATAAGAGTAACGGTTAATTCCATTTGCAATGGAAGTAGTACCCATCAGAGACATACAAAACACCAAATCCAGTTATTTTGTCCTGTACGGGGCCCCAGACAGTAGCCCCAAAGTGCCCCCCCCCCCCCCCCCCCAACACACATACCCACACAATAGTTTCATTCAGCTGAAAAAGGGTCACGGCTAATTTCTTTTGCAATGGAATGAGTACCCATCAGAGAAATAAAAAAAACCAAAGCCAGTTATTTTATCCTGCGTGGGGCCCCAGACAGTAGCCCCAGACAGTAGCCCCAAATTGTCCCCTTACCCCCTCCCCCTCCCCCCCCCCCCTCCAACACACACATTGATTTTATACAGCTGAAAAGGGTCACGGCTACTTTCTTTGCAATCGGAAGTAGTACTCATCAGAATATCCAAAGCACTAAAGCCAGTTATGTTATCCTGTACGGGGCCCCAGACAGTAGCCCCAAAGTGCCCCCTACACACACACACACACACACACACACACACACACACACACATATATATTGGTTTCATTCAGCCGAAAAGAGTCACGGCTAATTTCTTTTGCAATGGAAGTAGTATCCATCGGATATCAAAATACCAAAGTCAGATATCTTATCCTGTACGGGGCCCCAGACAGTAGCCCCAAAGTGCCCCCCCCCCCCAACACACATACCCACACAATAGTTTCATTCAGCTGAAAAAGGGTCACGGCTAATTTCTTTTGCAATGGAACGAGTACCCATCAGAGAAATAAAAAAAACCAAAGCCAGTTATTTTATCCTGCGTGGGGCCCCAGACAGTAGCCCCAGACAGTAGCCCCAAATTGTCCCCTTACCCCCTCCCCCTCCCCCCCCCCCCCTCCAACACACACATTGATTTTATACAGCTGAAAAGGGTCACGGCTACTTTCTTTGCAATCGGAAGTAGTACTCATCAGAATATCCAAAGCACTAAAGCCAGTTATGTTATCCTGTACGGGGCCCCAGACAGTAGCCCCAAAGTGCCCCCTACACACACACACACACACACACACACACACACACACATATATATTGGTTTCATTCAGCCGAAAAGAGTCACGGCTAATTTCTTTTGCAATGGAAGTAGTATCCATCGGATATCAAAATACCAAAGTCAGATATCTTATCCTGCACGGGGTCCCGTACAGTAGCTCCAAACTGTTTTGCTTTATTCTCTTTATTGTGTGCATCTCTTCTTCTTAAATATGCGCTCCTTCGTCTTCATTTTCGCGACAAGGACAACGCGCCCTCCTCATCATCATCAGTTTTGCTGTTCTGGCAAACATTTTCCAGCGTATCGGCTACGTTCTATTTTAGAGCGGCGAGAGCGGAAGACGTGCATAATTGAGTCTGGGAAAGCGTAGGAACAGCGTAGCTAAAGCGGCCAACAGCGTTATCGAAGCAGGAATGAAGCGTCGTAGGAACAGGCCTGTGATTTTATACGAGAGTAGAGAACTTAGTGAGAGCGTCGTTAAAGGGGGAAGGTCGTGCTTTGATCAAGAAAGCGGCGCAGCAGCGGGACAATGTCGTCGGTGTCTAGTTTAGACTATATTTCCCGTTCTTGTGCCGCTGTTACTACGGTCAGAAAAACCTGGAATTGTTACGCTCATCCCGCGGTATTTACACTGTCACTGCTCTCTCCCCGTTTGAGCTACGATTCAAAATAGGTCAATCTTGATGGGGAGATGAGGAAGAAATTTTGAACCAGTTCAAAATTTCTTCCCGATCTGTAAAATTGCCAGATCCAACCCCATCACCCAAACGCTGCTGCTACGATGCTCCCGGTCCCCGTACACTTTTGCCGCTCTCTCCCGATCTGACAGATTGAATAGATCGGATGCAGATCTTGATAGTGGAATTACATGTGGGGACACTTTAGGAACACTCCGTGGGGCCCCGTACAGCTATATAACTGGTTTCGGTGTTTTTGATACCTCCTTGAGTACTACTTCCATTGCAAAAGAAATTATAGCAATGATTCTTTTCACTTAGAATAAAATAATACGGGAGCACTTTCCAGCTACTGGCTGGGGGCCCCTTAACTGGATGGGTTTGTGTTTTACGTATCTCAGCTGTTAATTCCACTGCCAAGGAAAATAGGCACACATGACTGTTTTCACCTAAAAACAATTAATTCATATGGGGTGGGAATACCTTGGGGCTATACCTGTCAAGGGCCCTGCATCCGGGCCAATATCGCACCTCTTTTAATCGAATTCTTTAATGTTGAATTAAATTTTGCAAAATTTTCGCCTAGATGACATGGTAGTTCAATGTCATATTAATCTCTTCATTCAAATTTATTTTGAAACATTCACATTACCTCTAACCTTATTCTAAATAACACTTTTTCAACTGAAATCCATATAAGACAAGTACCATTCCACTACCCGTTCATTCATAAATTCATAATGATATAGTCACGTGATTACATGCCGCGCTCGTTCATTCAAATTGATTTCTGGCCATCTAATTTTCACATGTTCTGCAGTCAATTAAACAGATATGTTCATGCTTGGCCTCTTTCCTTATTTTCTTTCGTCGTAGTTATTGTTTTGTAAGCATCATAGCATTTCATGTTTTCGTATTCGTTTAAGAGACTTTGACACCATTTTTTAACGTGCTTTTTGAATCCAAAGAAGTAAGAAGCCTCAAATTATCTGGCCGTTACGAGCGCTTTATTACGAGCGGTCGGCCAGTTACAAGAAGTCAAGGTTATGATCCTCAAATGTTTTTTTTTTTTTAATTCTTTCTATGTCTTCTAGAGATATACGTCTGTATATATTGTGCTGTCATGACTATAAAAAATGAAGTTAAGCTGCATTACTGGTACACGTATAGGCCTATAATGACATGTATATGAAAGAGAAGGAGCGTTACCAGTCTGGTTACAGAACAACCAAATCCAGTTATACTAGATAAGAAATATGACACTTTTACTGCTTTATAACAGTAATTTATAGATGAAACGAAAACACACATAGAAAGACATGTTAAAAAGATCTGAAACAAAGAAATAGCATGATTTGAATTTGAATGAACACGTTTGGAATTTGACTGTCTTTCGCGAAATTTAATGACTGAAATGCACTTTTCGGCAAGTCAAGGCGAATTTGAATGAACGTAGGGTACCAGCCAATTTGAATACCCATTTTACGAATTCGAACATTCTATCAAAATTAATGAACCAACAAAAGTGCGAAATTGGCTGGGAAAACCTAACTGGCTTTGATGTTTTGGGTATCTATGATGTAAACTAAGGCCTACTTCGATTGTAAAAGAAAAACAACTATGACTCTTTTCAGCTAAATGATGTCATAATAATTTAATGTGGGGGAGGGGCACTTTATGGCTACTGTAACCTGGGCCCAGTACAAGATGAAATGACTGGTTTTCGTATGGTCATCTTGGTTGTGCACTATACAGAAGTATGCTTCCTTTGCAAATTTCTTGAGTGTTTTGCTACTGTAACCTATGGGACCCCGTATACAGGATAAGATGACTTGCTTTAAGGCGGTGTCACACCTGTCCGGGCAAGCTACGCGGGCTTGTGGCGAGGAGGTAGTTTAAAGCACGTAGAAGATTTTCCGCGGGCGGACAAGAATGTTTGCAATTTTCGCACTTACTAGACGCGTGCTACTTAGCTTCTACTTGCGTGCGTTCCGTGTGACTCGCGTGAGAGCTTTGAAACCGATCCATTTTCTGTTACGAGCGACTTACGGGGATTGCGAAGTACCTGCTTTGGAGTTGCCTGTGAGGTGCTACCGGTAAGGGTTTCCTACTTGTGTTCTGCGCGTACCTCTACGGGCAACTCCCGTGACTCTTCCGGAACAAGTTTTGAGCATTCTCAAGGCCTTGTCATACCGTATCTGGGGAAGTTTTGCGGCTTGACTTGCGGGGAAACAAATTTGCTACCCGGAGCTCTCCGCAGTTGGCCCGAACTTGACAGTACCTAGCACTTATCTCGTCCTTAGTTGCCCGAAGGTGCGCACGCTAGTCCAATTTTCCCGCAGCAAAGTTTTGAGCATGACCAAAACTATTTCCGGATGAGTCGCGAGGACTGCCCGAAGAGTTCCACGCAGAACACCCGTAGGAGGGCCGTAGCCGCCGCAATTCACAGGCATTTGACCCACTTGAAGTAGGTAAGTTGCCCGCTGATCTATGCCTGTGTGAAGGGAGTGCGTGCCATTTGTGGGCTCATTCTCTTCTTTGTCCTCTGTTCTCTGTGGCGTCGAGGACTACCTGGTCCCTTTCGGACAGGACTTCATCCGCCGAATGGACTTCAGCAGCAATTTGATGCATTTGCTGTGAATCTTCCGGGCTTTGTGGCTGTTCATCCACTGGACGTTCTCTGCCCTTGTGCACTTTCCGTCTACGGGGCATCTTCACTTCTTGAAAGCTAGTTGACAAATGATTGTTTGCCCATCCACTCGAACCAGCCTATTGTTCAGGGTAGCACTCACCTCGCAGGCGACTAGTACGCAGATAACACGCAGTTGTGGCGCAGGTACTTCGCAGAGCCCGTATGTCGCCCGTAACTGACATAAAAGAAGCTATCACGAAGCTATCACGTGACACACACGCGCCTAACATGCAGTTCAACGGAATACACGCAAGAAGGACTTAGGTATCACGCGTTTATCATGTAATAACCACGCCAAACTCGCCCTAAACCTTGTCCGGCCGCAGAAATTATTCTGCGTGCTGAAAAATCCCCATACGCAATAAGCCCGCTTAGCTGGTGTGACAGGGCCTTTTTTGGCAGCGGGTAAATAGAGCCAGCGTGCGCACCTCCGGGTAACTACTTTTGAATTACATGCTAGGTACTGTCATGTGCGGGTCATCTGCGGGGGCCTCCGGATAGCAAAAATGTTCTTCGGAAGTCGCACGCAAGGCTGGTGTGACACGGCCTTTAGTGTTTGTGATATCTCTGTTCAGTAGGCCCTGATATTAACGTTACAAAAGAATTTGTAAGACCATTTTCAGCTGATTCACAGTACATGTATAATGGATGGGACACTGTGGAGCTACTGTCTAGGGCTCTGTGCAGGATGAAATAACTAGCCTTGGTGTGTTGAATATCTCTGATAGGTACTTCTTCCAGTGTAAAAGAAATTACCCGTGTTTGGGGCTATACTGTGCGGGGCCCCATACAAGATAAAATAACTGGCTTTGGTATTTTGGATATCTCTGATGGGTACTACTTCCATTGCAAAAGAAATTAGCCGTGACCCTTTTCAGCTGAATGAAACTAGTGTGTGTGTGTGTGTGTGTGTGTGTGTGTGTGTGTGTGTGTGTGTATGTGTGTGTATGTGTGTGTATGTGGAGAGGGGGAGGCACTTTGGGGCTACTGTCTGGGGCCCCGTTAAGGATAAAATAACTGGCTTTGGTGCTTTGGATATCTCTGATGGGTATACTTCCATTGCAAAAGAAATTAGCCGTGACCCATTTTGGCTGAATGAAACTAATGTGTGTGTGTGTGTGTGTGTGTGTGTGTGTGTGTGTGTGTGTGTGTGTGAGTGTGTGTGTTTGGGGGGTGCACTTCGGGGCTACTGTCTGGGACCCCGTACAGGATAAAATAACTTGCTTTAGTGTTTTGGATATCTCTGATGAGTATGCCTACTACCAATTGCAAAAGAAAGTAGAAATGACCCTTTTCAGCTGAACAAAATCAATGTGTGTGTGTGTGTGTGGGGGGGGGGGAGGGAGCAATTTGGGGCTACTGACTGGAGCCCCGTGCAGGATAAAATAGCTGGCTTTGGTATTTTGGATATCTCCGATGGGTACTACTTCCATTGCAAAAGAAATTAGCCGTGACTCTTTTCAGCTGAATGAAACTAGTGTGGGTGTGTGTGTCGGGGGGAGGGGGGGGGGGGGGGAGGGGGAGCTCCTTTGGGGCTACTGTCCGGGGCCCCGTACTGGATAACATAGCTGACTTTGGTGTTTTTGATATCTCTGATGGGTACTCCTTCCATTGCAAATGAAATTAGCCGTGACTCTTCTCAGCTGCACGAATGAAATCAATGTTTGTGTGTGTTTGTACGTATGGCCTATGGGGGTGGGGCACTTTGGGGCTACTGTCTGGGGCCCCGTACAGGATAAAATAGCTGGTATTGGTGTTTTGAATATCTCTGATGGGAACTACTTCAATTGCAAAAGAAATCAGCCGTGACTCTTTTCAACTGAATAAAATCAATGTTTGTGAGTGTTTGTACGTAGGCCTATGGGGGGTGGGGCCCTCTGGGGCTACTGTCTAGGGCCCCGTACAGGATAAAATAGCTGGCATTGGTGTTTTGGATATCTCTGATGGGAACTACTTCCATTGCAAAAGAAATTAGCCGTGACTCTTTTCAGCTGAATAACACCATATTTCTGGGGCCCTTTGGGGCTACTGTCTGGGGCCCCGTACAGGATAAAATAGCTGTCATTGCTGTTTTCATGATAAGTACACCCAAAGGAACAATATCCACCAACTTTTGTCCGTGACCCCCTTCGGCTGAATAAATCCATTTTTCGGGGTCCCTTTTTGTGGTCCCTAGGCTTACGGTACAGGATGTGACTTGCCAGCAATGCATTTTATTGACCCTTGGACACATCCCTATATGATGAGACCATTAAAAAGTGTGACCCTTTTCAGCTGAATAAATCTTCTGGGCCCCCGGTCTATAAGAAATAGAAGTGTTTTATTGCAATCAAGTTGAACTGAAATGAACTTTAATACTTCATTTCCACCAATAAAATGCATTTTTTTTCTGTTTTTCTTCCTCTTCTTCTTTTTCTTCTTCTTCTTCTTCTTCTTCTTCTTCTTCTTCTTCTTCTTCTTCTTCTTCTTCTTCTTCTTTATGCCAGGCACAAAACAAAGTGAAATGCAAAAGACAAACAAAATACAGTGTTCTTCCATGAACTGAAAATACCAGAAATGAAATAGCATACATCTGTACTATAAATAGTGCAAAGCTATGATTACGACAGAGCTTGGGATGATAGTCTCAGCTAGACCCCTTGAAAAGAACTGTAGAACAAAATTGTAAGTTTAGGTAAGAAAAAAAAAAAGAATGAATTTGATTAAACTGTTTGTCAGGCTAATGTGCAGTGAAAATGAAAAAAAAAAAAGATTTAAGTGTATTAATGCTATCAATACGACGTGCATTTCATGTGCACATTCCATTATTATCATTACCTGTATGGGGTTTCCGTGACAGCGTATAACAAGAAGCCAATTTTTACTTTGTACTTTCTCTCTCTTTTGCATACTCTGTATTAATTTGTATTGATTCGTCATTGTACTGTGACGGAGAACCGTAATGTGCCTTGGTGAAACCAGGGTGGGGTGGAATAAAAAGTGTCCATTCGGGACATGAGAGTTGGAGTTGGCAAACATGGCGTGAACAGTTGCAGTCATTCGGTGCTGATCCAAGAATGTTTTGTCGGTGTATGACAGATGTTATGTCGGTGCTGACGGGTGTTCTGTTGGTGCATGACATGTGGGGAACATGTCCGGGAAATGAACATACAAACAGGCTATCTTTTGGTAGTATTTCGGTGTTTTGTACATCGTTGTAATGATTGATGCCCGTTGGAGGTACAGTATGTGTAGTGTTCGCTTCGCACTCATGTGAGATGTGTACACAGAGTAGTAGCGAACGTAACAGTGTCGTTCGTACTGTTCGTAGCGGTATTGTATACTGCGTGACATTGCACGGTATGTGCAATGGGGCTGCGTTAGCAGTGGTTGTGAATGGAAGTGCGATTCGCGAAGCGATGCGATGAGTATGTTTTGCGCACTTGTACTGGTCTTCTCGCTAGCTGAATTCCAGGGTTGCAGCATTGATTGCTGGAAAGGAAGGGTACGTATTATCGTTTCCGTTATGTCATTTTATCAGATTAGTGTGTCACTTTCTGGTTATTTGGATTAGCATCGTTAGATGTGGCTTTACGAGGAAATTGGCCTCGAGATATACGAGTGTTTGTCAGGTCTGAATTGCTTAGACTATTCTCGTAGTTCGGTACGCAGTGGAGTGTACTGTGGAAGTTGCGTTAGCGACGTAGTCTTGAAATCTAGTCGGAAAGCTAGATGTGAATAATCATGGCAGCCAAGTTCGATGCTGCAGAGTTTGTGAAAGACGTCACTCTTGGTAGATTGAGAGGGTTAGTGAAAGCCCAATTGATTGAGGTTGCAACTCATGTAGATGCTGATATCAGAGAGTGTAGTCGAAAGAAAGAAATCTTTGCAGTTCTGGTGAAGAAGCTTGAACTGGGTGGTGTAGAATATGAACACACAGACCAGAGTGAGAGTACGGATGAGATTGAGAGTGCTGGTAGAAAAACTGCTCCAAGTACTACAACTACTACTAGACCTAGTGATATGAGGGTAGATTCCACACAACTAGAACTGGCAAGATTGGAGTTAGAAAAAGAAAAAATGAAGGCAGAAAATCTGAGACTTGAACAAGAGTTAATGCAACGTCAAATTGAGTTGACCCAGGCCCAGGCCCGTAGCGTCCCAGGGGATAGGCCTAATGTTACTATGTCGAGACCAAAGACGCCCGACATTGCAAAAATGGCTAACACAGTCCCCCGCTTTGATGAAGAGGATGTAGACTCTTTCTTTTTCTCCTTTGAGAGAATAGCCAGGAATTTGGAGTGGGAGAAGAAATATTGGTCCATGATAGTACAACAAAACCTCACAGGCAAGGCACATTCAGTAGTGTCTGCTCTCTCGGATGAGGAAGCAAATAACTATGACACAGTTAAGGAAGCAGTCCTTCTTGCCTATCAGTTAGTCCCAGAAGCCTACAGGCAAAAGTTTCGAGAATATAGGAGAGGTTCGGGACAGACCTACGTAGAGTTTCAGAGAGAAAAAGAAATTCCGTTTGATCGATGGGTTCGATCAATGAAAGTAGATCTCACTTATGACAATTTGAGAGAGATAGTGTTGATGGAGGAGTTCAAGAAATCGACACCTCCAGATTTGAGAACATATTTGGAAGATCGAAGAGTACATGATGTAAAGAGTGCAGCAGTCACCGCTGACCAGTATGAGTTGACACATAAAGTGAAAACAAAAAGTCCTGAGGGAAAGAGGAAGTTTGATCAGTTGAGAAATCCTGACACTCAAAAGTGGCACAGTAGTCATAGTGAACGCAGGGATAAAGTAAAGACTGAATCACAGAAAGAGCGACCAAAATCGCCACGGCCTCAATACAAAGAAGTGAGATGCTTTTTCTGTGGGAAAACAGGTCACATTAAGTCTGAATGTAGGCGATTGCTGGAACAGAATGAAGCAAAAGAAGAACAAAAGGAAAAAGCAACAGATGGTTTAGTCCATGCAGACACACGTACACAGAACAGTTTAGATGCTGAAACAAAAGAGAAACCGAACCAAGCAGCCAACAATGGTTTCGTTAAGTCAAGTGTAAGTGATGAACAGCGTCATCCAAATGTGAAAAGCAGTGTCTCAAAAATGACAGATATGTGTTCAAGTGGTCGTGTGGATGAAAAGTACAAGGACTTCATTTCCAAGGGTACAGTTACCATTGCTGAATTTAGAGTACCGGTTGTCATCCTTCGTGATACTGGAGCTACACAGTCCCTCATGGTAGGAGATGTGATGAGTATGCCCATAGACTGTAACACGGGTAGGAAAGTATTGATACATGATGTCAATGGAGGAACTCAGGCGGTCCCTCTTTTCCGAGTGAATTTGGATAGTGGACTGATTTCAGGGGAAGTGATTGTGGGAATTGTTTCATTTCTCCCTATGGATGGAGTTTCCTTTTTGCTTGGTAATGACCTTGCAGGAGGTCGAGTGAGTGTTCTTCCGGTTGTTTCCGAAGTCCCAGTGTACGAGCAAGAAAGCGAAAAACTTGTCGATGAATTTCCAGAAGTATTTCCAACATGTGCTATCACGAGGTTTCGAGCAAGTGAAGCAGAGCGTGAGAGAAAGGAGTCTGAAAGTGAAATTTCTCTTGGTGACACATTCTTTGGAAAGGTGACTAGTGAAGATGAAAGAGAACAAAGTTGGGAAGAAGGTGTGTTCAGTCAGCCAGCTTTAATCAAAGCACAGATGGAAGATGAGGAGTTGTTGAAGTTGAGAGAGGGTGCATTGACTGTAGATGAGGCGAAGGGAGTGCCAGAATGTTTCTATGTAAAGTCTGGTGTTTTGATGAGGAAATGGCGTCCTCCAGATCGTCCCGCAGATGAGGACTGGACGATTGTCGACCAGATAGTTGTTCCTCCGCCGTATCGAAAGGAAATTCTACGTCTTGCACATGAAATTCCAATGGCCGGACACATGGGTGTCAAGAAGACTTTGTGTAGAATCAGAACTCATTTCTTCTGGCCCAAGATGAGAAAGGATGTGTCTGAATTTTGTCGAGCGTGTCATGAATGTCAAGTGGTAGGAAAGCCACAACATGCCATTAGATCTGCGCCGTTGATTCCTATTCCGGCTTTTGAGAAGTTATTTAGCCGTGTGATGGTAGAAGACGTAGGTGCAGTTGTGAGTGAGAGTGTCTTGCACAGTGCTGAGAAAAGTGCAGAAGAGCTTGAAAATGATGTTCCAGATTCTCAGAGTGTGAGTTTCAAGTCAGAATTGATTCCGCGAGTAGAGAACTCAAAGGCACTAGAAAATCCAGCGTTACTGCTCAGTCATATGTCAGATTCGGAGAGGCAAGATGTTGTCGACATCTTCCAGGAATTTCCGGAGGTTTGCAGTGATACATTGGGCTGTGCGAAAGACACTGTTCATACAGTAGATGTTGGTAAAAATGCGCCCATAAAGCAGCACCCATATCGGATTCATCCTGCTAAGAATCTGGCCAAATGCGAGTTCGGGAAAGCTCGTGTGACTTACCTAGGTCACAAGGTAGGCCGAGGAAGCGTCGCGCCACGAGATGCCAAGGTCCGAGCCATCGTGGACTTCCCAGTGCCGGCATCCAAACGGGAGCTTCAGCGCTTTTTGGGAATGTGCGGATTCTACCGGAGATTCGTCCCCAGCTTCAGTCATCTGGTGGTGCCCTTGACGGACTTGTTGAAAAAGGGTACAACGTTCCAGTGGTCGGCGAGCTGCCAGGATGCGTTCCAGAAGCTGAAGGCCGTCCTCATGAACGATCCCGTGCTTATCGCACCAAACTTCGAGAGGAGCTTCCAGCTAGCTACCGATGCTAGTGACCGAGGAGTAGGAGCCGTGCTACTTCAGAATGACGACAACGGACACAGCAAACCCGTGTGTTTCTTCTCCAAAAAACTGAATCGCCATCAGCAAAAGTATTCAACTGTGGAGAAGGAATGCCTCAGTGTCGTTCTAGCCGTGCAACATTTCGAAGCGTATTTGGACGGTGGAAGAGACATCGTGGTGTACACTGACCATAACCCATTGACATTCTTAGAACGCTTCAAGCACAAGAATCAGCGTCTCTTCCGTTGGAGTTTGATTCTCCAGCCGTACCCACTGAGAATTGTGCACATAGCAGGAAAGGACAACAAATTAGCAGACGCTTTGTCGCGAGTTTGAAACTGTGCACGCGCTGATAATGTTGCCGAACGATAACAATCTCAAATCTACAGTGAAACCTACATCAAGCAGAACATTACAAACGAGACTCAAAACAGACAAGAAACTGATGTTGACTTTTTTTTTTATATATGACAATGTATACATGTGTTTATGTATTTTCGTTCAGTTTTCTTCCTTTCCCAAGGATCTGTGAAGGAAGAAATTGTATTTATGTTAATCATGTTTGTTTATACAAAAACAGTATACGTGATTGATGCTAGGAAGTATGAGAAAGTACTAGTACACAATACATAGTATTCTGTCTTTATAAGGAGACGTTACTTGAAAATTTCATGATGTGTTACACGCCAAGCATTGTGTGATATGTTGAAAACACAACATTACAGGAAGCGTCAGGATACAACATTTGTGGTGTGTAAGATTACAGTGAAAGCTGTGCTTCAGTTCAAAGAGTCAAAAGATTCATATTGTTATGTATACCGATACGTTACAGAGTTAATGCTAGCAAAGGCAAAAACAGTATAGTAAAACACAATCGACCAGTCACAGAAAAACTTGATCAAATTTTGAGTTTTATATCAACCGATTTGTGTTAAAACAAAAGAATTTGTGTTGTTTTGTATAAATGAAAAAATGCTGAGTGACAGTGAGACATAAAGAAGCCAAGATGTTATAATGTCACTTTTGTAAATTAATAACCTGTACAGCGGCATATGTATTTCGTTACAGAGTGACAGAGTCACATAAGTGTGTCGAGTATGATCTCGATATTTTCCAGAGTTTGCACATATATTACAACATCTTATCGCGTGACAGTACATATGTGTGAAGGGACAAAAAGAAATGTCCGATGGTTAAAATTTTGTTGTTGTTTTGGCTAACGCATGACGCAGAGTTGACATAAGTATAAGATGTATTAGCAAGTACATTGAGTAGTGTGTTGACGTGTTTAAATACGATTTTGTTATAATCAAGGAATGTGTGTTGTTACCACATTCAGTGAAACTCGTGAAACTCCAGTGAAAGTTTGTGTTGGAGAAACAGACATATCTTTGCAACTGTCTGAACAATTTCATGAAGAAAGTGTATTTTTGGTTTCCACATTTACAAATGAAGTGTATGTGTTACCAAAAAAGAAAAGTATCATTCATGCCTGAAGTTTATTGGTCAAATATGTGAGGATATATAATTACAGTCGAGACTTCCAGAAAGTACAGTCTCAGTCAAAATATTGATATTACTGGAGAAATGATTGATTACATTTGGTGTAATCTTTCCAGATTATGTGCACTCGTATGTGCACCCGTTGAAAACAGTTTCACATGTGTATTACTGTAGACTGTTGATTTGTGTATTTACATGTTTTGTAGGGGGCTTGTCAAGTTTTCATATACATGTGTATTGTTCCAAAAGGGGACAATTGATGCCGGAGTTAACTGATTCTGATAAGGCTCAAAATCAGTAATTATATGTGTAGTATGCCAGGTAATGTTTTAAGAAAACAACACAAAACTAAACTAATACACTGTAGTACGCAAAAACAGTGAAGTAAGTCGTACAACGAAGGTGTGTTTATAGTCGAAAAGTTACATTCATAACTTTCCTCTTGTTGGGGGGAGGTGTGACGGAGAACCGTAATGTGCCTTGGTGAAACCAGGGTGGGGTGGAATAAAAAGTGTCCATTCGGGACATGAGAGTTGGAGTTGGCAAACATGGCGTGAACAGTTGCAGTCATTCGGTGCTGATCCAAGAATGTTTTGTCGGTGTATGACAGATGTTATGTCGGTGCTGACGGGTGTTCTGTTGGTGCATGACAGTACCTAGAGAAAGAAAATGCAGAAATAAAACCAAACCAAAACAAACCAAAAGTATAAAGTGTAACATAACGGACCACACCTTTGAGCAAGCAGCAAAAAGCTAGCTGATGCTTACTATCGGAGTACATTCAACATGCTTGTAGAAGGGGTCACACTGATTTGACGAAAATACTCATGGGGACGACAAAATAAGGCAAGCATAACTGTAGTATCAGTTATGCAGTATGAGAGCATTTTGCCACCTCTATAAGAAAGAAGGGAAACACTACGAAAATATTGAATTCATATTTTGCATTGTGTCTCTTAACCCTTTCCATGCTTTTACTGTTAGTCGGCTTAGAAGAACCCCATAGTGTTGTACACTGTACGCAAAATCCCTGACACAGAAGCGGCTTAGAGGAGAATCACGACGCGACTCGAAATACGTTCCTATCCCTGTAAAGGATGTGTATTTCACCGATGCGTCGTTTATTACCCCCTACAAAATGCAACTTCTGATGGGATGCAAAGTTGAATTCACAATTACGAAATAGTGCTAGATACACAGGAAATTGACAGCATTCACACTAATCGTCTTGAACATGTTTTTTTTTTTTTTTTTTTTTTTTATATGCAACCACCACACAGATTTATACCACACCATAGCTTACGTCTCTATCACAGTTTGATTCCCCATTAATAAACCTAGCTAAAGACGACGCCTTATTTTGGAACGTTGTCTGAATCTCAGCAGCTTATTTGACGAAGATGTAGCAAAGGAAATCTAGGTGTCATGCACGTTTTCAAATTTTCAATTCTGTTTTCAATTCAGTTCTCGATTTCATTGTTTTTGATTTTATGTCTACCAATTCCTTTCTACAATGGCCTGTTACGCTAGCTAAAAGTGGACATGCCGACATGCGATAACGCATAAGATGATAATCATCTTCTACTTCTGGTGCTCCTTCATCATCTCGTACCAGCCAAGGGCCCCGGTCGCCCCGACCCCGTCGGCGTAGGTTTGCTTGATCACGCCCCATCCGTAGTCGCTGGTCCCGTAGCGAACCTTGTGCTCCGGATCGGTGAGGCAGTCAGCTATGACGTCGGCAACCTGCTCCGAAGTCTGTCCGTGTGGCATGAGGTTCTCACTGACCAACTTGAGGAATCCGGTCATCAGCTGTGATTGAGAAATCACGATGTGGTCTCTGATCAATCCTTTGATGGTATCTTGATAATTATGACATGCATAGCCATTTCTTCAATTATTTCCTTTTTGAGATTCTGAAACTGCCATCACTATCAAGCATGTGCTTAAAGACGACAGACTCGTGCATTTTTTTCTTCTTCTTCTTCCTCTTTATTTGGAAAGAAGTGTATCGTCGATTCCTTTGATCTCATTGTTATGTTTATACTTTTAAGATTATGATATTGTTATACTATGAACGCAAAATTGTCAGATACACCTGTTGTCATTTTTCATATACTATACTTTCATATCCTTGGAAAAATGCAGTTCTGAGTAAAATCGAACTGAACTGAACTGAACTGAATTACTGCTTTTTTTTTATCCAGGTGTTAAAGTTACGTACTTTGTTAGCGTTTCATTAATAAACCCAAAAACTTCTATACTGGAACGTGTCCAAATTTCAGATAAAAAGCATCTTCTTGGCTGAAGCTGCTTACTTTTCGATCATTGTCAAAATGGCAGTATTTATAATGTCAACATTGCAACATGATGTATAATGATAAATGTTCATCCGTCCGCAGCATGTGGTTTATTATTTGTTTTCCTAATCTGTATTTGAAAAGAATTTGGTATTTCCCCTCGTATATTGGTCTTTTCCTTTTTGTTTTCTTTATTTTGGTCCTAGAGAGGTTGTATCCGTGTTCCTTATCCTGATCTGTACACTTTTTTTTCATACAGATGGGAACTACGCTTTAATAACAAGCTTGTTTTTAAGTAGGTTTCATTATATTTCCTTAGTATTTATACCTAGATTTAAACGTTCATAGATTGGCCACCATTTTCTCTATATTTCTGCAATGTTTTATTGTGCATCTTAGCCGGATGCCATGTATCATTTTACATAATACTTATTTTGATGTATTTGTTATTTTGAAAAATGAAAATAAATTGAAAGTGAAAGTGAAATTAAATGAAACCCACGAAAATATTAAAGATGGTAATAACAAAAATAATTGTGGAGGAAAGAAGAAGGGAAAGAAAATGCAGACTTAATTTTTACCCCCAATTATTTCAACCTGAGTCATTATTTTGTTGTTGATTTTTTTATTTCAGATAGAGATCATTATACAGTGCGTATTAAAAAAAAACGCAACAAGATTTGATTTCAAATTTGTGAAGATTGTGTTAACTTTACACCAAAGTGAGTAGCAACATCTTAAAACCACATATCTCCTCTTTCCAATGATATCTTATTTATTCATAGACGGTCATGGATGCCTGAGTAATCATTCTTTTTGGACAATGGGTCAAACTGGACTTGTGACCAAGTTTAGACACTGCAAGAATCAATGCACCTTATTAGAAATCAACTTAACTAATGGAATAATGAATTTAATAATCGCAACCATTGTCTTCTTTCGGATATCTCTTTTTAACATTACATCCCATGCCCCTCAACATGGTCACCATTCTTTCCACACAGAGATTAGCTTTTTTTTTCCAGAGATTAGCTTTTTTCTCCATCTCACGCACAGCCCTGCGAATCATTGGGGCTTGGTGGCGTAGAGTGTCAAACTCATCAGTAATTCTTTGTCTCAGAGTTGCAATGTCAGGTGGGGGGGGGGGGGGGGGGGGTAATGAACACTTAGATCTTGAGATAACCCCAAAGAAAAAGTCACAACAAGTCAGATCCGGAAATCGTGGTGTCCACTCCACAACATGATACAAGGCAATCACCCAATATCCAAATACCTCAGCCAATCTGTTTCTTACTGCAACTAGTCGATGGGCTGGTGCGCCATCCTGTGCCCCACCATAGGCGTCTGAACACACCCCTTTGTTGCACAGGAAAATTTTCAATTAATTTAAGAATCACATGTTCATTTAAAATTTGTAAGTATCCATTTCCGTTCATGTTGTTTTCAAAGAATAAGGGCCCTAGGAGCAAACCGTTTCCAGTTTCAGACATTCAAAAAAAAAAAAAGGAGAATAGAAAAGGATTTATGCTGGTCTTACTATTAAACTTGGTCCCAAGTCCAATTTGATCCATTGTCCAAAAAGAATGATCACTCAGCCATCCGTGACCGTATAAGAATAAATAAGATATCATCGGAAAGAGGAGATATGTGGTTTTAAGATGTTGCTACTCACTTTGGTGTAAAGTTAACACAATCTTCACAAATTCTAAATTAAATCTTGTTGCATTTTTTTATACGCACTGTAGTTGCCCCCGAGTACCGCCGAGTTGTCTTCAACGCTGAGGGCGGTATGTAACCAAACTAGCTAGGGTATTCCCCGTATTCTGATATCGCTAACGTTTGGGGGTTGCATTACCTGAGCGGACTTGGGGTCTTTTACATCTTTGGAGACTGCATCCACGGATGCCTTGTCAAACATATCGGAAGTACCCGTCTTGTTGGACGACATGTTCTGCTGGAAACTGGTGGCCACGGCACCGGGGCAAACAGTGTTGATCCTGCGAATTTAACCGCCGGTTGGAAGGGTCAGCGTGAAAGGACAATGATTTCAGAACCTTGGACGGGGCAAGAAGGAAAGGGAAATTCTTCTCTGGCAAAGGAATAATAAGTGGAAAAAAGAAGAAAAAACCCGACTCATTATACATAGTTATATTTACATTCAGTTCGTAGGCCGAGGAGGAGCTGTTAATGGCTCAGTATATTAAACCACGGATAATCATTCAAAAGGTCCGTGGTTTGATTTTCCAAACATCAACTCTCAGACAAGACTCTTCGTCGTCATTTGACCACCACCTACGGAGGAGCTTTAAAGCCTCAAGCCAGTGTAAGCGATCAAGTCATGTGGTAGTTCCCAATTATGGCTCTTGGCATAGCGCCATGAGTATCTTTTTCAGGTATGAAATAACCGCTTTAAAAGAGTCTCCCTGTTGTTATTTTTATCATTATACGTGAAGATCGGTCGCCGACCAGTCTGCGACCAGTCTGTGAACTCAGAAATCACTGGTTGTCACAGGTTGCAATATATTTTTCTTATTTATTTCTTTTTTAAGTCGCAAATGGTTGTCAGCGGTCGGCGACCGGTCCGCTATCGGTTTTTGGGCGGCTACATGTTTTCGATGCTGCATCGAAAATTTTTTTGCCAACCAAACTGGTTGGCAAAAGGTTGGTTGGCGATTGGGTGCGATGGTCGCCAGAAAGTTTTGGTTGTTGGAGGTCTGCGACGGTCTGCGACCGGACTTCGCTTACAGGCGTGTCAAAGCCCTAACTCTACAATTTTGGTAGCTACTCACTTCACATTGAACATCCGCAGCTCTGGGTAGAGAGACTCAGTCAGGCCCTCCATGGCGAACTTCGTTGCGCCGTAGACGGCATTGTATGGAACGCCTGCAGCAAGTGATAAGTACAAGTGTACGATAGATTCAACAAGGATGCGGAATGTATTTTTTTTTTAGAAGTGAGAATGATAGAAAAATGTATCAAAGCACAATTTTGGTGTCGTATGTTATGCATATGAGCTTATTGTATCCAGAAGCCCTATTTCTGTGATTTGGTGATATTTTTCCACTTGAATCTTGATTTAAATTGAATTGAACTGAATTGAATTGAAATTGATTGAATTGAAGGTATTTCATTTCACCCATTACTAGTACAAGATGTAGTACATTATTTCACCAGCATGTAAACAAGCGATTTGAAAGTGATTTGGGTTTTTTTTTTTCAGTGTTATTAAAAGCTTAAGTAGAATTTGTATTGCTTAAAGCACATCATTTCCAAGTACATTTAATCCTCCGTTTGCGTGTCAAATCCGTCTGCTTTGTTTGAGTTCAGATTTAGTGCGTGCGAAAGAGAACGAAGTTTGAAGACAAAGTATACAGAGTTGAGCGCCATGCATAAGAACTCGAAGTGGATAACAAAATGTTACTATTCAAGTGTGCAGTATAGATGACGTATATGATGAAAATAATTATATGCTTCTCGACTTCCGAGGAGGCACAAAGCGAAGTGGGGGACCTCGCCTATTCGGGTCAGAGTAGTAGACAAAAGACGAGTTGTGAAACTTTGTCTCTTTGTTTTCGTGGTCTTGAGATGTTCATAAGACGAGATACCACAAGTCACCTTCTTGCCTTCTCTCCCAAAATGTAGAGAAGTTGAGATTTTTCATCTCGCCTTCTCAGACTCAGTAAGGTCGACAAGGGAAGAAATTTTTTCGTCTTCCTGTGGCACGTAGGCCTACAAGTTTTCTATCAAATTGCTTACCAATGATACCACCGACACTGCTGATGTTGATGATGTGACCCGTCTCTCGTTTCTTCATGATTGGAATCACTTCCTGGGTCAAGCGGTAAGTCCCGATCATGTTAGTCTCAATCATCTGCCTTATGTCGCTCATCGACATGTTTTCGAACAGCCCGAAGTGACCGAAGGCCGCGTTGTTTACTGGGTGGGATGATACCGTGTACACTGTCCATTTACATGTTATCATAACAATATTTCATGTTATTCACACAAGATGTACGTCAGTGTTTTTTTTTTTTTGTTATCTATTTTATTTTTACGACTGTGAATCCCCGTAAAAGCACTTTTGGATGGCTTTTACAATCAAGTTCATAACACAGGTGGGTACATGTATTCTATAAGAATGAGTACACGAATGAAGGAAGTAGTTCCCGCATAAGTTCTTACGCACTCAGAACGTCGAAACGGTTTCCATTTTCTTGCAGTATTCTCTGCACGACTTCCACGATCTGAGCCTCCTTGCAGATGTCCAGGGCCAGGATGAAGAGGCTGTCGTTGAGGGCGCTGCCTGCCTCCTTCTCCAGTTCACCCTTCTTGGCGAGATTCCTCATGGTGGCGTAGACCTTGTATTTGCCATCCTTGGCCAGCCTGACGGCCGTGTAAAGGCCGATGCCAGAGGAGCAGCCGGTGATAAGAGTGACCTTCTTCCCCGAAGCCATGGTGTTAGGGTATCTATTAAAATGAATATGATATTATGGTGATTTGAAAACGCCACGCCGAAGCGGTAAACACATTCATTAGCAAGGTGAATCCAATTCTGTTTCTTTCGTTCGGAATTATGAAAACGTACACATCGTTGATCACATGAGATAGATTGAACAGGGTTACCTAATGAGATGATATCAGTTCAGATATTTTTTTTTTCTCTCTCCAGCGCAACATATCCAATGACATTATCATATGAGTGTATCCTTCCACTGGGCATTATCCTTCCTTTGGACATTACTGTGTCTGAAATGTTCCTTTCCTGTCGTTCCTTACACGCGATTTTCATAGATCCCTGCCCGAGTATACTCGGGACTCGTCCTCAACTGGTTATATCTGCCAACCTTCCAATGATGGCTTAAAGGCGTCACAAGGTTAACACTTTGATTAGATTGATCTTGAGGCTCTACACGGCACAGTATTTTACCTGTTGCCACTTCAAACCATCGCTGAAAAAAAATCCTGCTCTGTTGCAGAGGAAACGATCGAAAATGTGAGGAAGCATTATTCATACAGAGTAGAATCTTATAGTTATTCCATTCTCTTGAGCCTCAACATGACACAGTACAGTATGTCCCCCCACCCCCCCAAAAAAAAAAATACAATCAGGTTTTTGCATTGATAACACCCAATATGATTAAACTGTCTACATGCTACTTCAGGTTGTCAACATATAGCATCTTAGCTTTATTTTGCAGAAAGCTTAATTCAATTTGATTAAGCGGGCACAGAGAAATGTGGATTGTTGTGAAGCATGTCATGAGTCTGATTCTTCCAAGTTTAGCATTTGGATGCTCTTGGAGGGAAGAAATTGGAGGGAAGAGATTCCTGACATGGTCTATCCAAAATTCGTCATTTCTCTTTGACCATTGAAGCAAATCGAATGGGGTTTTCTGTATTAAGATGTGGGCAATGAGTTATAGTTTCGTATCCTGAAATTGTATTTGGATTGATTCACTATTTTTAAAGTTATCATTGCGGAGGGTCCTGCAGTATTATTATTATTATTTTTTTTGGACGTAAGGTATTTCACTTGTTTCCACTTCCAGCAATCACTGCATTACCCTGCTCTGTTTCAGAGGAAACGAATAGGAATGTAAGGAAGCATCATTTATACAGAGTAGAATTTTAAAGCTATTCCATTCACTTTGCAGGAAGTGTAGTAGGAAGCTGCCGAAGAGAACTCCGTCCTCTTTATAAAGAGAGTCAAAATTTGGCTTTGTCATTAACCAGCAGTAGCATACACTGAATGTAAGATCTACATCAAGAAGCTGAACAGGTATGTGGAAAAAACAAGAGCCCTACACACTCTATGATGTACGTTACTGTATAGATAAAGAAATATACCCCCCCCCCCGGGGGGGGGGGGGGGGGGGGAGTGTGGTAAATTAGATGGTATGGCATTAAAGGGATGGTATAGTATTGGTTGAGGTGAGGATTTAGCTTTTAACTTTCAATGAGATAACTAGAAATCGCTCTATGAATTCAATGTTAAAGAACATACAGTTCTAAGAAAAATTCAAAGTTTATCGAATGAAAATCGGTTTTGAAATGGTTGAGATATCCAAAAACAAAGAAAAACGAAGCGATCAGATAGAAGGTGGATGTAAGGATCGCTTTGTTTGGATATCTCAGCCATTTCAAAACAATCTTTAACCAAATAAACTCCTAATTTCTCTTAAAATGATATGCTCTTTCATATATCATAATAGATTTCTCATAATCTCACAAAAAGATGGAAACCTTAATCCCCATCTCAACTAGAACTTCATCATCCCTTATTTTTTTTTTTTTACGGACAAAACTGTACAGAATGGTGATAGTGAATAACCTCTTATTTTCTCTTATCGATCGGTGTACAAATGTCGTCGAATTGCATCAGCGAAATAAGTCACATTATACTTTATTTGTATGTAGTTGCTGTTTCTGTGTATACATGGTATAGTCAATACGTTGGCCATGGGCAAGGTCGTGCCGAATCAAGTTTGCCAAAGATAACCCTTCTTCGTTTATCGTCGGAGCTATAATTTACAGAAGAGGCAGGCCATTACTATGTGCTTCCAAATTCAAATAGCGAATAGTGTGTGCGTGGTGAACAGGCTGTTGTCAACCCAACAGTTGTGAATTTGAGGGAGTAGAAATTGAGTGAATCATTTATGTCGCTTGTTCAAGTCTAGGACTGTTTTCTACCACCTTTCAAACTGTTAAGCACTTGTCTTCTACCACCAACACTGAAAGCTTAAGCCCGCGATCCACTATCACGATCTGGACCAATCTATCCCGATCTAGCAGATCGGGAGAGATCGGTAACAGCATACGGGGATTGGAAGCATTGTAGTAACAGCGGTCGGAGAATGAGGTTGGAGCGAGCACCTTTTCAGATCAGATCGAACAGGTTCAAAATTTCTTCCCGATCTCCCCAATCAAAACTGACCTATTTTGAAAGGTAAGGCGAGTGGGGGAGAGCGTAGTGACAGTGCTAACACAGCGGGATGAGTGTAACAAGGTCTTTCTAAGCGTAGTAATATCGGTTCAGAACGGGAAGTAAACTAGACACCAACTTGGTCCCGCTGCTGTGCCACTCTTCCCTGATCAAAGTGCGACCTTTCCGAACGCTGCTCTCATTACGTTCACTACTGGCCTGTTGCTACGACCCTATCAGTACTTTTCATTCTCGCTTTAGTTACGTTGTTTTCGTTTTGGCTACGCTGTTCCTACGCTTTCCCAGACCCAAATTACGCTCGTCTTCCGCTCTCACCGCTCTAAAAGCGACGCAGCCGATAAGCTGGGAAATTCGCAATCAAAATGTCTGTTAGAAGAAGATCACAGAGATCGACAGGCAAAACTGATAAAGAGGAGGACGTTGTCGCTGCGCGGGTCGAATCGGAACATGAAGAAGGAACGCAAATTTGCGAAGAAGAAGAGGAGATGAAGAGAAAGCAGCAGAGCACCTACCCACAAGGCGAAGAAAGAGAGACTGCACGTAATGCTAACAGAGGAGAAAGAGGACATGGTATAGAATTTTGAAGAATATGAAAATCATCTACAACATGGAAAGGCGAACTATGAAAGCAAGGACATCAAGGATAAACCTTGGAAAGATCAGCACGTCTTTGATTAATAATGAATTTCTGCAGAAGAACCGTGAGTTGAGAGGCCTCTCTGAGGTCCACAGTATATAACTTTGGTTCTACAGGGTTATAAGATGATTAACTGAGGATCGACGTCGAATCGATGGACATTGGGGAACATCGGACACTTTTCAGCTCTCTGGACAGGGGGAACAGCCTGATAAGATCGCTCAGAGCGTAGACACAGCGAGCATAGATCGGATAACGTCGGCAACAAGGGCGCCGGAAGCGGGGGGGGGGGGGGGGGGGGGCAGGGGTGGCACTTGCCCCCCCCCCCCCCCAAACAAAATGTTGGGGGGGGGGGGGCAAAACGAGTTTTTGCCCCCCCCCCCCCAAGTGCCCCCTGTAACAAATAATTAATCACTGATTTAAAGACCAAAATGAACAATAAAGGCATATTTCTTGTCTAAATGTTGTAATTTCATAACTGAAAATGCAAATTTTTTCGCCCCTAACGGGCGAAAGTGCACTAACAACATACATTATTGTATCTATACACTAATAGTAACTTATGAGTAAAGTTTGTGTATAGATGGTAGCCTCGTGTCCTCGAGTGTGCCCGCTGAAACATACCTTTAGTAAACCTTACATATTTCATTTTCTTCTTTGCTTTCTAGTAGTATAAGAATATTTTTCATTGTTCGAACGATGCGATCACGTTTAAGCTTTTAATGAGTACATTTGAGATAAATTGCAAAGTGAAAGTGGCTCGCTCTATAAAAGCGACTTTTATACTCTGTTTTTACAAAAAGTCCCTACCGTGGGAGGGGGTATCCCCCTCCCACACCCTTCCCCGCTCGGTCGCTTCGCTCCCTCGACGAGGATCTCACAACATCACATAATATACCCCCGTATGTTAAGATCATGGTCCTTCCAACTGATTTTTTTCAATATGTTAATTCCATAGAAATTTGCTTTTAAATGTTCTATAAAGGCAACTTTTATACTCTGTTTTTACAAAAAGTCCCTACCGTGGGAGGGGGTATCCCCCCTCCCACACCCTCCCCCCGCTCGGTCGCTTCGCTCCCTCGCCGAAGATCTCGCACCATCACATTATTAATGTACTCCCGTATGTTATGATCATAGTCCTTCCAACTGATTTTTTCAACATGTTAATTCCCCAGAAATTTGCTTTAATTCTCTATAAACGCGACTTTTATACTCTGTTTTTACAAAAAGTCCCCACCGTGGGAGGGGGGATACCCCCTCCCACACCCTCCCCCTGCTCGGTCACTTCGCTCCCTCGCCGAGGATCTCACACCATCACATTATTATGTACTCCCGTATGTAATAATCACAGTCCTTCGCACTGATTATTTTCACCATGTTTAATTCCTTAGAAATTTGGTCTATAAACGCGACTTTTGTACCCTGTTTTACAAAAGCTCCCTACAGTGGGGGGGGGGGGGGTATCCCCCTCTCCACCCCCCCCCCCCGCTCATTCGCTTCGCTCACGCGCCGAGGATCTCACATCGTCACAATGTGCCCCCGTTGAGATTTTGCCCCCCCCCCCCCTCCAAAACCAGAAGTGTTCCGGCGCGCTTGGTCGGCAACATCGCAGTGACAGCGTGGTTACATTGCTCTAAAGTTAAAAACGTATCTGCAGCGGCAGAGATTGTAAATTTTCATGCCCAATCATCGTAGTTAGAGCGTATGGTAAGCACGTGTTAGTTGTAAATACATCGTTCTTAGAGCATTTTAACATCGTACTGTGTCCAAATCGGCTCATGTTTTTCCTTCCCGATCTGAGAAAGTTGTCAAATCGTGGCGAGAAAGGCATAGAGGAACAGGGGCTTAAGAGAATATCAGCAAGACAAATACAGCATAAACCACTAAATCGTTCCTTCGTTAACCGTTGATGGCTAGTAACGTCGTCATCATTATGTCATTCGTCGTCTGCTTACCTAGTTTTTAGAGTGAGATGATGTCCGTGGAATCAGTCGTCTGCTATGGATAGGTGTCAGAACGTAGTATGTGTTGATGGCTGGTTGGTCCTTCGTTCTATAGCTACCCTTGGACGAGAAACCTGCTGAGTCATTTTGCTCTCTCGCAGCACGCTCGTCAGTGCGTACGCCCATTATGCTTTATGAAATGAAATGAAATAACACAACCAGCAATTCTAACAAATGCATGAATACAGACGTTTAAAAGACATAATACGAGGCCACAACGAAATGAGCTAGTGCATGACGGGGTGCCTTGTCAGATATTTTGAGAGCTTCTCACAGAATATAATATGTACAGCCATCCCCCACTTCCCCGCCCCAGTGTATTACATGGTGCGAGCAACTATATATCTCATTAATCGCTGTCATTGTCTTTCTCGTTTCTTGCCCCTATTAACACCATTATACATTTCAATGTTGGAAACACTCTTGTCATGTATGAAAGACACGTAATCTAAGCGAGGGGTCATAGTGTGGGAATTATGATGCACCAGTGGTTATTCATGCAAACATTGGCAAAACTAATACCCCTATTTCCACGGAGATTTCCTTTTCTCATTCTTGTTATAAAATTATTCATTAGCCCGATCAAAAGGGCCTTTGGAGTTCTTAATCAATGATTACACAAGTCCTACGTGATGCTGGCAACAGCGACAACCTTTCAAATACCCCCATTTTTCTCTCATCGGTCTCTCGTCGGAAGCAAGGTTTGTTGCTTCCGGCCACTCACCGAAAGTGTATCGGAGGACAGTCTGAGGAGCCCGACTAGTGTTGGTCGACTAGGGTCGACTACCAGGTCAATGTCGGACATATCGGCCGTGATCCAATGAGGGAGAAGATCGTCCGATGAGTATCACGATCGACATGTCTGACACTGACCTAATAGTCGACCAGTGCAAGTCGGTTTTATCACACTGCCATCTGATACACTTCGGTGGGTGGCCGAGAGACTTTGCTTCCCACGAATGACTGATGAGAAGAAATGGGGGTATCAGAAAGGTCATAACTGTTGCCAGCATCATGTAGGACTGGTGTAATTAAAGAACTTTTGATCGGGCTGATGAATAATCTTATGAAAAGAATTTCATCATGCATAGTAACTGTAAACTATGCCTTAGGCCTACAACACTGTACGGTAAACGTCTTACACACTAAACGTGGCCGTTAAGGCCCTTATCCCCTCTCCTCTTTTTTTTTTTTTTTTTTTCACCACAAATTATAGTGACTAATTAGTGTATGGTATTATCTATTTAAACAATTCATATCCATGTCCAATGAGAAGGATGCTTGATATGCCTCACAGCACCTTTGCCACACTTAAGTTCAAACTTGAATATTACATTAAATGAGACAGGTCGGAAGATACTGTTGTTGTGATTGTTGGTACCATTTTTGGCATTGCATTCAAATATAGAATGATAAAGTTCAGAAGAGGTTCCCGACAATACAAAAGAATGGAGAACCAAGTTTTGCAAGAAAATTTATGGACATTATTGAGCAAAAAAAAAAAGGAGAAAAACACAACGAGCGCAGAGAGAGATAGAGGAGGAAGGAGAGGGTGGGGAGAGAGGGAAGTATGGGAGCGGATTGTGAGGGACTATAGGTGCTAAAGATAACCTGCTGGAAAGAATACAGTGTCCCACAGTGTTTACAATGTGTTACTTAGTCGACTATGTGAAAATGCTTGAATTCAACAGTGTGAAAATTATCATTTTCACACTGCATGCTTTTTTGTTTTTGCTTTTTACTGAGAGCTCATAATTATATCAATGTTGTGATTCACATTGTGAATTGATGATTCCCGATGTGTTCACAGTGTGACGAAATTTCACACTGTGTTTCAGTGTGAAGAGATTTCACACTGTGTTTCAGTGTGAAGAGATTTTACACTGTGTCTCACATTGTGTTTCAAACTGTGCCAGACTGTGTTCTTTCCGGCAAGGAAAGCGCACAACAGCTATACCATAGGTAGAGGAGCTACATGTCAACTCTTTACCGATTGCTAGTCGTTGATTCGTACGCGTTAATCTACGAAATGTTAATTAGTAAAAGAAGACATTTATTCCATCTCAGATCAGCGAAAGGCAAACAAACCTGTGCTATGGTATAGTAGTATTGCACAGAATTGATAAGGCCAACGAATTTTGTAAGCATGTTCAGCAACGTGATCAGAAATCTCAGCGATGATAGAGAGCTAGGCGAGAAAATGGCCCGCGTCGATTTTTGACAACATACTATTGCCACAGATATATTTTTGGATATTACTAATGATGGAGGGTAGTGCAAACAAATGGATCGACAGCCAATTTCAAAACTGCTGAGTCATCCTTGCTGTAGTTTACATACATGTATCAGTCCGTTGAATTGACGCGTTTCTCTTAAAAGCAAGCCTTATTTTCAGATTGAACTGAGAGTTGATGTGAAAACGATATAATTTTGCCAACATTGATATCATAGCTCGAAGGGACAAAACAAATTTTGATAATCAGACTGTACGGAATCCTTAGACTTTAAAACTAGTACGTTGTAGTATTAATTGATCTCATGGTGTAGAGGTTACGATGACAAGATGACGGTGTTTTCAGACTTGTGTTTTGCGTCTTCTTACTTATTTTTCCTTGCTTCCCCTCAATCTATATAAATTATCTTCAATGGCACTCTTCCCACATGATTGTCACTTTTAAATTGAATTCTATGTAGAAACCTTAGATACAATTCATTGAAACTTGAATGGTCTCATAAAAAAAAATATGTCCTTAAAATGATAACAAAGGCGTGTTATTACGTACTATCGCATTATGTACTGAAAAGACTCTCGTTGATGTATAGACAGACATTAATGGAAGAATGTAAGACTAGTTTTTAGTGAGAAGTGGCCTGCAGCAGCCATCATGCTATAATTCCAAATACAATGATGAAACATTCTTGTGCTAATATATATTTCACATGGAAAAATCAATCACCATGTAGAGATCTTTTGAATTCATGCTTGTTTGAACCGACGTGGCATGTTTGCTCTCCGTGTCAACATAGACTGTCTCGATGGAAGTGAACTGTGTGTACTCATATATTACAAACATAATCGTAGAAAAACAGAAATAGTGAGATAATTGTTTAACTGTGTGTGAATGTGGGAGTGGCGTGTTGGAAAATCTACGCCGAGAACTCACCCCATGTATCATGAAATGTTAAGTTCAGGCATCGAGAATGACACATAACGCAAACGAATCCTCTGGTTATGTCGCATGCACAATACAACGTTTTAAGAACAAGCATGAAAATGTTTTGAAGTTCGTAGTAGCTATTAATAGCTGTTAAAATGATCTGAAGGACAGAACAAGATGGTATAATTTCGATTAGTATTATATCAAACAAAGCAAGCTGTTTTTTGATTTTTATCTAGAATGAAGTAGTCATTTGAGATAGGTCGAGGCTGAGAGAGTTACAAGAATGATGTAGCCATACTGGTTTTCTGTTAGTTTTCATGCATTTACGAGTAAAAAAAACCCAACAGGTTATACTTGCGATATTACTTTTATTGTAAACCTCAATAATTAAATAATTATCGTACTTGAGATGCCCGTAGACACGCATCAACATATTATATCTCCTTTAATGATGTATGTTTTCCTGAGTACTATACAGTATGTCGTACCCCCCCCCCCCGAAAAAAAATACAGTCGCATTTCCGCATTGATAACTTTCAACATGATTAAACAATCTGAATGATATGTCAGGGAATGAAGCTATAACTCCTTACTACAATTCACAGAAAACACCATTCAATTTCGTTATGTGGTCACAGAGAAATTTGAATCGTTGTTAAGCATGTCACGGGTCCGTTTCTTCCAAGTTTAGCACTTGGATTCTCTTGGAACTGTGAACACAAAGGACAAAAAGGGGTTCCTGACATTCAAGTTCAAGTTCAAGTTGATTTTATTTCACTTCCAACAAACAAATAAGAAATACAAAGAAACACTCATATACACAGACGTCATGAAATCAGTACCACAATGCGATGAACAGAATTGTCTACAGAGATCCAATTTCTCTTTGACCGCTCAAGTAATCTAATTGAGTTTTCTGAACACGTAGGTAATAAGTTATATTTCGTACTTTGAAATTCCGTTTGGATTGATTTACCATTTTTAAAATTATCGTTGCAGAAAGTCCGATTGTATTTTTTTTTATGGGGTGGGAGGGGGAGCAGGGGGGGGGGGGGGCAAGCGGTACTGGTTGTTTGGCGTAAAACAGTTCGTTGTATTTTCCCTGAATAATCATTATTAAGTTAATGTCTTAAGGAGGGATATCTACTGAAGGCTTATTCATATAGTCCATGGGCCAAGAGGCGAAAAATTGGTTATTGGTACCATCTCAGGTGGCAATACCTTTTTGGTGTCATTTTGTTTGTTGGGCATAGATATGCTTATCAAGCTATGATAGCATTTCCAAATGAGTAGCTTAGTCCTAATAAATGAATTTTTAACCAGTTTGGTCTCGTTTTTATATCCCTATACTTCTGAATCGAGGCTAACCGCTATAGAAACAAGAGCACGGTCTTCTGTATGTCCATGGAGCTCATGGTATGTCCACAGGTGTTCTGTTGTAAACGCGGTGCGCTTAGTATTTATTCAAGGCGGCGAAGGGAATATCCAAAGGGTGATGCTGTCCAGAGCTAAACGCGGTGCGTTTAGTCTTTATTCAAGACGGCGAAGGGAATATCCAAAGCCTATGATACAGTGTATATAATATCCCTTTATCTAAAAAACAAACAAAAAAGCAATTCCTCGTGGATTTTGCCGTATTTTTGATTATTCATCATTTTCCGGTGCAAACGCTGAGGTGAAAACACTAATGCCACGCCAATGTAGCTTTATTTCCATCAAACAATGAACCGGTACAATACAATACGTAATAATAAATACTATTGTAAATGAGCAGAGTGATTTTTGTTTAAAACTGATGTATTTGTTGAGAGGGTAGTATAAAAACAGTGTAGATAATTCCTTTTATTAGTAACTTTAGATATGATAACGGTACATTGTTTTGTTTTGTTGTTGTTGTTTTTTGCAGTGTTTACCAGAACTGATATTGTTGTTAATCAGACAAACACACACACACACACACACACACACACAGACACGGAAACAATTGTCACACAATTAGTCCATGGGCCAAGACCCGAAAAATGGGTTACTGGTACCACCTGAGGTGGCAAGTTCTAGTTGTGCATTTTGAAATGGCATATATGTAAGGAATATCATTTTGCTATAAAAGTATAATAGCATTTCCAGAGTAGTAGCTTAGTCATAGATTTCAGTCATCAACCCGACCAATGCCAAATATTTTTGACGCTCTTTGACCAAAGACAGGCAGTGTGTGACCTTTGAAAATTTCCACTAGGAATTGTTGTTGTTGTTGTTGTTGTTTTTTTTTTTGCTTTTTAGATAAAGGGATATACACTGTATCATTAGCTTTGGATATTCCCTTCGCCGTCTTGAATAAAGACTAAGCGCTGTGGACATCATAACCCTTGGATATTCCCTTCGCTGCCTTGAATAAAGACTAAGCGCACCGCGTTTACAACAGAACACCTGTGGACATACAGAAGACAGTGCTCTTCTTTCTATAGCAGTTAGTTTCGATTCAGAAGTAAAGGGATATAACAGCGAAACCAAACGGGTTAAAAATTAATTTATTAGGACTAAGCTACTCATTTGGAAATGCTATCATAGCTTGATAAGCATATCTATGCCCGACAAACAAAATGACACCAAAAAGGTTTTGCCACCTCAGATGGTACCAATATCTGGCCTGGCCCATGGAGTAATATATCTGATAGTGCTATTTTCATTTTTTTTTCTTTCTTCATGTTTTCGTGATCATCAACATCTCCCTTTGTTACTCCTTGAGTGACTATTCATAAAATCTCATAAGAGAGCGACTAACTACAAAGAAAGCGTGGCACACTCGACACACACGACAACACAAATACAAATACAAATACAGACACACACATACACACACACACAACGAACAAACACCTGGATATTCCACATAATAAGAGAGGATCTATTTCTGTCTGTCGCTTTCAAGTCGGTCTGTTTTATTGCTATCGTTTTGGTATTATGTCTCCTCACAAAAAATTAAAAGCATCGCAGTCATCGGTTATCATTTCAATACATATCCGTTTTGATAAAGTCATGTGACCGCATCAGTTTTTAAAGTATGTTGCTCTCAATGCAGTTTTGTGAACGTCATGATGATCACCATTATCGAATTACGATTCGTTCGCTTAAGTTTTCTCTGTTGTTGTTGTTGTTGGGTTGTTTGTTTTTTTTTTTTTTTTTGGTGTAGATTAGAATTAATTATATGGAGAGATTCAATAACGACATCCGAGTTTGTCTTTAAAATCTCTTGCATTAAATTGAAATATTCTCTTTGTCTATGTTTTTTGTTATTCACTTTGTCGTTTTTAGACGTTCGCTATTAAACATTATTCTATGGTATGTGAATGATTTAGGTTATACAAAAGCAAACATGTTGAAGGAGACAGACACCTGTTTCCTGTTAGGCTCCTGCTTTGAAAATATAATTGTAAAATTCAAATTGTAGTTGCAGTTTCTTCTATTTCTTTTTAAAAAGTTAAAACTTTGAACTTTCATAAACGATAAACAGAATGCAATAAAGGGTAACACGTGTAATGTTTAGTGTGTTTGTCAAAAGAACTTTTATTTTTCATTTGTTTGTTATTTTTTAACATTTTGAAAAAAGTATTATACTCATTTGAATTTTGCGTATGAAAAGGTAAATATTTGACGTTATGACTTATCTACCTCACATTTTATCAAATCTATTTGGACAAAGGATGTCTGATATTATTTTGTCTTCCTACGACAAAAATCGGAATAATGACCTCAATCTCTAATTTGCACTCTTTTTTACTAATACTATCAGTTTGACTGCACACATTTCCCAGGATTTGTTGTTGGCTTGGAGGACGAGCAAAAGGGATAGACAACCCGCGTATTTACTCTCAGAGTAAAAAAAAAAAGAAAAGGAAAATACAAGCCCAGGAAAAGATGCGTAGAAGCTTGATTGGCCGTAGTTGGATATTGTAATCTCCTTATAAGAGCCGATTCTTCTTGTGCATGTGTCTTGAGCAGAAAATAGTTTGATTATGAAAATGGTGACACACTTAACTAGATGTGATTAAAATTTTTATTCCGGTTTATCCATGAGGCCAATCTAATTTCAGGAGGAGCTAAGCATCACTTTTCAGTATAAGTATGTATATATATATATATATATATATATATATATATATGGATATTTAATGACTGCAATTAAAATGTCAAATGATAATGTCCAACAGTAATTGGACACTGAAATTCAGCGTTCTTCAATGAATATTTCTTTTCATCTCATTTCATTTATCAAGTTTCCACACAAATTATGCAGTGTTAAATTTGTGACCTATGCAAAATGTCATTAGTCATTCCATGGTCATTTTGCAAAATGCTCAATATTATCGTGGCATGTCAATTATCCAGCTCTAGCATATCTATAGTCTTTTATGAACAAAATTTAAAAACCCTACGGAATACATAACATAATTATTAGGATTTGTCTCAATAATGCCGATTACAAAATTACTTATAAGAAAATGAGAACAAGAAACAAAATATTCGGTTTTATCACGATTTCAATAAAACTTTTATAAAACACAAATACACACACAAACTGATTTACGTCGTTGAAATCTATGGAAGTGTCAATAATGCAATCAATTTCATGACCATAGAAAACAACATTTCAAACACATGGTCATGGGGGGGGGGTCATCCCACGAGACCGATACCCACGAGAGGTTACAGCCCACGAGTTCGACACTGAAAAAAAAAAGGTCCATGAGTCATACAGCCCATGAGTTCGACACCAGGTAAAAACAGCCCATGGGTTTGACATTACAAAGTGTCAAAATCAGTGTCGAAATCATGGGTTTTATGACTCGGGGGCTGTATAACTCGTGGGTTGTATGATTATTGGGTGCCAAACTCGTGACGTGCACCCCCATAGGGAGTCATCCCCAACATTGATAGAAACAAGTTCCGTAAACAAAACAACCAAAAAAAAAAATCCTGAGAGAACCTTGACATCACAACATTAATGCTATGCAATGATTTAAACTATTTAATCTTGGAAGATTGAGTGTCAGTCGCCACTGATGCCGATATTGTATACAAAGTGATTATCGTAGTCACTTATTTGTTCTTTGTCACAGGACCTATGTCGAATCATGTCAATCATTCATTCTTCGGGACTGGACACAAACTATAAAGTAAATCCCATAACCACGTATTTAATGCTAATTGAAGGTAGTGTGCCGTTATTTTTCCTAATATAACTCATAGGTTGCCAGGTCTTACCAATCTAGCTATTAAAAAATCATGCTAACATAGATCTTTAGGTTTTAGACTAGTGTATATAATATGTCACTAAGTACAACACGTAACCTTTAGATATTTTGGTATTAAAAATAACTACTATTTCAGTTCAGAACCATACGTTGATATGGTCGCAATTCAATTTCAGAAGATCCTACTACTATGCACAGTGGTTTCTAAGATAGCATAACGTCAGTTGAGGACCAGAAGGATGCTATCGCGTTCTATTAAGATTTGAGTAAAAATACAAACGAAGCAATCCATTATTATGAAATAAAAGCTAATTTAAAAATGGAGAGATTTATAAACATTGTTCCAAATATCAGATAAAATAGTATCTAATTGTTGTCTTGTTTTTAACATTTTTCTGAAAATGAAAATAATTTCAAATAGATACCATAATGTAATGAAGATTGAGCTCAGCAACATGATACCAATAATTCGATACCGGTATCGAATTGCGATAGTGCCTTTCTGGTTATCAGCAGACGATAACGGCGTCTATCGCGATGTCTGCGTCTGCGATGTGAAGGCGGAGACATTGATGATATTATGAATTCTTAAACATTAATCTTAGGGATTGCACGGATCTTTTCAGGTGACTCGCTTCTTTCATTTAATTGGTATCTATTTTTGACATCATCTGGTACCACATATCGGACCCTGTTGCCCCCATGCCGTCGGCGTATCTCTGCGCCATCAAGGCCCGCCCTACGTCGCTTGTGGCATAGCGGATCTTGGGCTCCGCGGCGGCCAAGCACTCGAGTACCACATCAGCAATGCTGCTGGGTTGCTGGATGTTGGGCAGGAGATATTCAGCGGCCTGGCCAATGTAGTTAGTTAGCAACTGGCACGATGAAGCATAGGAAAGATGAAATTATTATATTTTGATAATGGCGACAATATTTTTTATTGGGTACGCTTATCATCATCATGGCTGCTGCCAGCATAGTGTGAAAATAGTTTTCTTTTGACATGCAGCGACAGTTATCATCATACTTGTAATGAGAAATGATGCGTCTGATTGGTTGGAACATTGGAGGATCCAACATCTCCCCCCATTTGTGAGTGTGTGTAACGTATGCATCTGTATTTCACGGTCAATTGTCAATTGTCAATGTCATGTCAATTGATTGCGCCATTCAGGGGAAAAAATGGCGATTGCCCGCAGAGACAACATACGTTAGTCTGTGTCCGAGTTAATTCAATTTCATAAGATTTGAAACATGCGTTTTGTAACAGACATAATGTATAGCCAGTCAGTTACCGTGTATATCAGTTCAATTCAATTCAAGTCAAATTCATTTCGTTTCAATATAACAAGTGATACACCTGTAATAATGGTGGACAGATTCTGGTTCGTGACTTAATGTTCATAATGATCATAATGATAACAACAGACCAGAAAATGTTGTAAACAGGAAAAATAGACGATCACAGCGACAAACGCCGATAAAAAGTGCTATACCGTGACGCCATTCTTTGCATAGTGAACTATACCATGGATGTTGCCATCATTGACCTCTAATATAGCGTTCCCCTATAATGTACAGTGGTCTTCATTAATATATGAGCGATTGATTTTTCTCTTTTTACTCATAGCTTGTGTAAAGTGCCACAGGCTGGTATCAACCTTATAAACCACTGTTGAAATGGTATCCACGGTGGGACACTTATCAATAATACTTTTATCTCTTTCTTTTTGTTAAGTTTCGCTGGAGGGAGAGAAAAAAATACATTATACACTGTGTTGAGCCTCTAGTGAACTAATAGATTCCTTGGTTTGCCCCTCAAAAAACGAAAATGCTATTCCTGTCACTTTGAAATCCATAACTTCTATTACAGCATCTTAGTGCATGGTATTATCATTCATAACAATGATGATGACAATAATAATGATAACAATAATAATGATAACAATAATAATAATAATAACAATAATAATACCATTATTTTTATTAGTAGTGGTATTCATTTATTTATTGGCTGCTTCATTCATTATTTAGACAAATTAAAATGACAATACATACAGTTACATAACATACATTCACATGGAAATGGCACAGTTGACGTATAGCACAAATAGTACGAACAGGGAAGCAACACATGTTCTAGGGATATATATATATATATATATATATATGTGTGTGTGTGTGTGTGTGTGTGTATGTGTGTTTACGTCAATGCATATGCAATTCACATATATGTGTATGTGAAGATTGGCTGATTACCTTTCCTGATGGATCGTTCGGGTCGACATCTCCTGCTGTCAGTCAGTCGAGCCACTTTTATTGGAGGACATGTTCTCGGAGAACTTTGTACTGACTGCCCCGGGACAAATCGAGCTTATCCTGTCATAGATGTTCATTGTTGTAAAAAGAGAGAATGAGTACATCAATGCCAATGCATACGAATATTTACAGATACATACTAATTGTTAATATGCTTTTGTATTTACCCATCTACATAGGCCTACATGATTACAAAGAAAGGTACTCCTGTAATGAAATGTTACGTGAAATGGTATTTGTGTTTATTCTTACTATTTTCATAATTCCGTTTATTCATGAATATACACTGTAAATTGTAGTAAAAGTCAACGCATCGATAGGTAAACGAGCACTCCATCACTGTTACAGTATAATGATATGCCTACGATATGAGTTATGATCAGTTATATGCGCTTAGAAACACCAGTTTGAAGCGCCATGTAAATACTATTATTATTATTGTTATTGTTGTTATTATTATTATTATTGTTATTATTATAATTATCATTATGATTATCATTATCATTATTTCTATTAAAGAAAATGGCATTTATAGTTACTTTTCTTAAAGTATATTAATGTTGGTATGGAAATGGAAATACAATATACTACCATCCAAGAACAATGATATTTCTACACCGGGGGCCGGGGAACCGGGATACAAATATAAACACTTTGGGTTGTTAAAAACCTTTGATTTTCCAGGATTCTACCCCGAAATACTTCCCATCGATCCCTGATCAATAAAGATCTATATCAGATATCAACCAATGGGACTGTTGGAGGTTTTGTTTCGTATGACCATGGTTTGATTTGCATTTGTGATCTGCTGATTTGAAACTCAATACACTTTAGCTCACCATACTCCAAAACATCGCAGTTCGGGATGTAGCGATTCTGTCAAGCCCTCCATTGCAAACTTCGTCGCAGTGTAGATGGCACTGAATGGGAAGGCTGCATATCCATGTGATTCAAATCAAATATATATATATATATATTTTTTTTTTATTATTCACCATGAACTTCAAATTTTGAAAGCAACAACTAAATTTAGCTAATGTGATTACTACACATACACGACAGCTGCCCACATATTATTTGAACTGATTTTCAACTCTGATATATAAATCCATTATTTCATCAAAATATTATTTCATCTATAATAGGTATTCATTATCCGTTTCATACCAAACTTACTAACAAAGCAGTGATGACCAGGAATATTACGTTGTTTTTTAGAATTCATAGTCATTATTATGTAATTCTATTAACATGTGGTTGGTTGCCTTACACACCAATATCGTGACTGACCTCCTTATCCATAGCGCAATTAATTATTACCAATCAAAGGAACTTCAAAGGTCTAGATGGCAGCCAAAATCGCCATCCAGAATCTTGACAATCTCAAAACACCCAAGGATGCAAGAGTTGCATCAACCAGATTCGGATGCAGCACCCTTGAAATAGTTTAAAAACCGTCAATTTATTTTCAATGAATTTACCATTTCTACTTATATTGGAATTTCAATTTTGTTGGCCATCTCGGCTATCTCAAAACCCGCAGGGATGTAAAACTTGCTTCCACCAGATTTTGACTCAGCACCTTCGAAATAGGGTGAAACAATTAATTTTTTTTTTCAATTTTCACCATCTATACGGAAATACTTACGTGAATGATTCAATTTTTGGTAGCCAATTTCGATATCTCAAAACCCTCCGGGAGTCAATTATTGTTTCATCATTGAGATTCGGATTCAGCAACCTCGAAATAGGATAAAAATCCAATCTTTTCAATTTTCACTGTTTCTTAGGATATGGGAATTGCAATATTTGGAAACCTTCTGGAATATCTCAAAATAATCAAGAATGCAAGAGTTGCATCATCTAGATTCGAGTTTAGCACCCTTGCAATAAGGTTGAAATCATCAAATCATTTTAATCTATTCTCCATTTTCAACTTGAAGAACATACTTTGAATTTGAATATTTGAATTTCAGTTTTTGGCGGCGATCATGGATATCTCGAAACCTTAATGGATGCAAGGGTTTCATCATCTAGATTTGGATTCAGCACCCTCAAAATAGGGTAAAATCATTGGAAAACATTGGGCAGAGGGTAAAACAAAATTAGACCCCAAACCTGACTTTTGGCATCCAGACTAACAAGGGAAAAAAAGTAACCGAACATTCAACACATCGCTGATTCCCCCAACACTGCTGATATTGATGATACGTCCAGATCTTTGGCGCTTCATGATAGGAACCACTTCTTGGATCAGGCGGTACGTCCCAATTATGTTTGTGTCCACCATTTGCCTCATGTCGGCCACAGGCATTTGTTTGAAGATCCCCATGTAACCGTACGCGGCGTTGCTCACTGGGAGACAAGAAATGAATATAATATTGTCAACATTACGGAGTCAGAAAAAATATCGAATTCTAATGCATGAAACATCGTTGCACAATGAAATCTATGAAACATATTTTGCAGAGGTTGCTTACAGTTCTTTACATAAGTAAAAGAGAAGCACCATAGATAGTTATGCGTGAGACTGGATATGAAAAAAACATTGAGCAGGATATCTAGACAAGTCAATGTATAGTCCCGTAGATGATCCCATAGACCAAGTACATGACCTGGAAAAGTTGTTAACTACAAGTTTGTTTGTTTGTGTGTTTTGTTTTGTTTTTGTTGGTTCGTATTCTAGAAAACTATTGAATGAATTTACCTAGGTTGCCACCTTTGGAACCTTGAGCAACTGTATTTTGATTAGCCTAGATAGCATAATCATGTAATTAGCACATGAACAATTTGTATAATGCCAATTTCAATCCAGGAAGCCTGAGACATAAAATATGACAATTTTCAAGGATTTTCCATGACAAGGAATCATTTTATGACACCAGTTTAGATTTTCAAGTAATGCGAATGTATTAAAAAGCAAAATTAGCATAATGACTTAATTTACATTATGTATTCGTTATGAGCACGTTAAAGCCATTGAAGTAAAGCAATTCATCATGAATATTTGCTATTTTGACGTAGTTCGCTGTGCGATTTCAAAAATTATTTTACAGTTCAAATTGTGAGGGTTTGTTTATAAAGCTGTGCTGGTCGTGTAAATTTCCCTCTTTTACTCTTAGCAGGAATGCCTACATTCAGTCACCGATTCAGTCAAACTAACCGATGATGTCGATTCGGCTGTGTCTCTTCATAATCTCCTCTACGACCGAAATGATCTGTTCTTCTTTCGTGATGTCCAGTTGGAGAATGAAGAGAGTCTTGTTGAAGGCGCTGCCGGCTGCTTCCTCGAGTTCTCCTTTCTTTGTCAGGTTCCTCATGGTGGCGTAGACCAGGTACGACTTCTTTGGGTCCTTGGCCAGCTTGACCGCCGTGGCGAGTCCTATTCCTGAAGAGCAGCCGGTGATGAGGGCAACCCCTATAGCCATGGTGATGTATCGTTTCCTGGAACGCGAGTTTAAGAAGCGGCAATGACTGTGTACTACTGTTCATGATGATGTACGTCAAAGAGCTGCAAAAATATTTTATGTAACGCTGTCGTGTATTTTACGCTTGTTTACTCTTGTTTAATGTATTCAGGATTTTTACATGATGTTTATCATACTGCTATACTGTCTATCTTGGATCAGTCACTTGAGTTAGACTAACAATGTTTAATGGGTATGTTGTAGCTTCTCTACAATGCATGTACTAAGATTCCTTTTAAAACATCGTGAGAAAATTACTTTGTAACTAAATCATGAGTTGTTACTTAGAGATGACATCTATCTAGTGAAAAGTACATTATACATGCTTTTCTTCCTGTTACGACTGGCACATTCGCATACAAAAAACCCATGACCTGTCATACCATATACCCATAAACCCTGTCATTTCTCACAATATCATCAGGAGTTGACAGTAGATGATCAGTGGTTATAATGCTTTCACATGTTCTATATAGGTCAGATAGGTTGTAGTGTTCGATGACCATGCCCAAGCCGAACATATAGAAGACAACAATATCTGTTTACCTCCAAACACTGCTTCAACCCCGAATGGACCTTTCAATCAGGGAGGTGGGAAGAGCTTCTCAAACGTTATCAACCAGATGATAATAGAATGTGGTGAAATCGCATTCGGAGAACAAATATATGAGACACTTTCTCATGTGCGACACTTCTTTAAGATGATGATACATTAGGGGAATATATGTTGTACTGCTTAGGCACTGCCTCAGCGAAAAAAAAAAAGACAAGAATTGTCATTCCTCTTTTATTATTTGCGCGCGGTCTCTGACATTTCTTCTGTTCGTGATTTAGGCCCTGAACAAGGGCATGCCGAATTACGTTTGACGTTGAGCGTCAAATCTATACCACACAAAAGAGCCAGTCAATTCGCTTCCAACTCAATAAATCTTCAATTAATGAAATCCATTAGTGGACATCAGTATCTGATCAACACAACGGTTGTGGATCAGAGGGAGCAAAAATTGAGTGAATCATTTCTGTTCCATGTGTTATAATGACATATCGCCTCTTTAAAATTTGGAATATTCATATTCTACCAACCGACACTGCATTAGTGTATTAGACATAATACACCATTAAACCGTCCCTTCGTGAATAATTTTATGGCAGTAATTACACGTAAATACATTATTTGTTTTTGTCCTCCGCTTACCTATGGGGAGTGAGAAAGCGGCCGCTGAATCAAGCGTCTACTACAAATGTGCCCGACCAAATTGCATGGTTGGTTGGTTCTTCGCTTAGTAGCTGCCCTTGGACGAGAAAATTGCTTAGTCATTCTTATCTCTCGCAGCACGGTCGTCAGTGCGTGCGCGTCGGTAAACGAAAAAGACGATCAACAAAGTTTGACAAAAGACGCATCCAGACGCTGCAAAGAAATGAACAAAGTGCATTTAAAGTGGTTGGTTATCAGATTTTCGACCTTCTGTAAAGCCACATATCTCCCTCTCTCGGTCCCACCCCATGCAGTGTATAGTAAAAGCTACATGATATTATGTCTCAATCGTTGTCATGTCTTTTATGTTTTCTTTCTTCTCTAACCTTCATTATCATGATTATTTTCATACATTTTCATTCATTATTTTCTTGCATTGATGCAATAGTCTAGTACACAAAACTATGTTTCACAAGGAAATACCGCACACACTATTATGTGGTGTCTTTTGACTGCTCTGTTTTCTCTGGCCTGGTAGGTTTGTTTTTTGGTATTAATATAGACTGGAAGAGAACTCTGTCCATAACAGAGAGAAATAATGCCATAACCGCTTCCCCGTGCGTGGATGTGGGTGTGGCACGATGAAAAATCTGTGCACCGATTAATCGCCCCATGTAAGTACACATTGTATTGACTCAATACGGAAATATCTCCTCTGGTTTTACTCCAGCTGAATTTTGTGTTCACTCTACTTTCTATAGATCTAATCATTATACCCTTGTGCTTTTAAAGACTTAATGACAATTACAAATTATCTAAATTAGGGAATTCTTTCGTAGAGTTGTCTTGATAGAAACTATTTATCAAATTGTCCTTCATCAACCTAAATAAGCATCGATTATAGGCATACTTTACCATTCGCAGATGAAACAAAAACCCAGCATTAGTGCTTCAAAATAGTTCTAAAATGTGAGTTAGGGATAGAAACAACCAACGTAAAAATTTGGACAAGTATAATCGATGTAAGGATTGTTAAATATACAAAATGTTAACAATTGTTATAATAGGAATGTTTCCAGACTAAACAGTCTACAGTTATGGATTAATGAGAAACATAGTGATATCTCCTTATGTTTTAGGCTTTATTGCAAAAAAAAAAAAGTGATATGGTAGGATGTTTTGTGATACAACTGACCTACACATATGCATCAAAAGTAATGTCTTGAACATTTTTTTTTAAAATCACTGCTCCCAAAGATAAACAGGACCTTTATGCAGTATTAGTAGAATACTGCCATAAGAAGAAGGATTGACATATCGTTGGGTTGGACTCGAAACAACAATCTTCTGATCTAGAGACAGACGTCGTATCCACCTATACAAGATGGAGCTATTGCTCACCAGCCAGTGCGCGATCTAATCCATTAAAGCGGAGGGTACTGCCTGTTTATTCAAATCAATATTTTTTGTCTTTTTTTAACTGAATGCAAGAATCATGAATTTGAATAAACAACAACAACTTTTTTTCTGCATAAGTGATCCAACAACTTTTTTTTTTCTGCATAAGTGATCCATCTGTTTATGCCCAGTCTCAGAGAAATGGCATGGCTAGCTGACTGGTAAAATATTCAGAAATGTATTAAAGAGGTATTGTTGTCAATTTTCATGAAGAAAGTTTGGTTTTGTGGAAAGTTAATGTCCCATGTTGTGATGCAAATAAGCTCAATCATTTTCTATACACTGAAATTGAAAGACTTGGTCTATGTATGTCTATAGGAAAGGTGTGTGAAAATAATTTACGAGGCTCAATGTATGGAATAAGGATGATAGTTGGAAACATAAACCTTTTTCTCTCTTATAACCGTGATTGGTTAGAGGAAGGAACTAGTATTTCAATGATTTGTGAATTAATATAGACTTATAAAGATATTTCAAGATTTGGTTTTAGGACTTGCTATTTCAATAAGAGACTGAAGAAAATGCGATTCTTTAATGAATTATAATTGTATCCATAGATTATGTTAAAATACCCGTAAATATGTTAAAATATCCGTAAAATACTAAGGAGCTTGGGTAAATATTTCATCTGATGACTGCTTTCCTTCACATTTCATCAAATTTGCTTGGGCCAAAAACGATAGGCAAAAATATGGCATGATGACACCAATCTCTAATCTTCGTTTTTTAGATCATTTTATCATCGTGACTGCATCATTATGGGAATTATTTTGACATTAGCTGGAAGGACGAGCGATAAGTCCTAATGATAGGAAGATTCAAGCCCAGAAAAGATGCATCGATATTTAGTTTGATGTAATTGACTACTTGAAACTGCTAAGAGATATTTTTTTTTTTGTTGCCCCTGGATAGGAAACCAACTTGATTTTCTAAAAATGTTGATAACTTAGCTAACATTAATTGTCAAATCTTCATTGCCAGTGTATCCATGAGGACAATTGTAATATCATACGACGAACTCATAGTCATTTTATTTTTCTGAGTATATATGAAATAGAGAAACAGGGGGAGAGAGATTTATAGTATTTAGTTTCATTTATTTGTTCATTCTTACTTTCAACAAAGAATATAGTGTGCAAAACATGCCATGCAAAAAAGCAATAGACACATTCTACATGTGATATCGATACATTTCAATTCTAAATACTTAGCGAAGGAATTAAAGTGAAACTTCAAATGACAATGTGTATATAGCATAATTGGACACTGACAAGCAGCGTTTGTGCATTTACTATGCAAAACGTCAAAGATCATCTCGTAGTTAAAAAATTTTGATTAATGCTCAATATTTCAAAATCCAGGTCTGGACTAATATTGCAAATAAAGCTGAGAAACCCCTACGTAAGACATGATATATGATAATTTCTCTAAACCTTATAATACCGAATACAAAAGTACGTATCAATTATGATGATAACAACATGAAATAAGATATATTCGGTTTTATCACGAGTAAAATACAACGTTTGTAAGTAATATAAAACAAGATTGACTGAATGTCGTAGGAATTCCTGGTGAATTAGAGAATGCACAAAATGCTCATGAACATCGAAGTTTCAGCAATACAGCAATAGCCCAAAATGGTATCGTGACGAAGGGTTCGAGAAGGGAAATGAATGGGGGAGTGGCTGGTAGGGTCGATCAACGTTGGATATTCAAGGGGAAATTTGACAGAAGTCATGAATTGAATCGGTTTTTAATACTACGATATCCTTATATTACCTTTTCGGTTTGTCTATTTGTTTATTTCTTGTCATGCTTGCGCTGATTTACTTTCTATTTCACACGGATAAGAGAGTGGACGATTCAAGGAAATAGATGATGGACTGGGCGGAGAGGAAATAAATGACACAGTTTGTCTTATAAAATGGGCTTTAGAATCTCTGCAATATGATTGGTCACACATCATGCATTGATTTTTACTCATTCACACTGAGCCATGCGTCAGGTAAAATCCGAACGCATGGCTCAAGCCTTTGTAAGCGTACCGGACGCATTATGGGGAGAAGGGTTCAATTTTATGTATTCATGGGCTCATTTTATAAAACGAATGATGCACAGGCCTGTTTCGTGGATCGGTGAGAATTGGATGCTGTCATTTAACTTTGAAATTTGGAGCAGTTCCAAAATCAAACTCGCGCATCCAATTTTTTAGCGATCCCAGTGCCGTGTATACAACACTGACCGATCCACTGTGTCCTGTCCATCCTGATCATGGAGTCATTCATGAGCGTAGGGTAAAGGGTGGGAGTAAGATGGATCGTGTCCTTATCGAGCTCAGTGACTCGAACGTGAGGAATGAGCGTTGGAGGGAAATTAATTATTGGGGGAGATGGGCGGGGGCTCTTCAAGTTCAACGGCCCACCATCCTACTCAAGCATGCCTTCTTCTTCTTCTTCTTCTTCTCCCAATTTTGCTTATATGCATACTCATTTCCATTGGGCCTCATTGGACCCTTTACTTGTCAGATTCATGGTCCTTATTTACCAAATGTCGAACTCGTGGGCTGTATGACTAATGGACATCGTTTTTTTTTTTTTCAATGTCGAACTCGTTGATCGTATGACTAGACTGTGTCGGTCTCGTGGGATGACTCCATCATACAGAAACATCTTATGACAATATCTTTAGACCACAAAAAACAAAATTAATACTACTACAACAAGTAATCAAGGTAGATTAAGTGGCTTTCGACGCAGTGCCAAAATATTCACTTATATTTCTGTTATTACAATGTATTACTTTTTAACAGGACCCATGCCAATCGTTGTTTGTTTAGGGACTGGACAAAATCATAAAGCAACCCCGAAGGACAAGAACACGGTAGTCATTGCAAGCTTGAAGGTAGTTTGTTATTATTTCTTCCCAATTTTAGACAAATTAAATAATAGCCAGATGTAGCATGGCTCTTTAAAGAGGTCTCATCAATCTACCTATAACTCTTTAAAGCTTTCCTTTAATAATCGGTATCTATCTTTGACATCATCTGGTACCACATATCAGATCCTGTGGCGCCGACACCGTCGGCGTATCTCTTCGTCATCAAGTCCCTCCCGTAATCGCTGGTGATATAGCGGACTTTGGGCTCCGCGGCGGCCAAGCACTCGGCCACCACTTCAGCAATGTCGCTGGACTGCTGGATGCTCGGCATGAATTCTCCAGCAACCAGTCCCATAAAGCAAGACAGCAGCTGGCACATAAGGGGAAAGATGAAATGAAATAATGCAAAACATATTTTTGATGGGTATGCTTATCATTATCATGGTATCTGCAAGCGTTGTGCGAGTAGTATCATAATTGGAACATACAATGACAGTGTTCAGAAAAGGTTGATAGGTCTAATTGCAAAGATTCGTTAGTGTGATTTTTCTTTTCATGACAGTGAACCTTTGGAACTACACATGTACGTATCTTATTCATTTTCGGAGTGACAAACCTTCGGATTAACGCCACAAATTTTCGGAAAAAACGAAACTTATTTCATATCGAAGTAATGAACATTCGCAATAATGGATGTATGCAACCCGTCATAGATATGTGATTGAACGATAGTTTTTTCATCGATAGTATTTGTAAATTGCTATCGGTACCGGAGTCCATAGACTACTTGATATAAAAATGTAAGAAGTATGAACACGAAGGAAATATAAGTTTTAGACCGCAGCTCCCAAAATAATATTAAAGAATAAGGAGTTTAATACTATTTTTTCCTTCTAAAATAAAAATCCGCAAAATTTACATGTATGGGAATTCTCAAATGGAAACGACATGAAAAGGAGAGCGAATATTGCTTTTTTCGAAAAGGAAATGAACCACATAGAATTGAGCTTAGTTTAATAATGATGGGGAATATAAAACGTTTATTTATTAGCCCGTTAAGTATACGAGTTGAAAGCGCTTTGTGATTATGTAGGCCCAAATGAATGCTATAAAATAAGATCCAGAGCTTCTGTTTATTTAAGACGGGAATATGAGGGAAATGCGAATGTTTTGTTACGCATTAGATTAGTTTTATTTTTCATAATTGTTTTCATGAAATCTGTACTTGGTTCACTTAAGTTACTGTATGCTGGTATATATATATTGCTTATTTTTTTAGGTAGTCTGCTGAATAATATGACTTCATTAACCGAACATTTTCTTTAAAAAAGATTGTAATAACAAACAATGTATGAAGCCCAACGTAGCGCACTGATTCATATCATTTCAGCATCTTTTTGAAGATTCGTAGAAGACGGAAAACAAATATAATAATTATGATGTACTGTGTTCAGCCACCAGTGAAATATTAGATTCCTTGCGTCCCTCAGAAAACAGTGCTTCTCGACACTTCGCAATCCATGATTTCAATTAGAGCCTCTCAGTTCATGATGCATTTGTTTAATATATATACATATAATGATGTATATATGTATGCCGCCTGGGATATATATGATATTCATATAAACTCATAAGAAATACATACAGTCATTCATAATTTAATAACTCAGAGTTGATTTTCACGTATTGCATTAAGACAGCATTATTACAATGTTCGTAACAATAAATTGTATTTTGGCCCAAACAAGGACAAATTATTTGAAGCGTAGTCCGTTCTACAGCGCGTCTTTGCTATTCAAAAGTTTACCCCCAATACTCTAAGCTTTTACAACTTAGGCTCTTGTATAAAAGCAATTCAGAAAGTAAATTTCCAGATATTAAATTGATCTTCTATGATTTGCAAGAAGTCATCGTATCATATTTCTGTCTTAACTACGCATATTGTTTTTTTCTGTCACAATTTGATTTTTGCTGTTATCGAAATGTGGTCTATGTCATTCCAAATCATTTTACGTTCATATTTCATGTGTTCCAATTTGAATTCTTTTCATTCGTATGTCATCTATGTTGTGTTTAATCAGTTTCTCATCATTATTATTATTCTTGTACCTGTTTCTCTTTGTTTTTGATTCAGTATTGTAAATTCTTTTGCACGGCCTTGTGGTAACCAGTTTCAAAGATGATAGTAGGCTTTCTACTATGTTGATGAATTTAAAAAAAAATCAATTCAAAATGATATTTTTTATGACTATGAGTGTGTGTGTGAAGGTTGACTTGGTTGATTACCTTTTCTGATGGGTCGTTGGGGTCGACATCTGGTGAGAAAATTTCGTCTCTCGAACCTCTAATATTGGATGACATGTTCTCGGTGAACTTTGTGCTGACTAGCCCGGGACAAATGGAGCTTATCCTGCCATAAATTTCCATTGTTCAAAAGAGAGAGAGAGAAAAAAAAGAGAAAGAAAGAGAAAGAACACAGAAATGCATCCAAAAATATAGATATAAAATCGGAAATAATGGAACTTTCTGAGATAGTGAAGCGACCTGGCAGGGTAGCGTCTTGGAGGGACATGGCCATAAGCAGTCATTTTTTTTTTTGTGTGTGTGGAAATATTATTCGAAATAATCAAATCTCAGCCGATTGAACGGACAGTGTTGGAAGGGTTTAATATACCTCTCTCCAACACGAGAAAGCTTTAGTGTTGTTAGAATTGAAATTCTGCGATCTGGCGCACACTTTTGGTGGAATGATTGAAAAATTACATTGATATGTCGGATATCTAAGCTGCAAACCAACCAAACTAATAATAATTACTTCATTGTTAAAACTGTCATGATGCACTTAGAGAGCAATCTTCCCAAGACTGGACACTCAGAAACCCGCACCTCACCCGAATTACGCCATAAAGTTGTCCAAGGTTGCCAAGATGGTAATAGAGGTACCCATCAAGAACATGAATCAGTAAAGAACGTTGTAATGAACACTTTTTCCCGTTCATACCCATAACGCATGATACTATCCATATTGCTACATGTGATTAATAGCTTATTATGCTAATCATGGTCTTTAATACAATCGTGCTGCTTTTCAAGATAAAAGCTGGTGTCATAAATGGATTCATCGTCAAAGAAAACCCTTTACATTTTTGTGTTATTCTTGTCTTCATGGCTTCCTGCAGGAAGCTTACAAACATATAACATATAGTGCTAAATAGCCGATTATGCTACTCAGCTGATTTTGCTAATTATGCCAATAAAGATAATTAAGATTATCGAATTATTACACATTGTTTATGTCTGAATTAGATGATTTTGGTAATTAGGCTAATACAAATAAGTAAGATTATCAGCATATCGCGTATTGTACAGTTATGTCTTAAATAGATGATTTTCTAAATAGGTTAATAAAGGACGTTTGCATCAAACCGTTTTAGAACACGATTAAAAAAAAAAGAAAGGGAAAAGGAAAACGTGCTTAACAACTTTTTCAGCTTATGCACGGTACAAATACATGGTATACGGGTCCGTTTACTGGACTATACTCTCTATACAATATAGCTTTAATTACCACACTCCAAAACATTTCAGTTCGGGATGCAGCGATTCCGTCAATCCTTCCATAGCAAACTTCGTAGCAGTGTAGATGTTACCGAATGGGAAACCTGCAGTTTCGTGTGATTAAAATCAAATGTTTTTCAGTATGCATTCATCACGATATACAAAATGTACAGCTTTACTTCGCCAAAATAATGACTATAATTATATACACGTTAGCTCATCACATAGTCGAACTAATTCATAATCACAAAATTGCAAAAATCCATTAGTACCAAAATAAAAAATATTATCTTTCTATCTCTTATCAATCTCATCTACAAATCGATATCCGTTGCCAGTACACTCATTAATTAAGAAGTGATGAAAATGAGGTGACGCTATTCTTAAAATCCATTATTGTTTTATGTAATTTGATTAAACTTATGGTCGGTTGCCTATCAACTGATATCATGACTAAGATCCTTATTCACAAACCAATTAATTGTCATTCTGGAGAAATTCATACCGCGTACTTCTAAATGCACTTTGGCAAAACTACCTTGCATTTAGCTTGACACTCAGTCTCGAAGATATTAACCAAAGAAATTCATTATATGCCAGTCAAGAACAACTCCAGTCTCCCAAGAAAATTTTTCCTTTTTTTCGCGTCAACAGTGGAAATAGCACACTGCAATAAATCTACGTCTTTTCAAGTACATTCAACCTCATGATGATTCGAAAAATAAGACTACTACTACTACTATACTAATAACAATGATAAAACTCAAAAGTTTAACACACATCACACGCGCAAAGACACAGTTTAGCACACACACACACACACACACACACACACATTAACAAAATATTTAACACACCGATGAATGCCACAATACTACTGATGTTGATGATACGTCCAGATCTTTGGCGCTTCATGATAGGAACCACTTCTTGGATCAGGCGGTACGTTCCGATCATGTTTGTGTCCACCATTTGCCTCATGTCCGCCATCGGCATTCGTTCGAAGGGCCCCGCGTAACCGAATGCGGCGTTGCTCACTGGGGGACAGGGAAAATAAACATCATCAGCGACTGGTCGAAGACACAAGGTTTTATCTACATTGTCATACAATATACCGGGTGTGGTAAAAATGTCAATTTTTTTAAAGACAAATTAAGGACTTATCGCGGGAAGTGGTGTACATAGACAGAAGACATTGTGAGCGATATTTCAAGACAACTGAGTGGTTTCCAGGCAACCAGGAAACATGACAGCACAGTGAAATCTATGATTTTTTTTTCAGAGGTTGGCTACCAATTGAGACACACTGTCCACCTTTATCGGTGAGACTGAAATGACTGAATATGAAAGTCACTGATCAGACCGTCTTGTAGATAAGTCATTATCCATGCATTCGAGTCGAGCACGTTGGAGGCATTGGAGTAAACTATGTTATCTATCTCTTGAGTATGAGGTTTCGTTTAAAATTAAGTGCTGGCCGTGATATTTTCCTTCTCTTAGTATCTTGACATAGGCCTACACATATAGCAGGTGTGCCGTCAGGCGAGACTCTTTCTTTATTTTCATTTCCATTTTCATTTATTATTTTCAGAATGGCCTCAAAGGTGTTGGTGCCATGCGTCTAACAATTTTTTTGATTGTTCCAAACAATCCCAATTTTACCCAACCCCAAACTAATCGTATCCTACATGCTTATGGAGTTGTCAGGCATCTTCTTTTTTTTTTTTAATTCACGAAATTACACGATAAACATCACTCTTTGAGAGAAGATAAATCTCTTTATGTTGGCCAAAGTAAATACAGCTGTAATGATGTTCAGAGTATGAGACTGCTCATGAGACAGTGTGTTGTCGCATCTGATTCTTGTTGCAATGTGCATCATTCAGTTTCGTGATTGATTTAATTGATACAATGTGTAAAGTCAGTTTCGCACGATATGTTGGCAGCTTAAAAGGGGCATTCAGCACTAACCGACGATGTCGATTCGGCTGTGTCTCTTCATGATCTCCTTCATGACTGAAACGATCTGATCTTCTTTCGTGATGTCCAGTTGGAGGATGAAGAGAGTCCTGTTGAGGGCGCTTCCGGCTGCTTCCACGAGTTCTCCCTTCTTTGCCAGGTTCCTCATCGTGGCGTAGACTAGGAACGACTCCTTTGGGTCCTGGGCCAGTTTGACCGCCGTGGCGAGTCCTATTCCTGAAGAGCAGCCGGTGATGAGAGTAACCCCTGTAGCCATGGTGATACGTCGTTTCCTGATGGAGCGTGAATTTAAAGGGATGCATAGTGTTGGTTAAGGTGAAAATTCGGCTTTCAAATGATTTTATTTCCATATAAAGTGATACAAAGCAATATATATAACGCTTACATGAGTACATACTATTTTAAGGAACTTTGAATCACATAAATTTCAACAAAACATGGATACAATATCATAATGATATCAACTTTGGTTTTTAGATATATAAACAAGTAAGCAATACAATCTTATTTTGTAACTCTATATGGAAAAGATATTTAGAAACCGCTCTATGAAATATTAAGAAGCCTACAATTCTAAGAGGAATTCAAGGTTTATTTCATGAAAATCGGTTTAAAATGAATGAGATATATCCAAAAACAAAGTAAAACAGTGGGTCCCACCTTTTATTAGGATTGCTTGTTTTGGATATCCCAGCCTTTTCAAAACTGATTTTCATCAAATAAACTTTGAATTCCTCTTTGAATTATAATTATGCTCTTTCATATTTCATAAGATGTTTCTCATTATCTAAAAAGAAAAAAATATCATTTAAAAAAAAAGTAGGAAACCTCAAACCCCATCTCATCGGAAACTGTACCATCTCTTTAAGGTACGGTCATGACTAATAAGTAAAAGTAATAGTACTAGTAATAGTAATGATACTAGTAATAGTGTTCATAATGATTATGATGATTTTTTTTAGAGCTACAAATTCTTTTGGATGCTAATCTGTGTTCTTTATAGTTTTCTGAAACGGAAAAAAATCGTCTGCAAATTATCTGGAAGAGTGCTAACTATTGTTCTTTTACACTTTTTTAATGTTGTTGAATGTAGTGTAATATCTTTATTGTATACACGTTATTTATTAGGGTCATCCCACGAGCACGACACCCACAAGTCATGCGGCCCACGAGATCTTATAGGTATATTAGTCATGATATCCACAAGTCATGCAGGCTGGCTTGTTCGTGGACTATGCCCTAGGCAAACATCAGCTGAACATGAAAAACGAGTGCATCTGTATTCCTTCAAACATTGCTCTGACCCAACAGTAACGTTACAATCGTACATTTCTTGTTCACCGTGTCGTAGTAGAATTATTTTGCCATAGTCACGGATATATGCTATATAAACGTTTGCCACGCTCATTCCTTTACAATAGTTAGCAGTACTCGATACAATGCAGACAGAAATAGCTATAGAACATCAGACGGTGCGTTAAATCGTCAGTCATAACAATTTGTTTCATCTGTATTATTATCTCCTTGAACCTTGAACCTTAAAGAATAATCCCTTTCAGCGGCTCCTTGGAACTATCACGGGATGGTAGAAGTGTCGTGCGTCAGTGAGAGGTGACACGGTGAACATGATGATTTTAAATGTCACTAATGTACAATAAAAGTGACTGTGCGTAAAGCAAGTGAAAGACATGCCTCTTTGCTCAGAGCATGTGTGACCCAACAGGAGGCTGCATCACGATGCTTTGGAAAGTAAATCAGAATAATTTTGACCGTTCCCTTTCTTTGCTTTTAGAGAAGAAAAAAAGGGGGGAAATCTATTCCAGACGTACTATATTCATCCAATGAATTTTAATTAACTGGAAATTACGCAGAGACTTTTCTGTAACGAAGTAACACTATCTCCACTTTTACAGAGTTACTTTTTTCTTTTGTGGTGTCTTTCTTTTTTATTATCTACTACTATACAGCCATTTTTCACATTCCTGGATTATTCCAAGAGTCTAGCATTTGCCCGCAGACAGCAGACAATGAAAATATCTAGTGAACGGATATAGGGTACAACTGCTAGCCCACCGTATCCCCATTACCCATGTACCTATTCTGCCCTGATCACAGCTAATTTTGGAAAACTGTAACCGGTTCTGCCAGCACCCATGTTCATCTTTCCTCTTTGTCTGAGAAGAGTGGTAAAGAATACACCATAAATGTGCGCCAGGTTCTTTAGTTATATACGCACGTTCCTTTCAGTTTTGGATTTAATAGCAAATCTCACTTCACTTTTGGGATTAACAAACCATAGGAATAGCGAACCTCACTTCGTTATCAGATTAACGAACCTTCGAAACAACGAACAGAAGTCACTGCTGTCATAAACAGTATCAAAATTTATGTTGAATGTCATTATTGGGCATTCGTTGAATAGAATATGTCGTGTAGGTAAAGGATAACATGGTTTCATAATGACGGCAGTTGACGATTTTCGTTATTCTGAAGTACACAAATTCCCTATAGGCCTATAGGTACACCTAGATCTTCGTTAATCTGAAAATCAAATAAGATAAGTTATTCTGAAGGTTCGATGGTCATAAAATGAAATATCAAGGTTCTTCATTTTTACATTTATATAAGATTTAACTCATTCATTTCAGGCACTTCCAGGGGTAATTAGGATTTATCATTTATACACAAGATGAGTCCATGCATAAGCTACAATTTCCCATGTCAAACTGAATTTGGCCAAAAATTGGACTTGGGTTGTTTTTATATTCAGGTCTTCATTTTCTCCCCCCCCCCCCCCAAAAAAAAAAAGCATCTTCGGAGTAACGAACTCTATCAATAGTTATCGAGTTAAGATAATCCAACCGAGATCTAGTCTATAGGCAGCTTTCAAAATGAGATAACTGATTCATACTGCTACACGGAATAAACAAACCTTCGGGTTTTACTTTTCTTTAATTGTCATGAGATCCATGAGAAGCATCATTCTAAATCAGAAATGTCTGCAGGTCCTCCATTCAACAAACGCAAAATATTCTTAAATGAACACTAGTGCATCTATTCAATTGATAACAATATCATAGTAACGGTGTACTTTCGCAGCAACTTTACCTGTGAGGAGCGTAAAGGTGTACCAGGTAGATTAGACGTCTGCTGTCCCTGCTGCTACAGAAGCCGCCACACTGTTGACAGTATCAGCAGGAAATGCTTAACATTCAACTTCAAGCCTGTTATTTCTTTACCCTTCTGAACTTGTGAACCTCAATATTTTCCCATTTGAAGAGAGAGGCCAGTTCACACAGAAATTAAATGCAATGAATTTATTGTCAACTGTTTAGCAATACATCGTGATTATAATGTTTATATAGTTCTTTTATATTTTCATATACTTCTTTTAATTTGTTTCAAGGGGGTGTACACATCGGCGGGACTCAGACACCGGAAACACCGGGGTTGGAGCATTTAACTATTGTAGACCATGATGTTCCCCATCAAATAAAGTATCGCGTGTAGAGTCGTCGAGATCTTGTCGTTCCTTCCACAATTCTGAAGTTGTACTGAACTGATTATTTGATCTACATAAAGTATAGCCCAATCAGCTGTAGGGGTAGCCTTTTGCCAAGGCCCTCTCGCTGTATGGTGGTGAGCGAATGGGGGCGAAAGGAGCGAACTCAGATGAGTTGGGCAGCGCTGTCGCGCTTTGGTGGGCTTGCTTCGCTAGCCCGTTACAGCCATCACACACGAGAGGGCCTTGACAAAAGTCTACTGTAGATGCTCATTTTGGATAAAGTCTGCTGGACAATTATTATTTTTTTATTGAACATAATTATCACCGTTGCTAACTTGACAAGGAAACTCCCTTCAGAACTCGTCTTTTTTTGGGCGAGCACAAATTTCTAAACGTAGGCCTCGAGGCCAATACAGGTCCCTGTTCACATGACAATGTAATCGTTAGACGCATGGTGGAATTTTGATCTGAAGTCGTTGAGCAAACAAATCGACACGTAAGTAGGCCTATGTTATCACATGCGCCTTGCAGTGTAAAGTGCAATGTTAATGACCGCTTTTCTATTGATCACATAAAACAGATTCAATGCACTTCAAACAAAAAGAAAGAAAGAAGAAAACTATGAATCGCCCCGAGATAATACACGGTTGTTGATTTTTGCTCAGTAATATAGATCCATTCTATTTTGATACATCGTACAAGTATCACAACGGTATCATCGTACCTCCACGCACACACACACACACACACACACACACACACACATACACGACATTTCAGTTTATGTTCACTGACGGGGGCCCGTTTCATAAAACTTGTCATCAGTGACAAGTTGTCATAGATGTGACAAGCTACGGAAATCCTTGCATCTGATTGGCTGAGAGCAAATTTGTCATAGAAATGTGGCAGTTGTCACCGATGACAAGTTTTATAAAACAGGCCCCTGGATCGATAACGTTTCTTGTTGTTCGTAGTGTTGCGGTGCCGTAATATTTTATTTCATATTTTCATTTCCTCTGTACTGTGAAACATGTAGGCCTATTATACTGTTTGTAATATACTTTCATATTATATACGTGCATCACATAATCAGTTATCAAATGTTCTAGTCATGTTTATAATCCATTTTAGGATAAATACTTTATTTGCATATTGTATATCGAAAGATATGCGTCATACAAGCTCTCCTCTTCAGCAGATCACTCATGCCCATCGCTGTTTTACTTTTGTCGTCCTTGCAAAGTAAACAGTGTTTCTTCCATCATAGGTTCATTCGTACATTATATTATGTATCATATTTTTTGACTCGTAATTTCACAGATTGTCAAACAATATAATTTGAAAGATGTACACGTTGCGTTATGTATTACATTCGGTTAAATATACTTCGACATGTAGGTATCGAATAGGTACACTTTGATTGAATTAATGTAATTGAACCAAATTGGATTAAATGTCAAGGGACTCGTTTCCAACGTCCTCTTTCTTACATAGCTTTATTATGTCTTGCTCTCTCTATCGTATTTTCTACCATTTCTTCATTCTTTTATTCTTAAAAAAATACGCACACACAACATAAACACGCACAGAAAATATTCTGGAAAACTTTGTAAGAAGTTGATGCTCATTCTTGGCAGTGTACGTAATCTTATTAGAAATTGAATACGAACACGTTTGGTTATCGTATTCAGTTGAAGTTAATTCAGTTTTAATATCACGATAACATCTTTAACCTTCCGGTTGCTGGTATGACTTCTAGGTTATGCCGGTTGAAGCAATTAATAATTACAAACAATGTAGCGTGTATCACGAATCATTCCAAAATAACACTCTATATAGTACATTACTTTTGAATATTCTACACGCCGCTCCATGCCTGAGTACATGTAAATGATAATGTTATAAACAAGAGCACACAAATGTAAAGGTGAACTTTGTGCGACATTATGTCCCATATTTTGTGCAACATCTATATGACCTTGTTGTTAGATTATTATGATCATTTAGGTAAATGATCGGCCTATGTACTGTAGTTAGCAGTGCTTTAGTGGTCGGGATCAACCGTATGTGATGGTGAGGAGAAAGCAAATAAAAGAACAACAACAAAACCTACAATAGCACAAAGGACACTGATAATTTTGAATCAACACCAAGAAATATGCAGTATCAATGTGTTGATCCTTGGTGAATGGGAAATTTTATTAATTTTCTTCAAATTATTCTGGCATTAACACGGCAAAAGGATTAGAGAATGCAGTACAACACATTGAGATTCCAATAAATCAAAATCAAATAGAATCTCCAGTCAACCTATCAAATGGGAAAAGGTTGAGTGTTTTTCTTTTTCTCAAAAACGATTTCTGCGTGCTAAAATAAGTACAAGTTATAGGCCTGCCTACCCGAGCAGGTATATGAACTTTATTATGGCTGTCAAGAAGATTGAAAGTACTTTATCTCCTTGCCTATATGCCAGCATGCTCTCTTCGGCAATTCGAAAAGCAATTGAAATATCCATGTTATCCAATTCACAAATTTCAAGTCTGAGACTGTATTTGCATATTAATAAACAAGCGCATTACGCTTGGATCACATCAGGAATAACACTGAATGAAATTATAAGGGAGTTCATGGTTTTCCGAAAGCAAATGGTCATGAGAGCATTTAAAAACCATAATACCATTCTGTGTCATTTTATGATCACTCCTGTTTAACAACGCCCTACTTGCAGGCGAAATTTTATAGTATACGACACAGTAGAATGTATATTGGTGGGAGATCTTATAAACATGATTAATTTTTATCAATTTCAAATATTATCTAGGAGCTGAATAAATCTATACATCACTGAGACTTTCACGTCAAGTGGTCAAATTGATAATGTTGCTTAACCTGTTGATGGTACATCAATATGGAAACTGGTCATTCCATCACCTTAAAAGATAATAGCATATTTTATGTAAGCGGAAACCAAATTTTAGAAGTTTGATACTTTTGTTATTCTAGTATGTGTTGTCCCCGAATAGAGTAAATTTTCCACTCCCCTGTAGTAATTCTAGTGAACAAGGTATACTAGTATGTTTTAAGGATATGGCAAAAGAAACGGTGTCCCGTAGAAAGAAACATAAAGGTTTTACAATCCTCCACTGATACTTGTTCAGGGATATTATATATTTATACCACATCAGGATTACTCATAATTCAGATAAATGGCTTGTCGAAAATCTTACGAACAATTTTTCAGTTTACGATGCCAATTGTAGTTAGTTGGCTGTAAAAGCTGCATGGGCGGAGATGATACACAATAGCCCATGGATACCAGACATGATTACGTCGACAACTTAGACATCAGCTGATACCACTCCTCCGCTCTTTCTCCGCCTACTCCGTCGGCGTACTTCTGCGACATCCGGCCTCGCGAATAGTCGCTGGTTCCGTAACGAATCTTCGGTTGTTCCTCCCGCAGACACTCGACCACGACATCGGCGACATCGGGGGCTTGCTGAGCGGTATTCTTCATGTGACTTGGAACCATCTCCAAGAAGGAGCTCATCAACTATTAGGGAAAGATATACGGTAATGTGATCACTGGAGTCATTGATTCATCATCATGTTCATAATCATCACAGTTGATTTGACAATGTTGCCAATGTTGACATGATTACGTTGTTACACCAAGGTTGACAATAATTACCTCCGCCAAGGAAGGAGGTTATGTTTTCATCGACGTTGGTTTATTTGTTTGTCTGTTTGTCTGCGTGCTGAATAAGGTTGTGAATGGATTTGAATGAAACTTGCAGGAAAGGTCGATAATGACACAAGGAAAAGATGATTAAATTCTGGTAGTGATCCAGCAAATGTTATGGATTTTTGAAGGACTTTTTTCTAATCTGTTAGCATATAGGTTCAGTGGACTTGGGAGTTCGTAAGTGCGTGTGATCTGCTCGGGCGTGGCGCCGCGTACCTGGTGGCAGCTGATGACGTAAACACAAGTCTTCTATTACACACTGTATTGGGAAATTGGGCGATTTTCATCATGCGTGTGTGGGTGGTAATGAGCGGGCGCTCTCATAGCGGCTTTCTAGTGACCTCTTCCAAGGAAGGGGGTTATGTTTTTATTGGTGTTTGTTTGTTTGTTAGTTGTTTGTTCGTTTGTTCGTTTGTCTGTGCCACAAATAAATCCAAAAGCTGAGGACGGATCTGGCTGAAACTTGCAGGAAAAGTTGATAACAAGACAAAGAACAAATTATTAATTTTTGGTAGTGACCCGGGAACTTTTATGACTTTTTGAAGGAATTTCTTGCATGCAGTATTCTTGTGTGTGTGTGTGTGTGTGTGTGTGTGTGTGTGTTTGTTTGTTTGTGTGCTTGTGAGAGAGAGAAAGAGAGTAGAGGTATGTGTAGTCATGTTAAACATATAAAAGAATGGTATATTATTGGCTAAGGTGATGATTCAGCTTTTAATGTTTTGTGAGATATTTAGAAACCAATCTATGGAATTTTAAATAACATAAAAACAATTCTTAAGGGAATTGAAAGTTTATTTGATGAAAATCTAAACAAGGAAAGACAAAGAGATCATAATAAAAGTCTTGGCCGGTCACATTTTATCAGGATCGTTGTTGTTGTTTTTTTTTATAACTCAGCCATTTCAAGACCAATTTTCATCAAATAAATTTGGAATTCCTTTAAGAATAATGTTCTTTCATATATTATAAGAGCTTTTTTATTATCTCACAAACACACACACACAAAAGTTGGAAACCTGCAGCCCCATCTAAACCAAAACTGCACCACTGAGGGTGAGATTTGAATCCAGACGCCTACCTTTCCCGAAGGGGAGTCGGGGTTGTTGGCGCGAGCTGCGAACTCGCCCGAAGCTTTGTTCGATGACAAGTTCTTGACAAAGTTTGTTGTGACTGCTCCCGGACAAATGCTGCTGATCCTTCGGGTGGAAGATGTAATGAAAGAAAAAAAAAATTAACCTCGATGATGTGCCTCACACTAAAATCCCTCTAGATTACACACAAGCAGGAATGTACCTTCTTGGTTTAGTCTTTTATGCCTCAATACGTTTTATCCTTCTGCCATACGCATGTATACAGGTGTGTTTCTCTTCAACATGAAATGAATGGTGATATAAAACAAGAACAAGGCTAGATTTTTTCGAACAAGATAATGAGAGAGAGAGAGAGAGAGAGAGAGGGAGAGAGATAAAGTTAGAAGGGGAAAGAGAGCTCGTAGATTTATCATCGCGCCCTCTATCGGTCTGATGCCTCAATGTTTAATGCCTATCCTGCTATTGGCCTATAATGTTTGTAGACAGGGGCTGAATAAAGATGTTTTAACGGAATCCACTGCATGACATCTTTCGGAAGAGACAGTCTGCTGCATGCATAACTATGATATTCGCTATATACATCATTTAGTATTTATCTTTTGGCGGGAAAGTAGCTTCTCTGAATAAAAACATAACAGAAGATGACAACTCATTTAATCCTCATTGTCCACATCAGCCCACTTCTTTCTGATTAGAGAAGATTATTAAAAGACAAGTAGTAGAAAGGAAGTGACATATGATGTTAATAATTTAGGGGGAAGCTAACTATCAGGTGGTTTGTCATAATTAGACAGTCTGTCGTTAATTTCCTTCCTCTGTGACAGAATGAGATCATTTCAGAGAGGCACCGAATCTAAACACGAGCTACTAACAACGATTGAAATGCAATAATCACCTGACCGACTGGAAAAGTCAAAATGAGATGGTTGATAGCATTTGGACGAGCCATTAACTAAATTGTTATTAGGGGTTTTTTCTCCGTCATAACAGGTTTTGTTTACGACTGGGAGAAGTAATTTAAAACATTGTTCGAGTTATCACAAAACTGCCTACAATACAGAAAACAAATCGCAATAAAGCCTAACATATTGAAGAGATAATTTTAAAACTAGTTTTCTCAATAAACCATTGTTACTGTAGAAACAGCTTATTCTAAAAACAATGTTATCATAACTTACTATTGTTCACATGTTGTATATTTAGCAATACTGAACATTGATTACATTGATTAGCGTTCTTACAATGGATGTTTCTATCCCTAACTCACATCTTGGAAGTCTTTTGAAGCAATAAAGCTGGATTTTTGTTGCATCTGCAAATGGTAGATAATGCCTTTAATATCTATCCTCTTGGACTAGGTACACTTTCGTTCGATTCCGTTCTATTGCAGTGTAGTTCACCATGACAGCAACTTGAAGCGACCGCAATATTAATTTGGTTCGAAATTACGTAATCCTTTCATAGAAACAAATATGTTTTTCTATAAAACCACTTTTTCGAGAATTTGGTTGAATATTTCTGGTTGAACATTTCCTCTTCCTTTGCTGGTATAATATTCTTATCACCTGAAAATGTACTTTAAAAAAAGAAAGAATAACAAGGTAAAATTGTGATTCTTTTCGCTTTGTTTTGTTTATGTGCTTGTTTGTTTGTTTTTTTTTTGCATTAAAGCCTTGATAAGTTACGCAATCTGTATAGATTTAAATACATTTATATCATTGAATTAGCAACGACTATTCAATTATCATCACTATTTCATCAAATTCTTATCGCTTTTAGTAATCGTTCCTTCACACTTTCATATAGTATGATCATCAGCTTCGAATTATTTCATTATGTCATAATCAAATAACTCGTTTTCTTTTTTTTTTTCTTTTCTTGCCTATTTGGGGGAGAGGGTATAAGGTTTCTCTATTGCTTGTGTGGGGTTCTTATTTCCTTTTTTTCTTATTAGGATTGATCATTTTGGAACACATTGATCAATCGGAAAGCTTACCAAACTTTGAAGCACTTCAGTTCTGGATAGAGAGCTTCCGTTAAGCCTTCCATTGCAAACTTGGTAGCGCAATAAACTGCACTATACGGGGATCCTGGATCAGAGATAACAATTTTTTTCCAAAATATGTATTTTTGTATGTTATGATGTATCCTTTAATTGTAATTTCATTTATCATTTTCAGCATTCTTACAGTGAAACAAAGACATCTATGTCGTGAAAGAATTACTTTGGTAAATACCACTGTTTATTTCTGTTGCAGAATTATGAACAGACTTGATATCATTAATTTTATTTTTATCCTTAAATTGGCAACACATTCTATATAACTGACTTCAGTGTTCCTGCATGAAATTTATACTTTTTTGTTTTAGCTTTATTCCTGTGTAGACTCAGTCGTCTAAATCGATGCAAATAGTCGGTAGTAATCTTTATTTTTCTTTTCATTCTTTTTTTTTGACATTATAGATTACTGAGGTACAATTTAGATTTGCCGATATCATTAGGTACTGTTAGGACAACTTGGTAATTCCTGAGCCAATATTAACCTCGGATTTGATTGGTCAGCGCAACAGCCATTTAGTTTCATGAAAAACACTGTCAAGTGGTCAGAATACATAATCGCTATATATTTTGTCATATCAATAATTATTCATTATTATTATTGTTATTAAATTGTTTTATTTAGTTAAAAAACCGCAAAGTGCAAAATCGTAGCCCGAAGTCTAAGTTACATTGCAGTCACATTATAAATACCTCCAAACCACTCATTGAGCTATCATGACATCCTAGGAGGAAATATATACTGGCATTGATAATTCAGTATCTGAATATATGAACGACCCAAGTCCATGGAAGACCATTCGAGTAAACTTAAGAAAACTTCATATCTTTTTTATTTGTCCAATAATATTTTATTTCACTGTGATGGGAAGGCAACATTGTATATACAAATTATGACGATTAGCATTTACATTTATTGTGGAGAGGCCATTTTGTGTGATGGACTTGGGTCGTTCTTTGAATCATATGGACTTGGGTCGTTCTTTGATTTTAATATATACATGATATTCCGCTACAGAGATGAGAGAAGGATGATAGAGGGCGCTATAATATGAATGTAAGAATGACATAAGTCCTTCATTCTTACATTGATATAAGATTTAACTCATTCATTTTAGGCACTTCCAGGGGTAATTATGATTTATCATTTATACACAAGATGAGTCCATGCATAAACTACAATTTCTCATGTCAAACTCAAGCTGAATTTGGCCAAAAATTGGACTTGGGTCGTTCTTATATTCAGGTCTTCAATTCCTAAAAAAATTCGTATCTTTTGTCCCCTTTTTCATACTTTTTGTCAATTTGCTGCTGTAGTTGAATATAAAAAAAAGGTGCAGAAATACAACCTAGTTAAACAAAATGTGTCTACAGATGAGAAAAGCATGTCGAGTGTATAGATACGAAATGCATTCCGCAGAATATTGCTGCACACGGGTCTGCTCGTTGCTTACCACAAACTCCTCCAACACTGCTGATGTTGACGATGCGCCCAGACATTTGTTTCTTCATGATTGGAATCACTTCCTGGGTCAAACGGTAAGTCCCGATCATGTTAGTCTCCAACATAGACCTCATGTCATCCTCGCTCATTTCTTCGAACAGCCCAAAGTAGCCAAATGCAGCGTTGTTAACTGTTTCAGGACGAAAAAAAAAAAAAAGACATGGAATTTGTAGATCAACACATATTTCTTACAAAATATACATTTTGTCAAATCCACTGTGTTTTATATCGAATCAAACAATAAAGGAAAGAAACAATAACGAAGTGAATTAAAGGATGAATTAGAATTTAAAGGAAACAGATTAGGCCCTAAACACCGGTTTTATGTCGACAGTAAGACAGTTAATTTGTAGACGAGACCGACGAAGATAACAAGAAAGTAAAAGCTATACGCACTTAAGACATCGAGTTTTCCATGTTTTTCTACAATTTCCTTCACAGTTGAGACAACTTGGTTCCCTTTGTTAATGTCAAGCTCCTTGACAAAGAGAGTGTCGTTGAGGGCGTTGTCAGCTTCCTTCTCCAGGGCGTCTTTCTTGGACAGGTTCCTCATGGTGGCATAGACCAGGTACGACTTATTGGGGTCCTGGGCCAGCTTGACCGCCGTGGAGAGACCGATTCCTGACGAGCAGCCGGTAATGAGGGTGATTAGAGGTGCCATACTTTTGGAGGATAAAGCTGTCTGAAACCAGGGTATGCTGAAATGGAATGAAGACAAAATATAACTGTTTATGAATGGAGCACTGCCTACAAGCTATGCGCACGTGCACTACACAGAGAGCTACCGTTGTTCTGAATCAGACAGCTTCAGACACAGACGTTTGACATGGAACTGCTTCGGCAGAGAAATCGACAGAATCGATAACAGCTGTCAGGCGACATAACAATTGAAGGAATTCCTGTTTCCCTTTGTCAGCGGGTGTTCCCGCGTTGTTATACTTCATTTTCTCGAATGTACTCGGACACATTCAGTTTCATACTGTAACCATGTTGAGTCTCATTGAATTTACCTTTTCACATTTACCGTTGCATTTTTAGTTCTTTAATGCATGTTTTATAGTAGTAATATATCACTGCTTTTGGGATCGCATCAAAGGACAGATAGCATTATGTCATGGTATCTGCGCATAGATCATTAATTTGACTCTGGAAATTTTATACGTGCATCTATTTCTGGTCATCGGAATTGATAATCCATCATCCTGATATCATACCTAAGTTGGAACCTTTACCTAGATAGGTTTGCAGGTTATATTATTATAATAATTGCTGTGGGACATTTTTGTTTCTCAACGAAAATGAGACTTCAGTCGTAAAGGGGATTTCACAGAAAAAGACAACGTCATTAACATGGGGTCCAACTAAAGAGACAGTAAATGTAATATGTTATGTTATTTACAATTACGTGTGTTATGGCAAATTAGAATATGAGAAACGAAATTGGATGAATTTCTTGCTGATCATGTGAATATAAAAAGAATTGTGAATTGTGCACTGGAAGCGTCATCTGGATCACTTTTGATGTACTAACTACTAGCCTCTGAGCAGAACAAGAATTTCAAGGGAAATATACACAAAAGTGATGGCGAAGGCACTGTTATGAAAGCCATGTGAAGTTAATACCAATATTTGCTCATTTTCAGTGGAATCCATGCAGCTTGCGCGTTATTTTTTTTAAGAGAGTGCAAATATTAACTCCACGGGGCTCCATTATTAGACTTCGCCCGGTACCGAATCTAACAATCCATGCATTATATGCACTTAATGAGATCGTATATCGTATATCTATACAGCGTACACTTTATATACTTGTTTGTTTGTTTTTTGTCCATCATGGTCAGCCGTTGATATAGTCCAATAAAATGATACATAATCAGCGATCCACACTAATCTTTATACTGTTGTTGTTGCTGCTGCTGTTGCCGTCTTCATGAATCGTTATGACGATAAAGAATCATATTATGTTTAATATTTCACAATAAGAAATCAAGTTATAGGCCTACATCTCAGTGCGGTAAATAGGGTAAACTTTTTGAAAGACCCTGAGTGTATTATACAAAATACTCTAATCAAATTTTCCATGGAAATCACTGAAAAGGAATGCTCACCATAATATACAAAATGTAGTTGACTTGTTTGTCAATTGCCCAGGTGCGTCACCGAGGGAATTCCTGTCCCATATAATGTTGCTCTCATTACAACCTACTTCATGAGACTTGTTCCATTTTGTTAAAATCCCATATGCAATGGACACAATATAAAAATGCACATAGGTTATGGAAAGACCACGTGACTCTGCAACCTAAAGCCCTATATTCATACGCGTACTTTGGACTCGGCAATGTTTGCTCCTAGCTCTTGACCTTACACAAGAATAACCTGCTTTCATTTCTCAAGTAACAATGGACGACTAGCGAATCGAAAAAATATGAGAAAATATACATGATAAGCAGCAAAACAGCAGAGAAACACGGTTCATATCACGCACAAGAAAATAAGATCTGCTATATGAATTGGAATGATGGGAGGATTAATCAGACGAGTCTGTATTCATACGTGTGCCCTACATCTAATAAAATAATATAACAAAAATTACCATGCACCTAGATGTAAATAATTAGTCTACATCGCAGCCCGGGCTTTCCTTCGTATGTAGTGTATGTATGCACCACGCCCCCCCCCCCGAAAATATGAAATAAGAATAGAAAATAAGTCGTGAATAGTGGTTGGTATACATCATAATTATGTTGCAGATGGGTGAAAAATCAACTGTCTGAAAATTATCTTTCTGGAGTGAATCAGGAATTCACCGATCTTCATCAAAAAGTATTAAAAAAATCAAGTAACCTGGCTTTTTCAATACCGGGTAATATTATTGCGTGCGAAGTTGCATTGTCACCATGCGTGCATAATCATGCACCACAGTAGAGACATGATTGTGGACAGACAGACGAGAATAACGGACAACACACACACACACACACACACACACACACACACACACACACACACACACCGAAGCATACAACCTTTCTTTGTGTAATACCCAATGTAAACATTATGATACAAATATGAACTGTATTTTTTTTTCTTTTCCGGGATATTATTGTTGCCCTGAGGGATCTCATCTCCATGCTATATGACCCGAGGAGCTTGCTCGGAGGGTCATAGCGTGGAGTGAACAAGGGGCAGTTATGTATTACTTCTAATGCCCAGATTAAAGCAATTCATGTCTGACTGATATAAACAGAATAAAAGTGGTTACAGTTTTGCTTGGTTGATAGCGATCGCGCTAGCCAATTTACACACATTCATAATTGTAAAACTAATTGTCTTATGCTCTGCCTTCGCATTGCGATCGAATCGGACAGGGGTAACCTCGAGCGTTGGAAGCCAAGCGTTCACAGCAAAATGTATAACATAACTTTTGCGAACCAAAAAGAGGGCGTTTTGTTGCTTATACAACTGTATGAGGCAGTAGGGGACGCCGACATTATACGGACACTATTTGGGTGGATTTAGCACGATCTTTAAAAGATTGAAGGCAATTATTGAAGTTATTCCTCTATTTGCAACCAACCAGAACCAAGGAGCCATCAAACAGTAAATGAGGTATACAAGTATAATGTTCCCTAGCTACGACTATATAGGTGCTTCGCTTTAGTGTGAAGCATGATACGAAGATTAGGTGTAACCTATATTAGTCACACTTTCGTTGTTTCGGTGTTATGCTCTTGCTGTTGCTTATACTTTTATCACGTAACCAATAAGTCTTGTAGTATTTTTGGATGGGGCAGAAAGAGCATCGTATAATGATAAAAATAGGCTTGTCAATGTATGCACCTACGTATGAGAAATGTGCATATTCATTGCATGTATGTAGCCTATGTATAAGCAGCATCAAACTGTAGCATGTATTATCATGTAATGTTATACATTATGCATGTAGGTAGCCTATATGTAGGCCTATACCAGTATTTATTTTGTAAGTTTTTACGATACTGTTCTGTTTACTATACCCATACGTCACATCACACAGAATGTTTAAATGCTATGCAAAAAGGACAATGGTGCCATGTGAAACTACATACAATCCACATGATCTAATACTTACTTGTAGGCTACCTACCGGTTGTACGTGTAACGGAAAAGATGGATAGGGCACAGAAAGGGACTTGTAAGGTTTCACCAAGCATAAAGCATGGTCACGGGATGTGTTCTCATGATAGCAACACAAACGGACAAAGACAGTCCTTGCAACTCGGTTCTCGCTGCGGGACTACATTTTGAATATGACATTCATAGTATTACACACGCACGTACTCGTAACTACATTGTGTGTAACAAGTGGGCGTGATTGGGTTGGCCCCCGGGAAATCCCCACTCCGCAGCTCCGTCATTAACTACATACTGTATGTACTATATGTGACAGAAATTGGTGATTTCGTGTGAGCTTTACCGGACTATGCATGAAGCAAGATTTAAAAGTCTTACCTGGGGAAGCAGTGAGCAGTCAGCTTACTTGGTGTTCACTGGTTGATACCAAAGCTTGGACTGTGAAACGACCAACGACAGCCAGATGTGTAGGCAGCTGGCAGTGGTGGGGGGGGGGGTGTGAAATTTAGGGATTCAACGACACTGATTTACAGGCCATTGACTTTGAACGTTGTTCTCAATATCAAGTAACCAACAACCCACGTTAATCACGTTAGTAATTGTTGCTTCGTTACAACATAAAGGAAATAAGATATGCCATGACCTACTGTTGTAATGTACATGATGTTCAGTGTCATTATGATGCACGAATTGTTATGATATCATTTTGCCTTTTTTTAATTGTTCAGAATGCCATTTTGTTGGATATTGTCAACAATTTGTGCATGTCCTCCATTACCGGTGTTTGTTCATATTTCCTATCTGCTCCTTTAGTCAGGACAGGGTCAAAGCCATGATAATGACTTGATATGTTATCAGGTCAGGGCCATGTTTTATATGAAGAGTTATATTTGATTACAGTTGATTTATATCATAAGTCTATGGCAGCCTGTGTGTTAAGGAAAATTATAATCGATTTTATATATATGTATATATATATATATATATATATATATATATATATATATATATATATATTAATAAAATGGGGCCCAGGACAATTCGGACCATGGAGTAATTCCATGTCGGACCTTGTCCGAGACCCGTCATGAAGGGGAGGGGGGGGGGGGGGGGCAAATTAAAATGAAGCGGCAGCACCCTCTACAAAGTCTCTGTAAATCCGTCAACTCGATGGGTTGTTTTTCAAATGTTACTTTACGCTACAAAGAATTTCGAATACAGTGGACTTCTGTTATACTGAAGTCCCCGGGACCAGCAGATTTCTTCCGTAATATCGAAATTTGGTTATAACCTTACAAAATCGTAAATAAACAATAAAAAACAAAAACAAAGGAAAGATAATGTTGCGGCCTGAATTTTTATTTCGTTGTAACCGGAATTTCGTTAAAACCGCGTTTAAACTGGAGTGCACTTATATATTACATATACTGCAACCCTTTCAAATGTTTTTATGTAAAGTATAGGACTGTATATATTGAAGATTTTGTATTATCATCCTTAGCATCACGCAGCACAACTATAAGTTAGCCCACTCGTAAGATCTCATAATAGGGAGGGATATCTCACGCAGGAACACAATAGCTTGAACTGTAAGCAATAAATAAAACGGTCATTGAATTATGTTTATAGTCCGTTCTGAGGTAGAATTTAGGCGTTTGGTGAATCCTTTCCTTTTCTCATCTCGCTTTCTTCTCCATATTCCCTTCATTCTGTATTCACTTATCGTATGTACATATTTCCGCACATCTTTGCATTTTTCTTTTTTTTTGTTTTTATTTTCCTTTTTTTCATTTGTCGGTCATGTCACTCGTATTTTTTTTTATTACTTTTAATTTGTATAATACTTTGTCATCCAGTTTTGTGGGTCTTCATTTCTAACTTTTCCTTCTTCCCCTCCATTTCTCCTCTCTCTCTCTCTCTCTCTCTCACACTCTCTATTTCTTTCTCTCGTCGTATTTTCCTTCCTTTGACTTCGTTCACTATCGTGCATGTTTCTGTACATTTTTTCCTTTTCATCAATTGTATTTCACTCTTGTTTACTTTATCATAATTATTCTGTATATTTTCAAGTAATTTGAAACTCATTTTGTATAACTGAATTTATAATGTGAAAACAATCGTATCTACACTGGACTCCGATACCCAAGATATGGGTTGTTAAGTATTATAAACTCTCAAACGTTCAAACTTTCCTATCACGTCTTAGATGAGTAAAGGACCTGCTAAAATAAGTAAAAGTTATCGGTCTACCTACCCGAGCGGGTACCAATTAGCTTTTATGATGGTTGTCAGCAATATTGAAACTACTTTGGCCCCTTGCCTATATCTGCTGGCATGCTGTGGTCGGCAATTTGAAAATCAATTCAAATATCCACGTCATGCAATTTACTAATTTCAAGTCTGAGACGGTATTAGATTTGCGCATTAATGGAATCGAATGCACTGGATTACATGAAGGACTGAAGGAAAATAATAGGAGTTAATGGTTTTTCCAAAAGCAAATGGTCATGAAATTATAAAAAAAAAAGATATCAAATACCATTTTGTGTCATTTTATAACCACTCATGTTTAACAACGCCTAATTTGCAGGCAAAATTGTAGAATAGTAGCTATACATGTAGACTAGTATACAACACAGTTGAATGTATGATATTGGTGGGTTATCGGAAGCATGGTACGGCATCAGACATTGGTGATAATGACTTGTAAACGTTAATCCTTTGCCATCGATAGTAGTATGCTACAGTTTCAAATATTGTATAGCAACTAAATAGATCCATACGTCACTCATTCATTCATTCATTCATTTATTTCTTTTCCATTTCAAACAGAAACATATTTATAATATATATATAAGTAATTTACAGAAAATGAATACATAAACTACATCACAATGCATAAAAAAACATAAGTTTTCGGAATATTGTAAGTATACGGAAATGTTAAAAATCAGTGCTTGTAGGGCTCACCCCCCCCCTACACACACACACACACACACACACACACACAAACACATACGTAACACAATTTACAAGGCATATGATTGATACACTTTTGTACATAAGAAGCGGAATTACAAAAGAAACTAAAATATTGAAACCTATTAAACTAACCTGAAACAGACACCCTGGACAAATTCTTATACACTATGTTGCTGTCATGCAGAAAGAGAGAAGGAAAATAATGTCAAAGAGAGAAAAGAGAGAGAGAGAAAAAAACTGACTACGTGGTGTGAAGATAAAAAGATGGAAGACTATAACAAAACGAGAGTTAATGGATGGTTGGAGTCGCTCAAATGACCAAATTGATGATGTTGCTTTAAAGACCTTGTTAACAGTACATGAATATGGAAACTGGTCAATATACCACCTCAAAAGATAATAGCCAAATTTCAGGAATTTAATACGGGATTTTGTGTGTGTGTGTGAATTTTCTTATGAGTTGTCCCTGAATAAAGTCAGTTTTCCACTCTCCTGTAATAATCTTAATGAACATTGTGTACCAATATTACTACTTCATGATAAGGCAAAAAGAAGTGGTGTCCCGTTCAAGGATATAATATACTACAATCATCCGAGAACACTGGTCGAGGGTCATACATATACCCCATAAGGAGTACTAAAATTCAAATTTGTGGTTTGTCACAAATCTTACTAACACATTTTTTTTTTCAGTTTACGATACACTTTAACAAATTTGGTACAATATGCAGTTGGCTGTAAAAACTGTAGAGACGGAAATGATACACAACAGCCCCAAAACGGACGTAATTAAGTCGACAACTTGGACATCAGCTGATACCACACCTCAGCTCTCTCTCCGCCTAATCCGTCGGCGTACTTCTGCGACATCCGGCGTCGCGAATAGTCGCTGGTTCCGTAACGAATCTTCGGTTGTTCATCCTGCAGACACTCAACCACGACATCGGCGACGTCGGGGGCTTCCTGACCGTAATTCTTCGTGTGGCTTGGAACCATCTCCACGAAGGATCTCATCAACTGTTAGGAGAATATACGGTAATGTAATTACTAAAATCATTGATTCGTCATTTCATTTCATTTATTTTCCATTGGAAATCTTAATGAATCAACACACATAGTTATACATATATAGAGCACACATTTCAAAATGAGATACAAAAGGTGATAACACACATTTGTTTGATCATTGTATGAATAACACAGAAATCATTACTTTCTAAAACAAAAAATACATCCACGACATAACACACCTGTTTCTTCTCAAATCCACAACATACATAAATGAATGTGAAAAAAAAATCTAAGCGTATGTTTGCCTATATACTTGTATAAATTTTTATGTATATGTGTGTCTGTGAAGGTATGTTAAAATTACATGGTATAAATATATACGTGTATAAAATCCACATTTACATAAGATTATCATGTTTGTTATCATCGTACATACTTTGACAACGTTGACATAATTGCGTCATTACACCAGGGTTTGCAATTATAATAAAGGCATATTCACATTGCTGTTTTATCTCATTACATTTCTTTTCACTCGTTTTATTTCTTATGAACGTAGACGTAGAGCTACCAAGATTTTGTTTTTTCATTGAATGAAGTGTCGATGATACTGAAATGATTATTGTAAAGGGCTTATCCACATTGTCGTACTATTCGATTTAAATGCGATATATTCGACGATGGAGTTGCATATATACAAATGGCTACTTACGATGTGAGAGTAAACATATGCCTGTTTGCATATTCTTGTGAGTGTGTGTGTGTGTGTGTGTGTGTGTTTGTGTGTGACTGTGTGCGTGAGAGAGATAGGCATATGCGTATGTGTATTCATGTCAGACATTTCGTTTGCAGTACTCGTATCATTGAGGGTAAAATTTAAAATCAGACGCCTACCTTTCCCGAAGGGGAGTCGGGGTCGTTCGCGCGAAATATGGACTCGCTCGAAGCTTCGTTTGATACCACGTTCTTGAAAAAGTTTGTTGTGACTGCTCCGGGGCAAATGCTGCTGATCCTGCCATCCGAAGATGTAATGAAAAAAAAAAAAAGAAAAGAAAAAATAAATGCCAACATGATTGCCTTAATGTTATGCCTCAGACCAAAACCCCTCAAAATGGCGCGTAATGTAGGGATGTATACCATCTAATCTTAGTCGCTTATATATTTACTTCTTATCCCTTTGAGATACACATGTATGCGTGTGTCTCTTCAAGATGAAACGAACGGTGATAAAAAAAAAAATCAGAAGAAAAGACAAAACGAAAAATAAGAAAATAAAACGAAACCCAGACGAGAGAGAAAGAGAGAGATAGAAAGTGAGAAGGGAAGGGGGGATCACAGACCCAACATCCCGCTTTCTTCTCGACGTGATGTCTTAATGTTAAATGCCTAGTCAAAGAGTTCGATATTTGAGTCCCGCTATATGTTTGTAGACCACCGTAGACAAAATAAAGATGTTTTCATGGAAACCCTTGATATCTTTCGCAGGAAACACATTGCTGCATGCGTAAATATATATATTATTCTCTACATCACTTTAAATTTCACCCTGTGGCGGGTAAATGGCTTCTCTGATTAAAAACATAACAATAGCAACAACAACAGAAAATGACAACTTATTTTATCTACATCCACACCAAACCACTTTTTCTTTCTGACTCCATTAGATTACAATCATGAAAGATGGGTAGAACACAGATAGTCACAGACGATGTCATTAATTCAGTGGGAAGCTGATTGATAGGGAGTTCGTCAAAATTAGATTTTTTTTCATTTCCTTCCTTCTGTGAGAAAGTGAGATCATTTTAGAAAGTAACAGAGTCTAAACGTGGAGTAATAACAACGTTTGAAATGTCATAATTACCTGAACGACTGGAAATGTCGAAATAAGACGTTTGGTAGCATTTTGACAAGCCATTAACAAAATTGGCATTCGCTTTTTATTAACATTTTGCCCTCCTGAAGTGTGTACACCTTCGCTCGATTCCATTCTGTTGTGGTGTGGTTCACCATTATTGCATCTTGCGGTGACCGTAATAAATATGACAACTTTGGTTTTAAATTGATCCTTCCATAGAAATATAATGTTTCTCAATCAAACTACTTCTTAAACATGTTACGGAATTTGGTTGAATCTTGTGGCGGAACATTTCCTCTTCGCTTGCTGGTGTATTTTCTTATCACCTGAAAATGAATATTATATTTTTACATGAACTTTAAGCTACAAATGCAATTTATTTTCTTTTGTTTTTGTTTATTTTGTTGTTGTTTTTTTTTTTTTTTTTGATTGCTTGTTTTCTTTTCATTATAAACCTTTGATAAGTTACGTTAAGTTATCTTTATAAATACATTGGACTCCCGTCCTAGTCCTAGGGACAGGCAGTTTTCTTTCGTTATATCGAAATTTCGTTATAACCGAAAAATAAACAATAGAAATACATAAAGCGGATAGTATTGCAGCCTGAATTTTCACTTCGTTGTAACCGGAATTTTGTTATAACAGTTTTCGTTAAAATGGGAGTGCACTGTTTCCATCACGGAACTATATAGCACACTGTTATCATCATTATTTCATCATATTCAAAGCACTTGTAGTAATCTTTACCTTTGTAGTCATGATCATCACCCAGGTATACATGATAAAATTCTAGTACATTTGTACCGAGTTCCCGTATTGTTTGAACGTGATTCTTATTTTCCTTTAGTGATTAGAATTGATCATGATGGAACATATAGAACAATTGGAAAGCTTACCAAACTTTAAAGCACCTCAGTTCTGGATAGAGAGCCTCCGTTAAGCCTTCCATTGCAAACTTTGTAGCGCAATAAACAGCACTATACGGGGTTCCTGTGAGAGAGACGACAAATATTTTAATTGCTCGTTAGCCTATCAAGTCCCCATATACATAATTATTTCTGTATAGTTTGATGCAGTACCCTTTAATCGCAATCTTATCTATCATTTCCAGCATTTTTTAGGATAAAGCAAAAACTTGTTTTCATTTAAGCACAACTTTGGTAAAATACCATTGTTTATTTCTGTTGCAGACTCATGAAAAGGCTTCATATCACCAAGTTGATTTTTTGTCCTTAAGTTGGTAACATATTTGAGAAGATTGACTTCAGTGTTCCTGTATCAAATTGACACTTTCACTTTATGTCTGTGCAGACTCAATCGTCTTAGTAGATGCAAATTGTCTGTAGTAATATATACATATATTTTTTTTTTTCAGTATAGATTATGTTATTAGGCCGATGTCATTAGGACGAGATAATAGTTTCTGAACTTAGATCAACCTGGGATTTGATTGGTCAGCGATACAGCGATACAGTCTCATGAAAAACGCAGTCAAAAGTTCGGAAGTATATAATTATATTAATATAGGATACAAGGAAAGGACTTCCTAAAAAGAGGACGACTCAGCCCCACATACAGTGTACATGATCGTAAAGAAATGAAAAATAAGAACATGTAAAATGTGCGCTGAGATCGAATGGGAAACGAGAAAATCAATGAACAGGTAACCCAGGCCTACTAGAATAGAATTAGCCGTGTGCATCGAAGCGTACTCTCATCGGTAATATTCGACTCCAGCCGAGATTCTTCGGGTGTGTGTGTGTACATATAGATCAGTGATAAAGCTGTGCCCAATAATCGTTAAAGAATTCCCGAATATAATAATAATAATTGCATTTATATGGCGCTTCATACTGACGTTTCTAAGTGCACTTTGCTACTCATACAAATAGATTAGAAAACACAATAACATTAACAAAATCAGCGTTAACAGTAACAAAAGAAGAAGAAAGAAAAGAAAAGAAAAGAAAAATACATGTGATACAATGGTACAATAATTGATAACTGTGAGCGCCTCCAGGAGAAAAAAAAAATTACAACTGATTAAATAGGTGAGTTTTAAGAAGAATTTTAAATGATTCGACAGATGAGGCATTCTGAATATACAGAGGGAGTTTATTCCAAAGAGTGGGAGCAATGGAAGAGAAGGCTCGGTCACCATAACGGGTTTTTGTACGTGGGCCATGAAGTAATTGGAGAGAGGAAGATGAACCGAGGGGTCTGGCAGAAGAGGAGGAGCGGAGAGAGACTAGGTTTTGAAGATATATGGGTGCAAGATTACGTGTGATTTTGTACGTCAGAAGTAGGATCTTGAAAGTAATACGGGAATGGACTGGAAGCCAATGTAGTGAGCGGAGAACAGGAGATATATGGTCATGTCTCCTACTAAGGGAGACTAATCTAGCGGCTGAATTTTGGATACGTTGGAGAGGGGATATGTGAGAAAGAGGGAGGCCGGCAAGGAGGGAGTTGCAGTAGTCCAGATAGGAGGAGACGAAGGCATGGACGAGCCGCTCAGCTGATGATTGATCAAGCAGACGCCTGATCTTCCCTATTTTGAAAATACCCCATGATGCAGACTTACAAATGTTTGTGATATGGTGTTTAAGAGTTAAGTGTTTGTCCAAAGTAAAGCCAAGGTCTCTAACACAGTCAGAGCCCTTAATAATCCCATCCCGAGTAGTTAGATCTGGTAGAGGAACTGTGCTCCTAAACTGTGATGAGAAATGGATGAGTTCAGACTTGTCTTCGTTCAGACGGAGTCTGTTGGCAGTGGACCAGGCTTTGATGTCGTTGAGACATTCTCTCAGTGAATTAACAGCAGCAATCCTATCGCCAGGTGACATAGTTATGTAAATTTGAGTGTCGTCAGCATACATAGCGTAGTTGACTCCATGATGACAATTGATGATTCTGGTGAGTGGACCTGTATAGAGGAGAAAAAGAAGGGGGCCGGCAACGGATCCTTGCGGAACTCCGCAGCTGATAGGACTAGGACGTGAACAGGTTCCATTGATTATCACCCTCTGTGTGCGATCTTGAAGATATGACTTGATCCATTGGATGGCAGTGCCTGTGATGGAGTAGTCATTACTAAGTCGTTGTAGTAGCAATGTGTGGTCGAGCGTGTCAAACGCAGCCGAATAGTCAAGAAGAAGAAGAGCAGCCTCATTGCCCTTGTCGACAGCAAGAAGGAGATCGTTGAGCACTTTCAACAAGGCAGTTTCTGTTGAGTGGAGGTTGCGGTATGCTGACTGGTTTGTAGGAAGCAGATGATTACTGTCAACATAAGACATTAACTGTGTAGACACAATCCTTTCAAGAAGCTTACTCACAAATGGCAGATTGGCAATTGGTCGGTAATTGCTCAGGACATCGGGATCTAGGTTCGGTTTCTTCAACAGAGGGGAAACAAGAGATGTCTTGAAAGGTATTGGAACTATACCCGATGACAATGATGTGTTAATGATGTTTTTAAGAACCGGAAGCAGCTCATCAAGGCACTCTTTGAGCGGCCAAGTTGGAAGAGGGTCCAGAGTGCAAGATTTTGGTGGAGATAGCATGATGAGACGTCGAAGCTGTTCATCAGTGACCGGATTAAACTATATCCGAGGCGGGCCAGGCTTCCCATTGCATGGTATCCCTGCGTGTTTGAATTCTGACTGTGTGTATTGGTATGAATAGTGATAATTATTAGCTGCTTCGAAGGTTTACAGAAAGAGACTGTCATGATCTTAACCACCATCGATTTTGTCATTTCGTTTTCTTTTCTTTTTTCTTTTTTTTTTCTTTTTTGGATTTTTATTTTAAAAATGGTGTGCCTGGTTAAAAAAAACAACAACTTGAAAACTCGTAGCCCGAAGGCTAAAATACATTGCAATCATACATAAGTACTTCAAAACTATATATATATTATCAAACGATATCACACGTAACATCCACAGACATATAGATAATGGCATTGATAAAACATATACCTCTAAAACAACAAAATCGACATGTTCACACCAAATCACTATCATCTGCTCGCTCCTTACCAAAAAATCCTCCAATACTGCTGATGTTGACGATGCGTCCTGACTCCTGTTTTTTCATGATTGGAATCACTTCCTGGGTCAAGCGGAAAGTCCCAATCATGTTAGTCTCCAGTATAGACCTCATTTCATCCATGTTGATGTCTTCAAACAGCCCAAAGTAGCCAAGTGCAGCATTGTTAACTGAAAATTTAGCACACAAAAAAAGGATATCCATTTGCTACTTCGTTTTTATTGTTTTATCCAACAACAACAAAGCGACATGAAGGGTGTTTTAGATTTTTAACAAAAACAGAGTAAGCCCTAAGACCGTTAGATGGCGACAGTGAGACAGTTTGTTTACGAGAGTGGAAAAGATAATGAGAAATTAAAGACTAAACTCACTTAAGACATCGAGTTTTCCGTGTTTTTCCACAATTTCCTTCACGGTTGAGACGACTTGGTCCTCTTTGTTGACGTCAAGCTCCTTGACAAAGAGAGTGTCGTTGAGAGCGTTGTCTGCCTCCTTCTCCAGGGCATCTTTCTTGGACAGGTTCCTCATGGTGGCGTAGACCAGGTACGACTTATTGGGGTCCTGGGCCAGCTTGACCGCCGTGGAGAGACCGATTCCTGACGAGCAGCCGGTGATGAGGGTGATTAGAGGTGCCATACTTTGAAGTGTGGAGTTCAAGACTACGGCTGAAACGAAGTGAAGACGAATACTGTCTAATGGAACACTACCTACAAGGTTAATACACGTAATTATATACACCGTTTTTCTGAATGGACATGTTTGATTTAGTGCTAATTCGACAGAATCGAGAACAGGTGTCAATTAAATGAATTTCTTTTCCTTTTGTCATTTGTTCCTGCGTTGGTTGTTACGGTTCATTTTCTCAAATGCACTTGGACACAATGAATTTCATATTGCAACCATGTTGACTCTAAAGCCCCTTCTTAACAGGCCACAAAACGCAGGGTAGCTTCGGGGTAGCCTTCGGCGAAGATTGTTCCCAGGGGAAGATTGTGTCTGTTTAGACGCAGCACAAGCCCTTTTTACACTTGTGTTTCTTAACCCCGGACTTTCTCTCACCCAGGACTATCGTTAGTCCCGTACCAATTTTTTCAGCTTTTTACACTCGCAAATTAGTCCCGTACTATCTCTTGTCCGGGGCTAAGGAGAAAACTGACCTTTTTAGACTTGTATTTCTTAGCCCCGGACTTTCCAAACCACATGAATATTCATGATTACGCTGTGTACTGTACACGTACACGCACGCACCGGCAGCACTTGATTACCTCGTTTCTGATTGGTCAGTGAGGGTCAGACTTCGTCTCCGTCGCTTAGCCCAGGATTATTTTTTCGTTCTGTTTACACTCGCTTGCTTGGCACCGCAATTGCGGTGCTAACCCTGCTATTTTGCAGGGCCAGATAGTACCGGACTATCGGTGGGGCTAGCCCACTTTGGCAAAAACGAGTGTAAACAGAAAGTGGGCTAAGGATTGTCCCGTACCAACGGTGGGGCTAAGGCCCCCCCCCCCCCTTAGCCCCACCGTTGGTACGGGACTAAGCAAAAATTTACAAGTGTAAAAAGCCCTACAGTGGACAGCCTCGGGGTCGCCTCGGGGTAGCCACGGGGTAACCTCCAGCGAAATCTTACCCTGCGATCGACCAGGGTAAGATGAGGGGCTTTACTGAACTTACCTGTTATCACTAACGATTGCAGTTCAGTTCTATGGTAATCTATAAGTATTTGGTAATATATCATTGCTTTGGGATATACCTAAGTTGGAACCTTTACCTATATAGGGTTAAGATAACACGTTTATAGCCACTCATATTGCTGCCTTGTTTCTCAATGGGAATGAGAATAATATGAAAATGTAATTTGTGATTTACAATTACGTGTGTTATGACAAAATAATGAGGAATGCAACGGGACAAATTTCTTCTCTATCATGTGAATATAAAAAGAATTACTCATATTGTGTATTGAAAGCGTCATCCATCAACTCTGATGTAACTTCAAGCCTCTAACAGAAGAAGAATTTCAAGGGCGATATACACAAAAGTGATGATAAAGGGACTCCAATGAAAGCAATGTCAAGTTAGCGCTAATATTTGCTCGTTTCAGTGGAGTCCAGTTTGCGCGTTATTTTTCTGAAAAATGCAACTAACTCGGGACTCCCTTATCAGACTTTGCCCGGTATCACACGTGTATTGAATTATGCACTTCACATATCGTACTGTTCTTTCTATACACAGCGTACACTAACACTTGTAGTTTATTCCAGTCATCGGTATAGTTCGATGATAATCATGCATAATCAACGCTCCACCTTAATCTTTCTTGTACTGTTGTTGTTGCCGTCTTAACGAATCGTTATGATAATAGTTCAAAGTTCAAATTTATTTCCATTTCCATCACATAAAGAGAGAAATTATATACAATTTATAAGCAGAACATATTTATGATAATTGCAAAAACGTGAATTAACAAAAATGCATGCAAAAATGAGTAACAAAATGAAAAAAACATAATTGTATTTTTAAAATATATGCATATGCATACAATTAAATAAGAATGGGAATGAAATGGAGGGTCCCACTAAAAAGCAAAGCTTGTATGATATGGGAACCTCAGAAAATACATATGAAGACGTAATAGAAGTGCTTAATCTAAGAGTGTTAAATGTGTATTTCCCCAGAATACCATAATCCAAATAAAGCAAGATAACGGATGAATATAATGTAAACAGGGACGATAAAGGAAGACAACAATAAAGCTTATTAATTATATCAATGTTTCGTGAAATAGTTTTGCATACATCAATATGAAATTTCCATGAAAGCTTATTGTCGACTGTTATTCCAAGAAATTTAACATGGGAAACATTTTCCAATGGAGTATTATCAAAAACAATGTCAACAGGTAGTGCCTCTAAAAAGCATGAATTTTGTTTTTTGGTGTTTTTTTTTTTAAGATTTACAGGTAATTTATTTGCTTTTATTCATTGGGCGACATTTTCTAATTCTGAGGTTATTGTACTTACAATTCCGGGTAAAAGGATTATTGTGCGAAAAACACAAACACACCAACATAAATTTGAGTCATCCACAAAGAGATTGAAGGAAATAACATCTGATGATATATATGTACGATGTATACTTTTATATAGACAATAAACCAGAGCGGCCCTAATAAACTTCCCAGTAGAACCCCACATTTGATGTTTAGCTTTTGTGAGTTACAACCATTTAGAGACACATATTGCTTCCTGTTCATGAGGTAGCTCTTGAACCACTCCAAGGCCTTTCCACGCACTCCGTATTGATGTAATTTAATTGAAGTAAAATATCATGATTAATGGTGTCGAAGGCCTCGGAAAAGTCCAGGAATAAACCTATCAGATGAGTATGTCGATCGCATGTGCCACTTTTTTTTTTATAAAACTTAATAGTGCATGTGTAGTACTATGTTTTTCCCTAAATCCAAACTAGGAATTTCAAAATAAATAATTTGATTTCAAAGAAATCGTTAGTTAATTTTATAAATAAATTCTTTAAGAATTTTTGACAATGTACATAACAAAGAAATTGGTCGCTAATTATTCACATCTAATTATTGTAACCTTTCTAAAACGAAGAGATTACTTTAGCTATTTTCATACTTTGGGGACGATGCCGTTAAATAGGGATAGATTAAATATGTGAGCTAAAGTATCCGCAATTGACGATATAACCCCCTTCAGAAGAAAATTACTGATGTCATCATGTCCAGAACTTTTTTGGAACTAAAATCAGAAACAATGTTGATTATATCCTGATTGTATGTTGGATCAAAAACATTGAGCTAGAATTTGATGGACCTAGACATTCAGGAAAATGTTTTGCTGAGGGAGGAATATAGGCTAACTTGCAAGATTTTCCCCAGTTGAAGAAAAATATTCTTTAGAATATTGAATATTTGATGAGAATTTTCAAAAATTACATCATGAAATCTAATTTTAGGAATATTAGATTTAGTCTGGGTGCCAGAGGATGAACCTTGTTTTACCGTCCACCCAATGTTTGTTTATGGTTTTACCCTATTTCGGGGGTTCTGAATCCGAGTCTGGATGATGCAACTCTTGCATCCTTGAGGATTTTGAGATATTCAAGATGGCCGCCAAAATGGCCGCCCGAACTGGAAATTCCCACGTATTTCCTTCTAAATGGTGAGATATTGAAAACAATTCATGGTTTTGCCCTATTTCGAGGGTGCTGAATCCGAATCTGGATGATGCAACTCTTGCATCCTTGAGGGTTTTGAGATATTCAAGATGGCCGCCAAAATGGCCGCCAAAATTGAAAATTCCCACGTATTTCCTTCTAAATGGTGTGAAATTGAAAACAATTGATAATTCTATCCTATTTGGAAGGTGCCGAATCCGAATATGGATGACGCAACTTATGCATCCATGAAGTTTTTGAGATATTCAAGATGGCCGCCAAAATGGCCGCGCCAATTAAAACCGGAAATTCCCACGTATTTCCTTCTAAATGTTGAGAAATTGAAAACAATTGATGGTTTTACCCTATTTCGAGGGTGCTGAATCCGAAACTGGATGATGCAACTCTTGCATCCATGAAGTTTTCGAGATATTCAAGATGGCCGCCAAAATGGCCGCCAATCAAAACCGGAATTTCCCACGTATTTCCTTCTAAATGGTGAGATATGGAAAATAATCGATGGTTTTGCCCTATTTCGAGGGTGCTGAATCCGAATCTGGATGATGCAACTCTTGCTTCCTTGAGGATTTTGAGATATTCAATATGGCCGCCAAAATGGCCGCCAAAACCGAAAATTCCCTCGTATTTCCTTCTAAATGGTGAGAAATTGAAAACAATTTATGGTTTTGCCCTATTTCGAGGGTGCTGAATGAGAATCTGGATGATGAACTCCTGCATTGTTGAAGATTTTGAGATATTCAATATGGCCGCCAGAATGGCCACCCAAAACGGAAGTTTCCATATATTGAAAGCCATTGGTGGTTTTTATCTTATTTTGAGTGTGCTGAATCCGAAGCTCAGGATACAACTCTTGCATCCTTAAGGGTTTTGAGATGATAAAGATGGTCGCCAAAAATGACCGCCAAAAACGGAAATTCATATGTAGACCCCCTATTTCCTTCTAAATGGTGTAAAATATAAAACAGCTGGTGGTTTTACACTATTTTGAGTTTGCTGAATTTGAAGCTCCAGGATACAGCTCTTGCTTCCTTAAGGGTTTTGAGATAATAAAGATGGCCGCCAGAATGGCCCCTAAATGGCCGTTAAAAACGAAAATTTCCATGTAAGCCCTCTGTTACCTTCTAAATGGTGTAAAATTGAGAACAATTGGCGGTTTTACTCTATTTCGAGGGTGCTGAGTCCGAACCTGGTTGATGCAACTTTCGTATTCTTTTTAAGGGTTTTTGAGATGTCCAAGATGACCGCCAATATAACTGTCAAAAATTGGAAAATTTTAGACCTTATTCAGCACCCTCGAAACTTGGTTGTTGAAATTCATCCATTCTTTAGGGTTTTTAGACGACCAAGATGACAGCCAAAGTAAGTGGCAGAATTCCAATGTTAATATATTTTTTCTTAATGGTAAAAGTTTTAAAATAAATTGATGGTCTTACCCTATTACGATGGTGCTGAAGGTCTTTGAAGGTTTTGGGACATCTAAAATGTCCTGTATGAACGGAAACTCCTTAACATTTTCTTATACTTAAATTATTACCTTCCATGTTGTCGTTTGTTTTTTTACTCAATTTTTTCGCGTTACCTGTGATATGACCGTCCCCTCGTGTGTGTTTGTAAGATATTACATATACGCATACATATTATACATATACACATATATAATGTTACATCATAATTGAAAAAAAAAATTGAAGCATAACAAAGATGTCCCACTCGTGTCTTCAACAATGTCATCAAGACCATCAATATAAACCAAATAACCAATTTGAGTGTTCATGGATGAAGAGATTAAAACTGCTCATGGATTAAGACAGGTAATATTGGGTAATTTCAGTACACTTCTCTACATCACTATCACAATATGATATGTTTTCCATATCTCACCATTAAGAAGGAAATACGTGGGAAATTCCGGTTTTATTTGGCGGCCATTTTGGCGGCCATCTCGAATATCTCAAAAACTTCATGGATGCAAGAGTTGCATCATCCAGATTCGGATTCAGCACCCTCGAAATAGGGCAAAACCATCAATTGTTTTCCATATCTCACCATTTAGAAGGAAATACGTGGGAATTCCAGTTTTTAATTGGCGGCCATTTTGGCGGCCATCTTGAATATTTCAAAAACTTCATGGATGCAAGAGTTGCATCATCCATTTTCGGATTTAGCACCCTCGAAATAGGGTAAAACCATCAATTATTTTCAATTTCTCACCATTTAGAAGGAAATACATGGGAATTTCTGGTTTTAATTGGTGCGGCCATTTTGGCGGCCATCTTGAATATCTCAAAAACTTCATGGATGCATGAGTTGCATCATCCATATTCGGATTCAGCACTTTCCAAATAGGATAGAATTATCAATTATTTTCAATTTCACACCATTTAGAAGGAAATACGTGGGAATTTTCGGTTCTGGCGGCCATTTTGGCGGCCATCTTGAATATCTCAAAACCCTCAAGGATGCAACAGTTGCATCATCCATATTCGGATTCAGCACCCTCGAAATAGGGTAAAACCGTCAATTGTTTTCAATCTATCACCATTTAGAAGGAAATACGTGGGAATTTCCAGTTCGGGCGGCCATTTTGGCGGCCATCTTGAATATCTCAAAACCCTCAAGGATGCAAGAGTTGCATCATTCAGATTCGGATTCAGCACCCCCGAAATAGGGTAAAACCATCAAAAAACATTGGGTGGACGGTAAAACAAGGTTAGGCCCAAAAAGTCGCTTTGGCACCCAGACTAATTCATTGTTTGATACATTCATTGCTTGCTTTAAAACTTTCCATGCATTTTGAATATTATGCCTGTGAAATTGTAACTGATTAGTATAATCTTTTTTTGTATACGTAAAATTGTCGTAAGAATATTTTCATAATTTTAGTATATATCAATTTTGATTGCTCATAAACCTTACGTTTCATTTTAAATTTATGATATAGATTATTTCTATTAATTGAGGGAAAGAGCGATTTAGAGATCCATGGGAGCCCTTTTTTTTTGTAGTTAGATGATTTTTCTTTTCGTTGTGGAATAATTAATCCATATTTTATTTTTCAGTAATGCGGTCATTATGATTAAGAGGGTCAACTTTTTGAAAGACCCTTGAGAGTATCTTACAAGATATGCTAATCAAATTTTCATGAATTTTCCATGGAAATAACTTTAAAAGAAGGCAGTTCGAATATAGCTGATTTCTTGTCGCCCAGGTGCAATACCGCGGGAATTGCTGTCACACCGTAATATGTTGCCCTCATTACAACCTGCTTTACGAGACCTGTTCCAATTTGTTATGATCCCATGTGCAATGCATACAATATAATTATGCACAAAGGTCGTGGATAGACCACGTGACTCTGCAACCTATAGCCCTATATTTACATGTGTACTTTGTGGATGTTTGCTCCTGGCTCTTGAGCTTTCACAAGAATATCCTGCCTTCATTTTTCAAAGTGCATTTGACGGCTAGAATAAAAAAAAACACGAGAAAATAGAAATGATACAAAGCAGCAGCAGCAGCAGCAGCAGCAAAGAAACACGGTTCATATCACGCACAAGAAAATAAGATCTGCTTATTAAACAGGAATGGCGGGGAGATTAATCAGAGGAGTGTGTACTCATACGTGAGCCCCACTGTACATCCAATACAGTCGCATAACAATAACTATTATGCACGTATAGGTGTTCATACACTAGTCTACACTTCAGCCCGTGCTTTCCCTCATATCCATAGAACATAGTGCATGTATTATGTGGACCACAGGCCCCCCCCAAAAAAAAAAAGAGAGAGAGAGAAAAAAAAAAGATGAAATAAAGTGAGAAATCAAGTGTCTGAAAATTAACCACATAGAGTGAATTAAGAAATGGGCGATCTTTATAAAAAAAAATCCAGTAACCTAGTTCTTTTCAATAGCGAGAAGGCTCTACTTGTTCATGTGTGCGAAGTTGCATTGTAATCGATCGTACATGTAATCTATAGTGCACCATTGCAGAGACATGTAGACAGACAGACAAGACAATACACGCACACACATACACACACACATACGAATCATGCAATATTTCTTTGTGTAATGCGTTGTGTCAACATATAATACAAATAAGAAATTTTTTCGGGGCATTGTTGACATTATAGCCCCGAGAGATCTCATCTCCATGGTATAATGACTCCATGAGCTTGCTCAGAGGGTCATAGCGTGGAGTTGAGATCGCAAGGGACAGTTATGTATCACTAATGTCCCAAATAAAGCAATATATGTCTGATTGATATCAACCGAATAAAAGTGATAACAATTCCGCTTACTTGATAGCTATATCTGCCCAATTCGCACACTATCATATTGTAGACTAATTGTCGTATGCTCTGTCGGCGTTGGAAGCCAAGCTCTTACCCCAAAACAGGGCGGCTTAGCACTATCTTTAAAAGATTGAAGGTTATTGTTGAAGTTATGCCCCTAATTGCAAACCCATTCTGTGGTCGTTCCTTTACACTGTCACCACGATCTCCCCGCTTGCTTTACGATTCAAAATAGGTCAATTTTAATCAGGATCGGGGAAAAATTTTGAACAGGTTCAAAATTTCTTCCCGATCTGAAAATATGCCCGCTCCAAACCCGTCTATGGAGCGCCATTTGCTCAATAATTCCTTTAAACTGGGTTTATCACGAATAAATTTGGTTTATCGGCAAAAAATTCTGTTTATCAGTCGGCAAACTTAGCTTTGCACTTGATAAACAGGGTTTATCGATAAACTTAGTTTTTCGCTCGACAAACAGAGTTTTCCTCGATAAACCTATAGTTCTCCGTTCCTTGCATTGGTTACCTGTAGAAAAAAGGATTATTTTCAAGATTCTGATATTAGTACATCATTCAGTTCATTCTTTCTCCCCCGTATACATAAGTAATTCTGTTCAAAAATATAATCCGACACGAAGGCTACGTTCATCATCAGATACATTCATACTCCAAACAGCCAGAGTAAAGCATGGTTATGGTGATCGTGCTTTTTCCGTTATGGGACCAAAATTGTGGAATCAGTTGCCTCTTCAGTTAAGGGAACTGTCATCTACAGAGTCATTCAAATCCAACCTTAAAACTTATCTGTTCCTTTCATACTGAGGACTGTAATTGCTGTATGTCATTAATGTTGGATCAATATTGTATTTTTAATTGGTATATGTTGCATTCTTTATTTGGTATATATTTGTTTTTGTTTACCATTTTCTTCTGTGTTGAAATGTTTGAATATGTATATGCATGTAAATATCTTTTTATTTCTGAAGCGCCATGAGCACTGAAAAGTGGACCTGTGCGATATACAAATAGCCATTTATTATTATTATTATTATTATTATTATTATAAACAGAGTTTATCGAAAAACTCAGTTTAACGATAAGCTCTGTTTATTATGCGAAAAGCTAAGTTTATCGATAGTCATGGTTATTAAGCTTTGCCGAAAGGGGAAGCTTGTACGGAATTACGAGGATTAAGACCTGCTAGAGCTCAGCTAGCTGCAGACTTGCGACTAGTCGCAATGCCAAACATCCATGTGAAATCAAAAGTGCACTTTGTCTGTGCAGGCCTATAAAATGTTGGTTGTATAGTAAATCTTCACTAGCTCAGTCTCATAGACGAATTGCGGTAGGCCACGCGAAATACAGTATGTCATTTTTTTTTTTTTTGGACAACTGCCGAAACGCAACTACTTGTTAGTACAGTGTAGGCCCTATCAGTGTCGTTTAACGTCTGAAGCGAGCACTGGCAACGGTTTAAGCTCAAAGCGCCCACTACTGACAAAGCTTGAATTACTCAGATTATCGATTAACAAAGTTTATCGACCAAAAATTTTTATTGCGATAGTTTATCGTCGAAAAACTCGGTTTATCAGTCGATAAACTGAGGTGTGTTGTTGTTCTTTGAGAAAACATAAGTTTATCAGGATAAACTTAGCTTTTCACTTGATAAACTGATTTTTTTTTTCTTTTGATAAACAGAGTTTAGGTAAGCACACTTAGTTTATCACTCGATGAATACTTTTTCGGCGATAAACTACTAGATTTTGTAGATTATTGGGCAAGTGGCGCGCCATATCCGTCCCCCAAACGCTGCTGCTACGATGCTTTCGATGGCTGTACGCGTTTGCCGCTCTCTCCCGATCTGCTAGCTGGGTTGTTTACGCAGCGAGACTACATTTTTAACATGATGCGCACATTAGTGGTCGTGATTGGGTTGTTCCCGTGGAAATCCCCACTCCGCAACTACCTCATTAGTCACTATTAATGTGACAGGATGGATGATATCGTGCGAGCTCTTACGTGACGATGCATGAATCAAGTTTTAAAAGTCATACCTGGGGAAGTCGTTGTCAGCAGCGAGAGGTATGCTTCCTAGGTGTTCACTGGTTGATACCAAAGCTTGGACTGTGGAATGACAACCAAAATAGTGTTGGCAGCAGTGGTGGAATGAGTTGGGGGGGGGGGGTCTTGAAGGATGAAACAACACTAATTTACAGGCAATCATTCGACTTTGAACGTCGTTTTTCACTATCACGTAACCTACAATCCACGTTAATCACGTTGATAAGTGTAGCATCGTTACAACATAAAAGATGTAAGATACGCCCACTCGTGTACTACTATTGTAACGTGGATTATGTGAAGTGTCATAACGATGCACGAATTGTTATGATATCATTTTTGGATTTTCCCCCTAAGATTTTAAATTGAATGTCATTTCGTCGGATAGTGTCAACAATTTCTGCATGTCCTCCATAACAGTTGTTTGCTTATACACTTCCTATTGCTCCAGTCAGGACAGGGTCAAAGGCATGATAATGACTTGATAATGTTATCAGGTTAGGACAATGATTTATTCGGACCTTGTCCGATATCGAAAATGAAGGGGGGGGGGGGTAATTAAAATGAAGCGGCAGTGCCCTTACAAAGTCTGTAAATCCGTCAACTCAATGGGTTGTTTTTCAAGTGTTACTTTACGTTTCAAATAGTTTGGAATATTATTTACTGCCATCATTTCAAACGTTTTTATCTTGCACTTTCAAAAAATAGTTGATCTTGCACTACTTCTTTCTCTTCATTAGCAGTAAGACATGATTAAGACATGATTGCGCGCTACGTCTTCGTGGATTTACACCCACCACATCATTCCATTTGGATTTAATGAAATATAATTTTATTATTGTCATATTACTACTTAGAATGCATGAACTTTGCACAAAGTTTCTATCCGTTAGTCCACAGTCGTTGGCAGGGGTTAAGCAGCATGATCTAGTAATAGCAACTGAGATATATATATATATATATATATATATATATATATATATATATATATTTTTTTTTTATCTTGTTATGACCCTTTCGTCCGAATGCCGGGCCCTGCCTGCGCCGCTGCATTACCGGAAAGACTTTCTATTTACGTGCATATCTGATTATACCTAAACTGTACTTACCTTTCAACCTTGATATTGACAATAACATCAGTTGGCCGCATCTTGGTTTGTTTTTTGTTTTGTTTTGTTTTGTTTTTGTTTTTTGTTTTTGTTTAAACTGAACTTCTTCCCCATAGAGCACTATTGATCAGCAGAGTATCATTTATTTCCGCTTCTGACGAATTAAACAACATACCAGCTTACATTTAAATCAGATTCTAAAAAAATTGTATAAGATAAACAAACGGCTGATGTTTTTGACGATCGGGACAAATTCAATTGGTCTGGATTTTCCTAAACTACCAGTAGATAATGTATACAGAATGAATTTTTTATTTTTGTCAAGACAGTGTCCGTACACAGTTATATCACTCAAGAATGTCCCGTTTGCACTCTTGTAAACTTGTGAACCCTTTCATTGTAGTTTAACACAAGAATTTTCCTCCAGATGTACATTCCTCCTTCATGTCTCACCTTCACAAACTATCTCTACGTAAATGCATAGGCTTTCGAAGGGGCTTGTCAGCATGACTCTGTTAAACAACCAATCTATTTTTTTTTTACCTTAACTGTTAGAACACCTTGTTCGTATGCTATTATCCGCCGTACACAGTTATAGATCACTCAAGAATGTCCCGTTTGCACTCTTGTAAACTTGTGAACCCTTTCATTGTAGTTTGACACAAGAATTTTCCTCCAGATGTACATTCCTCCTTCATGTCTCACCTTCACAAACTATCTCTACGTAAATGCATAGACGTTCGAAGGGGCTTGCCAGCATGACTCTGTTAAACAACCAATCTAATTTTTTTACCTTAACTGTTAGAACACCTCGTTCGTATGCTATTATTGGAGTAATTCTATTTCTGTTATTACCATATAAGCGCCTTGTCTTTTTTTATAATCATTGTTATTTCATATTACGCATACGAATTTACCTCACCAACGTTAAGTGTAGGAGGATTCCACTTACTTTTGTAGACATAAATTTAGTGAGACTACATGATGTAACATTTGTTCTATTGTATAACATAAAAATTCTTTATTTTTGTCAAGACTGTGTCCGTGCACAGTTATAAATCACTCAAGAATGTTCCGTTTGCACTCTTGTAAACTTGTGAACCCTTTCATTGTAGTTTGACACAAAAATTTTTCTCCAGATGTACATTCCTCTTTCATGTCTCACCTTCACAAACTATCTCTACGTAAATGCATAGACGTTCGAAGGGGCTTGTCAGCATGACTCTGTAAAACAACCAATCTAATTTTTTTTATACCTTAACTGTTAGAACACCTCGTTCGTATGCTATTATTGGAGTAATTCTATCTCTGTTATTACCATAGAAGCGCCTTGTCTTCTTTTATAATCATTGTTATTTCATATTACGCATACGAATTTACCTCACCAACGTTAAGTGTAGGAGGATTCCATTTACTTTTGTAGACATAAATTTAGCGAGACTATATGATGTAACATTTGTTCTATTGTATAACGTAAAAATGTATCAGTATCATTATTGTTATTATCAACGCACATGCACTGCACACCCCCACACATGCACACACTCACATTTACATTCACGCACAGACATTGCAACGTACTACACAAAATACATGGCCCCAGAACAACCATTCTCAACTTTGCACTCAAATCCTCATGACTCATAACAACGATCATCCTGACCAGGGTATCATAAGTAATCACAGTAAATACTACACCATTTCGGATTTCAATAATATGTTCCAATCTTCACTTGATTCCACTGCAAGTCATGTTAATAATTCCTGTAGCAATTCCACAAATAGGAATGATGACACTAATTATAACCCCATCAAAGATTTTAGCTTATTCCACTGGAATGCTAGAAGCTTAAACAAAAATTTTGATTCATTTGAATTACTTCTTCTTTCTTTACAAAATTTTCCCTTTTCCGCAATCGGTATAACTGAAACTTGGCTAGGGCACACGTCTCCAAATTTGTTTAGCCTTGATAGATATAAAATATTTCGCTCTGATCGTAAGAGAGGTAGAGGGGGAGGGGTAGCCCTATATATATATAACGAATTGCGAGTAAAAATAAGAACTGATATTGATATTGAAGGTTGTGAAAGCCTGTTTGTGGAAATCATTAATGATAAAATGAAAAATAAGATAATTGGTGTTATATACAGGCCACCAAATTATAAAACCGAAATGTTTTTAGAAAATTTTGATGAATGCCTCAACACGATTACACAAGAAAATAAGGAAATTTATATTATGGGCGACTATAATATTGACATGACGAAAATAGATACTTTAGCGGTAAAATTAAAAACTATTCTTTTTTCATATGCTTTCCATTCCCATATTGATAACCCAACAAGAATATCCCAAACATCTAAAACCTTGTTGGATAATATTTTTTCTAATAACTTTTCTGTAAATAAATTCATTAATGGTATCTTATATTATGATATATCTGATCATTTACCGATATTCATTATTCTTCGTTATTCTGAAAACGTCAAAAGTATTTCAAAACCCAGGCCGATAATGTACAGAAAAGAATCAGACGAGAATATTGAATTACTTAATCTTGATTTAGTGAAGGAAGAATGGCAAGAAGTGTATCTTCAAAATAACGCCGATAAAGCTTATGATATTTTCTTAGATAAACTTTTATATTATTATCAAAAAAAAAACATTCCTTTAGTTAAGAAAAAAACACGCAGAAAGAACAAACATCCTTGGATTACAAAGGGAATCATCAATTCAATAAAAACCCGTAATAAATTGTATAAACTGGCGATTACTACCCACAATACAAAATATTTTACAGATTACAAAAAGTATAGAAATATACTCAGTAATTTGATTCGTATTTCTCGTAAAATGTATTATTCCGATAAGTTTGATAATCAAAAGGATAACGTAAATGGCTTATGGGAAACTATATATGAAATAACAGGTAAAAATAGTAAGGAAACATCGTCCGTTTTTTATAATGACAACAAAGAACTCATAAACCCTGATGAAATATCTGATGCTTTTAACTCATACTTCGTAAATATTGGCCCCCAATTAGCTTCAAAAATAAAAAACAAACATGTTCATTCAAACTTTACTGAATTTCTTCCACCAAACTGCGACAAATCCCTTTTCTTTACCCCAACAGATGAGGAAGAAATACTGGAGATTGTTAAATGATTAAAGCCAAGTAGATCTAGTGGCCATGATGAAATAAGTGTTTATATACTGAAGAAAATCATCAAACAAATAACCACACCTTTATCTTACATTTTCAATCTTTCACTGTCTTCTGGAATATGCCCAAACTCATTAAAAATTGCGAAAGTAGTTCCAATTTTCAAAAGAAAAGACGACCCTTCTCTTTTAACAAATTATAGACCAATATCGTTATTACCTAGTATTTCTAAAATTCTGGAAAAAATTATTCATAAACGCCTGTACATTTTTCTTCATGTAAATGACCTACTTATACCTAATCAGTTTGGATTTAGAAAGGGCCATTCCACCGATTTAGCTATAATTCAATTGTTAGATAAGATTACTGAATCTTTTGCAAATAAAAAACATTTTATAGGAATTTTCATGGATTTATCAAAGGCTTTTGATACCATAGATCATGATATATTAATTTACAAATTAAAAAGATATGGTATTCGTGGTTTAGCACTTTCTTGGATTATTGATTATTTATCCAACAGAAAGCAATATGTACTATTTAAGTCATCTAAATCTCCGAATTCTAATATTGTATGTGGTGTTCCCCAGGGATCAATTCTTGGCCCCCTACTGTTCCTTGTATATATTAACGATATAATAAATACATCAAAAACTCTTAAATTTATACTTTTTGCGGATGATACTAATATTTTTTACTCCCATGAGAACCTCGAAACACTGTTTAATACTCTGAACACGGAAATAGACAAAGTCTCCCGATGGTTTATATGTAATAAATTATCCCTTAATGTCTCTAAAACAAATTTTATACGTTTCAAACCTACTGCTTCACAGAACATTAACAGCACTTATAATATCAATATTGATGGATTATCTTTAACTGAAGTAAGATCTACTAAATTTTTAGGAATCACAATTGACTCGAGTTTAACTTGGAACGATCACATTCATAATATCCACACGTCTGTCTCAAGAACTGTAGGAATTTTATATCGACTGAAAAACTTCATTTCTCAAAATTCCCTGACTATTCTATACAATGCATTGATCTTACCACATATCACATACTGCAATATCGTTTGGGGAAACTGTGGCTCAACTAAAATTAATCCAATTCTTACTCTCCAAAAACGTGCTGTACGTTTGATTACCAATTCCCGTTACTTATCCCCATCCAATCCCCTATTTCATCAACTAAAAACATTAAAAATTGAGGATCTTCACACCTTTCAAACTGCTGTTTTTATGTATAAATATACATTTAATTGTCTTCCAAAAATTTTTGATGGCTTCTTCACTCCAAATTTCACCGTTCATTCATATCCAACACGTCAGTCGTCCGATTACCATCTCGAAAACCCCAGAATCATTTTAGCTCAAAAATCTTTAAAGCACAATGGACCAGATATTTGGAATTCTTTACCGCCTAATTTAAAACAACGTACGTCGTTGAACATTTTCAAACGAGAACTAAAAAACACCCTCATAATCCAGTATACTTCTGACACATAAATATTCATACCACCTGATCAACAAACACCCTAAACAATGAGTTCACGGCCATAACTGAAGTAATATTCACCTCATCACACTGATACACAAAATAACACTCAACGTACAAACCAAGATTCATCCCAACACAATGCACACCGCACTGCACCGCACGCCCTTCGCACAATTACTTCCCACTCAGTGAGTGGCAAGATTTTCTTTATGTATTTCTTCTTTGTGCCCTTTGCACAATTACCCCCCACTCAGTGAGTGGCAAGATTTTCCTTATGTATCTCTTTACCTGGGGCCATCTTCCTCGTCAAGCTTAGCTTATGATGATGGTCCCCTGCATTTCATTTTTATCATCTCCTATTGCTTCCTTTCATATATGATATTCGTTCTTGAATTAAAAAAAAAAAAATGTATGTAAGATCCAAACGATACGAATATTAGCTGTGTAAATGACTATGTAAGTATTTTGTTGATTTGTGGATTTGTATTGATTTTGAAATGCAGAAATAAAAACTGAACTGAACTGAACTGAACAAAGTAAACTATACGGCTAAAGTTATTTGAGGATTATGTTGTTAATATAATTTTATATGTTGGCCTACTCATTAGATGAGAGGGAGGGATCTCACAAAGGCATTTGCAATTAATACTTGAATTCTAAGCAATAGGTGAGGCGGCCTTTGGCTATCAAATTTTGTTTTTAGTCCTCTCAGAGATAAAATCTAGGCGTTTGACGAAATTATAAAACAACTAATGCATAATCTACCCTAAATAGAGACTTATGGGGGTAGGTGGGGAGTGAAATGGAATGGTATTTTTTTACTTTACCATGAATGAAGAAAACGAGTATTGCTTGTATGGAAAATGGCTCCGTTTCATTTTCTTACTTATGTTATACATTCAAATAACGTGACACAAACTGAGCACGTGCAGAAATAGCAGGTTATTTGATTAAGACGTGAGGTAAAATTTTGTAAGAACACGTTGCATATAAGCGTTTCCCATGCAGAAAAGAAAGATGTCAATATACACAAATGCACTACATTCACATGAATACACACACAAACATGACCACATTACACATACAAGTAAAGAGTCCTGCACGTTGTTATAGGACCCACGCATTCTTCAACAACACTTTCATTCACGCACAGAGACTCAAAACAAAACAATATTCAAATTTGATTAAGTTCAATTTAATCATATACTTCGTCTGTTCATCCTACAAAAGATAACACATGATATAAAAGCATACATCTGACATATCATAATGTTTATAAACAGTAGATGACAATTTTGCAGAGGTGTAGGTCATAAAGTTTTATGCAAAATATAATATGTACAAATGAATAACTGAATGATAGAATTAACAATGCATAAACTTTGCAATGGTGTAAAAAAAGCAAGACTCGTACTCCACATCACGTGGTCGTTAGTTATTAAATTCACGGACTCATTAGCAGTCTCAATCATCATTACTACGCTCAGTACAGGTTATTTTCATATTCAGTTTACTGAATCACCACCAGTTTGAGACGATATTTTCACAGCTCTTTGAAGCACACACAACACACACACACACACACACACACATAGGTCTACACATAGGAAAGAAAGCGATTTTAGTTATCCTCGACCTTCTGTATAATGCACTTCCTGATATAGTAATGAATTAATATATTTACTTAAGGTTAAGGCAGATAAAAGAAATCAATCAAAGTCAAGGTCTCTTAGTGTGCAGATAACAAATACAATCTAAGTTTGCATGAAAAGGAACAAACACCTTAAATTCTTTCAAAACTATAAGGACTCTGAGAATTTCTGAACGAAATGGCATTGTTTATGCAGACATTGCAAAACTGATGTTTATTGAAAATAATTATGATCATCCGATCGTTGACTATGTGATTATTTAGATGCAAAAGATACTCTCTGGTCAGTAGGTGAATGCGTATAATGTAATTTAAGTTGTTACTTTACAACTCTAAGTGAGGAAAATCATTGAACTCGCTATAGGGAATGATTTCATGAAATACAGACTGATCTAACACTTGTCAACTGATGAAAGGCTATATACAAGAAATCTACGTGAACCGTCCTTTCATCTGAATAATCTCAGGCTATTCTAGCCTGAATAACAGGATTTTACACATAGTCTCTATCTTCACATTATCCACAATATATTTATATTTCAATTTTTCAAATTGCCATGAAAAGGACAGATGAGAAAAAAACGTTTTGTTTTGTTTTGTTATTTGGGTTTGTTTGTTTGGGGTTGTTGTTTGTTTGTATTTTTAGCTGAAGTATCATATGTCCTGCTTCGTTCTTATTTGTCCTTATATGAAAAAAAAAAATGCATAGCAATACATAAAATCATTGTACCATCTCCTCCGCAATGCGCTACAGCAACATTAAGAGGCGATATCCACGTCATGGGTAATGAGAGCTCATTCTTTGCCTCACGTCAAATTATATTATGGCCACTCCATACGATATCCCCTTCTTCTGGTTTCCATGGTGTTTCCTATTTCTGACACAAAACCTTAAACTCTCTTCATTCGTTGAGCGAGCACGCTCCATCGAGGCAGTTCTTTCTCTCCTTTTTTTTTTGGGGGGGGAGGGGGTGGGTATCGGTGGATATCTGAGTCTTTGTGTAGAGAATTTTGTCTGCGGTGAGTAAGCAAAATTTGCTGGTTTGCTCTGTCAATAAGAAATTATGATATGCACGGGAGCAGCGGTGCGTGCATTGGCGAGAATGAACTTGGCCATACTTCAGCTATAAGCTGAGGGACAGTCTATAGAACGAACGCCATTGCACCTGCTGAGATACAATTCGGACTTCTCCCGGTGATCGCTGACTGCTGTAGCTGGCATATTTCGCACGGAATTTTTCTACTCTCCAAGGTAAGAATTCGACACAGGTTTTTCCATCGAATTTATTTTCCCATTCGGTTTGATACATTATGTACTTTAATCTTGACCCTCGGACCCGAGTTGTACCAATACGCATTTTCATTTTCGTCTTTGGTCGACCATTTTTGCATAATGTCTCGATCATTTTCGTCAAAGTACTAACATCATTTTCATAATCATACAAATCAAAATAATCGATCGAGTTCACTGATGGGCAATACGACATGCAATAGATATTCATAAAGCAATTCATTTTCGTCAAGTTTCGTTGAAAATCGTCTCTTATTTTATGCTGTAGCCCTTATTTTTCATTTTAGATTATTATGGCAAATTTATTACAGTGGTGCAAAAAAAGACACATGCTACCACTCACACGTACACACACACGCACACACAGCTTCTTATGCTCCATGTATTAGTCCATGTATACAGACAAAAAAATGTACACATAAACATGATATTGTATACATCACGATGTTTATACAGTATAGTAGTCAGCTTGTCAATGTTCAGTAATAGGCATAGGCATATTATATATATTAGCTCCTGTTTATTGTTCTAGCTTGTGTAATCTACTGTTATCACACGAGAGAGAGAGAGAGAGAGAGAGAGAGGGAGAGAGAGGGAGGGAGAGAGGGTTAGCCTAGAAAATGAATGGGGAAACCATGCAATATCAAACCATTCACTGCAAAGATAAAGGGAATGGTACAATTATGTACATTGCCATACTTCATCGGATATGGCCAGTAGTTGTGTATGAAGGACGAGGCACAACACACACACACACACACACACACACACAATAGCAATACACAATATGGGTCAATACTTTTTTTTTTGCAATATACAGCAGCTCTCGACGTGTTTTCGATTAGGTCTGATGCCACGGATCATGCGGCCATTATCTGTCTATGAGGTTGGGTTTCCTATGTTGTAGAGAAAGCTATGGAACGATCATTGGCTATGTCAAAAGGTGGCCGGGTGTTCCAAGTTGTCTGACTAATGTTGCCCTCCATAGCAGTAAGACGAAGCTGAACATCTCAGTCTAGTCCTTGGTTGAACAGGTCAAGGTGACAAAGGCTAGTTCGCTCATGATGCTCCGAGCGTCTCATGATCCGATCTTCTAGAATCATCAGCCAGGTGTGAAGTCTGGGAGAAGGTGGCGTGCTCAGATAGCAAGTAAAGGGTAAAGCATTAAAAAAATGGTTGGTGCAACTCAAACAGGTCTTATGGGTCTAATTGGGGTGGACCTCAACCAAGCGGTGGTGGTCAACGGCTTCAGTCGGGGAGCAACGTGACCTTGTCATGCTGAAGATTCGGGAGGCTGTTGTACGTGGCTGCTGTGGAAGCTTCTTGTGGAGGAAGAATCTGAGTTCCTGTGAAGCACAGGCACCATTACGGACGTACTTAACTCTCGGATTACCACTAACAGCTACCTACACAAGACGTCCATGTTTTTCAAGAAAGAGATCCTTATACAATATTTCATTTCATTTCATTTCCGGCAAAAGTAAACAATACAATGATAATATCATGACATTTGCATATATAAAAAAAAAAATCGTAACTTCATCTTTTTCAGGATATTCATTGCTTATCTGGAATAACCGTTTTCCAAAATGTGTTCTACATGTATTTGTATAAAGAATAGATTTGCGTCTGAACCAGGTAGAACAGCATGGCATCCCCAAGAGTGACCCTCATCACCGGCTGCTCATCCGGAATTGGCCTCAGCACCGCGGTCAACCTGGCTAAGGATCCAAACAAGTCGTTCCGGGTCTACGCCACTATGAGGAACCTTGCCAAGAAAGGGGACCTGGAAAAGGCGGCGGGCAGCACCCTCAACGACACGCTTTTCATCCTGAAGCTCGACATCAACGAGGAGGAGCAAATTGTGTCGGTTGTCAAGGAGATCATGAAGAGAGATGGACGCATCGATGTTTTGGGTAAGTGGTCTTCAGTGATTGCAGTAGAGAGAAACACTCGGGGGGAGAAAAATTGAAACACACAAAAATCATTTCGCTGTGATCAATCTAGGAAACTTAAGATAGTATACCTCATGAGCCTACAACTCTCTGGAGGAGAAGGCGCCGCGACTCTTGCGACTTGACAGACCTAATGGCTTGCACTCCAGGGCAACTTTCGATACGTCTTCAAACAAGGTGGTAAATTATTTTCCTACAAGTCGCAGATCCGTCGCTGCAACACCTCCGAGGATTATTTTCAGTCGCGGAGTTGTCTCCACAACGTTTCCTATGAGTGGCAAGGTCTCCGCAAGGGCATGGAGACGCTTCTAAGCTCAAGCAGACAAAAATTAGTACCCGCGACCTTTCCGCGACTAAGGAGACGTCGCGGAGACGTCTCCAAGACTAGCTGGAGACTGAACAAAATCTCCCAAAAAAGAATCGAACACGTTTGATTTTCCTGCGACTCTCCAGAGACTCAGTTAGATTGAGGGAGACGTCGCGGAGACGTTGCACAGACGTCTTCCTCTGCTAAGGAGACTGAAGTCGCCAACAGATTGTGAACTATTTTCCAGACCAACGGGATACCCAATTTTCCATTATCGCCAGTTTTCTTTTACTGCCACTGTAGCATTTGTTGTGATAAGTATCTCTGTATATCGATTAGGCTAATTCATCTATACTCCCACAACAATGTTGTCTACCATGACATATTTGAAGAAGAAAAAATCTATAATATTAGCTTGACTTTCGTGAGAGCAATGACTGGTTTTTCGTAGTTATTAACCGATGATTCCATACAGAGTGCAATTATAGATCTGCCCTAGGAAACAGAAGTGCAAAGAGATTTTACATCTTCTGAACATTGAACACCATTCAACTTGACTTATTTTTCAGTTAACAATGCTGCATTCGGACACATGGGTGTCTTTGAAGAGATGAGCATGGCACACATGAAAAGTATGGTCGACACGAACATCCTCGGGACTTTCCGGCTGACCCAGGAAGTAATTCGGGGCATGAAGGTCCGAAGGTCAGGGCGCATCGTTAACATCAGCAGTCTTGCAGGCATTATTGGTAAGCAATGATTGTTGTTTTCGGTGATTACTATTGGGACTCTTACACCTTTATGTCAGAAGACACAAATCTACATTTACATGTGCCGGTATCACGTGCACATGGGTGTATGTGTGTGTTTGTTTGTTTGTTTGTGTGTGTGTGTGTGTGTGTGTGTTAAAAGGCGAAGGCAGACAACCTTACCTGAACAATATTGGCAGAATCTGTGTTTCAGAGAAAGTTAGCTACAATTTTGTCATTTTGTTATATATTTACATCTAAACTGAAAACTGAAAAGTGAAAAAAAGGAAAATAGTAAGATAATATGTGATAGGTAAATATAATTTAAGGACTTTCTTTTTATGTAACAAGTGAGGTATCATTTTAAAAAGCCTCTGTTTTGTTCCTTCTTTATCTTCCTCTGTCTCTGGTTCAAATGGTTGAGTTACCTTAACATTTTTACAAATGAAACTGTTTTCTCCTAATGTATCCCCGCCAAGGTTTGCCTTATACCCATGTGTACGGAGCGACTAAATTTGCACTGGAGGGCCTTGCGGAGACCTTGTACCCGGAACTGCGATGCTTCAACGTTTGGTACGCTCTCTGTCATTTATACTGCTGATTTTCACGTTTATTCTATCAGTATCAGGAATGGAACCCAATACAGTGCAAATATTATTAGAAATTCGTAGAAGAATCGAAGCAACCTAATAAAGCTGGGTGCTTGATTTGCCTATACATTTCTTGCCTTAACAGTTGCTTAGTATCCTCACCATTGGCCTGCATATATTGCACATACATGACCATCTTACCGGAAGCAGAAAAGTAAAACCAACAACAGAACAAAGAGAATGATAGTGTAGCCATCTTGAATTGCACATTGTACAATGAATAATCATTTACATCATCGGGCACTGCATGGGGAACAATCATTGAGCAGTATGACAGCCTATATTGATATAGTTAATGTTGGTTAATAACTTTGATGATGACGCTGATTAAGATGATTATGGTGGTGGTGGTGATGATGATGACGAAGACGATGATGATGATGATGACGCAAATAGTATTCTTGGCCGGAGGGTTTGGATTCAAGAAAATGGCTCATCTTATCTCCTTGTTTATCTCCTCCAGGCAATTTATGTGGGGTTTTTTTTTGTGTGTGTCCTCCTGACAGGATCAGTACAATTTCCCCCGGTCCTGTGCAAACCAAATTCCAGGACAACATGGAGGCCAACAAAGAGGACGCTCCATCGTCAACTGATCCAAACTCACCATCAGCAAAGGTAAGACGTTTGTACCAATTGCTGATAATGTGAGCAAAGTTGACCAGATTTCGATTCTCCATTTTGTGGCCGTCGCTGCCGTGATTAGTGTGCTATTCTTATCAGTTTCATTGATTTTTTCATGGAAAGATCTTGCCTACTCTCCTTGCCATGGTGTTGAATATCGTTGAGTATTCAATACTGTAGACAAGATGAAATGTTGCCTAAAAAGTGTTTTCAGTTTGCGTTTATATGAAAGTGAAAGAAAAGTGTTTTAATGAAGCTGTTACGTCGAAGAAGATTTTATAATTTTTACTGGAAATGACGGAAGCAAGATAAACGCTTAAGAGTGTGTCTCAAATTGAGAATGGAGTGGATAAAATTAATGCAAATATGAAATAGATTTTACTAAAGAAGAATTTACATAGCGCAAGAGCATGCAACAATTTAGAAGTTTGAACGTGAATCTTTGTAATTATCAAACAGATCAAGAAAAACTGTCATTGCTAAGCCATATTTTCTCATATAATCTATCACAATTCTCTCTTGAAATTGTTTAACTTTTTATGAATGGTTTGGTTTCTTCCGATAATAATAGTGCAACGTCAAAAGATTGTTTGTTTTATGCTAGTAACCGAATAGGTCTATAATCATTACGATAAAATTGTCCGTCTTGTCCATTTTCAGCTCATGGGGGCGTACTTTGGCAAAATGTGGGACTCGTTTATGAAGGAACTGCAGAGCGGAGAAGACGTTACCAACGTCATCTTGAAATGCCTGAATAGCGCGGAGCCGCTCCTCCGCTACCCAACCAGTGGATGGGTGGACGGCTACGTATGAAGGAGCGATTCGCGGACGGCGTCGGGTCGGCAGCAGCCAAAAATTTCTTTGAAATCATGGAACCATTTGCCAAATAGAGGCGGAACTATAGTTATCAGGTAGAGACGGAGCCAGTTCCTAGATAGATGGCAAAAGCAGTTGTGACGTAAGAGGTTCACCTAAATAGACACACTTGGTATGGTTGGGTATAAACTAACGATAGTGAGACCCCGTGAAACGAAACAGAAAACGTGTAGCTGAATGGATATTATTTTTTTTAAATAGTGCGCGGGTGAGATACTTATTGGCTGACCACCGAGTCATATTTGACTCCATTAAACTACTCATCTCGATTTATTGTCTCGAAGACACAAAGTGCTTATAAAATAAATCATAACCTCGACCATTTAGGCTATGATAATGTTATAATCGTTTTGTTTTTGTCTGTTGGAAATATCACTCAGAAACTTATGAACTGATTTTGATCATTCTGTTCAAGGAAAGAAAATGTACTCTGTCGTTAAAAAAATAACAACAAGTGAATAACTTTGTTGTTGATCCAAATTACAAATTTTTAACTAGAATTCTTTCTTTTTTCTTTTTTTCTTTTTTGAGCGGATGCTTGCGGAAGCTCTATTGCTTTAATGACTCGTCACCTCGGTAGAGGTTGGCGCTCTTCGAATGCTTCTAGCGTCATAAGACCGAATACGTCGTTTTCATTAGCTGTTTTTGTCTGTATAATTCAATAATAGAGCTATCTTCAAATTCGATATCATGACACATGAATGATTCGGTTCAGCCACTTCATAAGTATGTTATACTGTTAAATTTCATCGAATTGAATGCACTTATTGAAGGGTGAAATTAGACTGCATGTAAAATCATTGCTGTCTCTTTCAATAGTTTCAATCGAAAGTGTCGTGTTTATGTGGCAAGAGAACTTAGGATCACGGGCAGTAATAGGATTGTCAAAATGAGATCAAAGTTTTAACAACTTTCTTTTTCAAATGTGTGGGAAGATAAATTTCCTTCATCAGTGTCACTGGGATTGCAGATGGACCACGTAGAATGTGTCAACTAACATCTCAGTTATGGTGCAATAATCTTTTTGCAAGAACAATAACAGGCGTTCATTTGCTTTAAGGTGATTCAGTGAACACCATAGAATAATTGACGAAAGTGACGTACTATATCACGATATTTCCACTGCAATCATGTGTTCTCTCGTTTTGGTTTTGTCATGGTGTGAACTCTGTGTTACGAATATAGATATGAGCAAAGAAAAATATATCAATAAAAGAGTAGAATTTATTACATAATATAATAGCTTGTTAAGTGTTTAAACACCTACATTTGTTTAATGAATTGAGTGAGTCATACAGGTACATAAGTCAAGGATATGAAGTACTAACTGCCCATGTATACACATTGGTATAGCGAATTGTTTCTGCCAATACGGCGTTTGGTGCGCTGTTAGCAGGAGGCCCTCTATCGACAGAACCTCAGTAAAGGTCTTACAAAATTGTACAATGTTGCTTAGTGCACGTCTACTATTACATCGTAATTGCTCATTGGCCAAAACATCATTGAAGTCAAAGTGGAAAGATTAAGTAAGCGTGCAATAGTCATGAAGCACTGATACCGGGGAGCTTTTGATCCACTATGCGAACGGTAAGACGACGGAGCTTCTCGGGTTGGACGATGGAAGCAGCTGTCTCGTGCATGTGCGTAACACCATTTTTTAATATAAAGTATGTGAAGCACTAAGCATATACAACACTTAGGCAAATAAAGAAGCAGTGCCTGTTGGTAATTATGAGACTTTTGTCTTGTTTATTCCCTTTTTTATGTGCGGTTTGTGTGGATGAATACGTGTGCATGTGTTTATGCGTTTGTTGGGGAAGAGAGATGCGATGGTCTTCCTAGTTTAACCTTCTGTGTGCCATATCAATTTCCTGTCCATCCGTTTGTGTGTGAAATTTGTACGCATTTCGACTTATTTGCACAGAGAAGGTTAGAAGTAGATCAACAACTCATTCCACTTACTATCACTGGAGAGGAGGATTGATCTCACATTATTTTGTGAGAAATGCGAGGAAAAAAAAGTCGAAATCTTTTTATTTACTTAGCGAGCATGCTCCATCACAACATTTCTTTTGGGGATTTCAGCGGGTGTAAGAGGCTTCCATAGAGAATTTTGTCTTACGACGAGTAGGAAAGAATTGGCCGGTTATTCATGCCAATATGACATTATGAAATGCATGTGAACAACTTTTTGCGCATTTGCGATAAGGAGCTTCGCCACTGCATTATGCTTCACCTATAGAACTGAGGGACCGAAGTAATCGCACCTGGGGCTCATGGGGGCGGGGTTAGGGTGGGGTCACACAGTCCCGAAGTTGACACAAGATGGCGATACGACCATGGAATTTTCAATTTCGTGGGAAGTTGGCCTCGATCATGGTCAAAGCCAATCAACAACCGAAACAAGTACAAAAGGTCGCACGATGACAACCCGCACCACACACGAATTTTACACGAAAATGTGAATCTTTATCAAAAACAATATTAAAGGGATAGTATGGTTCTGGTTAAGATGGGGATTCAGGTTTTAACTTTTTGTGAGATAATTAGAAACCACTTATAGAATTATGAAATATAAAAAGGCGTATAGTAATCTAAGAGGAATTGAAAGTTCATTGAAAGAAAATTTGTTTCGAATGGCTGAAATATCCTAAAACAGAGTAAAACAAAGTGGTCCTAATAGAAGGTGGGACCCGCCTTTTACTAGGACCACTTTGTTTATGGATATCTCGGCCAATTAAAAACCGATTTTCATCAAATAAACTTTTAGTTCCTCATAGAATCAGATACTTTTTAATACTGGATATAAGTGGTTTCTAATTATCTCGCAAAAGGTTAAAACCTGAATTTCCATCTCAAGCAGAACTATACCATCCCTTTAGAATATTAAATATGCCCACAGTTTGTCTGATTTTCAAGCACAGATTTTAAAGGCATTGTTTACCATTTGCAGATGAAACAAAAACCCATCTTTAGTGCTTGAAAATAGTTCTAAAATGTGAGTAAGGGATAGAAACAACCTGTGAAAAGTAGAAAGAAAAGTTAATCAGTATAATCAATGTAAAGGATTGTTAAATATGCAAAATATGAACAAAAGTTATGATAAAAAAAAAATCCAGGCTAAATCGTCAGCAGTTGTGGTTTAGTGAGAAAAATAGTGATAGCTCTTTATATTTTAGGCTTTATTGCAAAATGTTCATATACAACTGACCTACACATTATGCATCAAATGGCAAACAGTATACCTTTAAAACACTTCCTTGCATCCTAGTATGTTGATTGATGATTGTGTGACTTTGATTAATGGTCAATATGTGTATTTTGTACTCACAAATGTAGTTATTTCTTTTGTAGCCAATTGTGTATCATTTCAATTACTAGTATGTCACCACGATCGGCTATGTTCTGAGGCGGTAGTTACATAATAAGGAGAACGTTTTTGGTTAATATTTTGCATTTTCGTCAATACCCAGCTGAAATCGTAGCGCTATTTCACACATTTATATTAAGCATATGTGTACAGTTTAGAGCAAAAATTGACAGTTCTGCAGGCATATGGGAGCTATACGTTTTCCCTTTAAGAGCTGTCTCGTTCACGAAGATTTTGATATGTTTGCCCTCATGAGTCAATAAACTCGACTGACAAATTGCACGTATACGCTACATGCGACTTCGGCAAGTTGCGAACGGCTGCCTGCATGCAGTTACGCGCGACTCTTTTAATGAAACAGCTTGGGCCCTGCTGACATCCACTCGGGTCTGTCCCAGCAATTGCTGACTTGTGCAACCGATATATTTCCCAGGGAAGCCATCTTAGGTCGTTCTATTTTCAGGTAAGAATCTGATTTAGGCTTTTCCGTCGATTATCATCTTCTTTTCCATTCGCTTTCATACATTTTTATATACCTCAATTTCGTCTCGAGATATCTGTGTAGTGCCGATACACATTTTCAATTTTCGTCTCTGGCCGACTACAATACCTATACATAATGCTTCAGTCCGTAATGCGTAATGTTTCAGTCTTTTACGTCATTACACTTATATACTCTTCATATAAAAATAAAAATCGTCAGTCCAGGTTAGTGATCATCATTTCGATGCCGGATTAAAATAACTTTCAAACAGTAAAGTTTCACCGGAAATCCTCTCATATTATGCCGTTCTTTCCATACGATCAATTTCTTGTCAAATTTATCACAATGATATGGTGTAGGCCTAAATACAACCACACTCCTACTCACTCACCCAGTCACCCCCACCCCACAAAGCCACCCCACCCCAACCAACCACCCCCACCACCCCCCCCCCCCCCCCCCCACACACACACACACACTCAAACCAGAAAATATGCACATTCATAAATCATCAGGTGTTCTCATGATAATAGTTCTCAGACAGGCAAGCAAATACACATCGGAGACACATACCAGTACATACACAATATCGGTTCATATACTTTTCCCTGGAACATACAGCAACCTTAACTGGGACGTGTACATTCACCCACTTATGATTCTGTATACTTACATACATAACACAATTTCACACAGATTTACTTCAAACACATTACAGAGGCTTTGGCTTGTGAGACTGAAGTATGTCGATATACATTCTAAGGTGATATGAGGCATAAATGAATCATGGTAGAAACTTGAACTTGGACATAGATAAACAACGTTTAGCAGAGGGCTGCTGTTACAGCCATCCAGGGTCCAAAGGTCCCACTGGAATTCGTGCACACGGCTCAGTCAGTAGCGAGTGTGACCTCTATGATCTGTGAGAGTCAAGTACGGTACTGCCACAGGCACCTCCTGCCTATCGAAGCAATCAAATAGTATAATGCTCCTGTAAAATAGCAGTCCGCTCATCTTATAAAGCGGCAGCAAGCTGTTGTACAGTTAGTTGTGGTCTATCCAGTTCGTAATTTTGTAACAACCATAATTCACATTAATAAACAAACAATAACCAATGAATCGATGTTTATAGGCAGTGTATCAGCAATGACATTTTCGGTATAGGACTTGACTTTGCAGTCTCTTGTTAAAATCCGATATATTTTCGAAAGGTAGCAATACCATTGGATCGTGTATTCGTTAAAATCGCCAGGAAATAATGTCGGAAAAAATATGCTTGATGTACGGATGGGATGATCCACTCAGAAGTATATTTTAGTGTAAACGGATGGGAACCGGTTATCGGTACTCCAGTAACATAAAACCCACGGTGATTGGCTTAGGCTAACTGTAAAACACATTCGCGTCCAGTCAGAGTGTGACCCATACTGCAATAAGTTGTTATATAGCAAGTCAAACTTCAATGCAATTATAGCAATGTCCACGTGGAGACGGCCACAAAATGAGGCAATGTACTTCCCCAGGACTTACATCCACGAAACATCAGATCAGCAAGTAAGACAGGATTACAACTAAATCTACTTCAGAGCAAAATGTAAGGCTGGAAGTGTCGTATCTTAAGTACTACACTGTAAAAACATCGGTGTTAGATTTGACCACGGGTGTTAAATCCAACACCGATCAAACTTCACTAAAGGACCACACCCACAGGTGTTAAAAATGCACTGTGATGGTGTCGAAAAGTGTTCACCTGACACTTCGTGGTGTTAATTTGACACTGTACCTGGTGCTATTTTGACACTGTACTGGTGTTAATTCAAAAATGACACCACATGGTGTTGATTTGATATTTGTTGGTGTTAATATCAATGGTTTAACACCCGTCCAGCTTCAATAAGAGACCACACCAGCTGGTGTTACTTTGGTGTAAATATATTTTCAAATTTTTTCAAAAATCTAGTATTTTAATGTAAAATTCTTGATCGTCTTGTTTAAATTAAAAATCAACAAGAAGTGTAGTTGCTAAGAAACTCTTCAAAAAACAGTTTAAAATTTGGAAATGATACCCGGAGGTGTTAATTCAACACCATAAATGAGCACCAAAAATTTAACATCAGCTCGGTGTTCACTATTTAACACCGGACTTTTTGCAGGGTTGTCTCTCGTCGCTGCCTGATTTATACACTTCATTAAGTTTTATCATTCCCCTAAAAAATAAAAGAATAATAATTATGTTTCATTAATGTGGTTATCTGATTAAAGAAATATCATTGGATTTGATGACCGCGCATTTCTTTTCCCTCTTTTTCTGCATGCGTAGTACCTAGGGGCCTACTGGCTAGTGGGACCAACAATCCACAAGCTTCGCTTTTTAATGGGTCCCACATCTCTCATCCTCTAATTCATTTATCACCAAAATGCCTTATCTCTTTAATTCCCATCAAAGTATAATGTATACCCCCTTTTTATTCTTTACTTACGTCGATATTTCCTTTCTTTCATTCACATTGCGCGTATATTGAGATGGAGAAAAATAAGATAAACTTGAACTTGAACACGTCACGAGTTTGACACCCATACAGTCCTTAAGTCATACAGGCCATGAGCTGGACACTAGCCAAATAATGTCCATGAGCCCGATCCTAGGCAAACAAGGCCCACGAGTCCGACACTAGACAAAAAAGGCCTATTAGTCCAACACTAGGCAAGCAAAATCCACGAGTCCAACACTAAGCAAACAAGGCCCACGTGTCCGACACTAGTCAGAAAAAAAAGGTCCATGAGTCCAACACTAGGCAAACAAGGCCCATGAGTTCGACACTGATAAGCCCTACATCACGGGGCTTACTGTACGTACTGTCTCGCGGGCTTTTTTTTTGTTGTTGTTGTTGTTGCCTAGTATCGGACTCATAGTCATCATTTTTTATGTTGGGTGGATTTTGCCAGGTAAACTACATTTTCACAATGAAGATCCAAGATCGTATTTGTTAGGGTAACTATTTACCTGACTGTAGTCCCCACTCTTACTGTATTTTACAAGGACAAGTTTTTCTTTTTCTTTCTTATTTTGCGTCGAAACCAGGAGCATCATGGCATCTCCAAAAGTGACCCTCATCACCGGCTGCTCGTCCGGCATTGGCCTCAGCACAGCGGTCAAGCTGGCCCAGGACCCAAACAAGTCGTTCCGGGTCTACGCCACAATGAGGAACCTTGCCAAGAAAGAGGATCTGGAGAAGGCGGCGGGCAGCGCCCTCAACGACACACTTTTCATCCTGAAGCTCGACATCAACGAGGAGGAGCAGATCGTCTCGGTTGTCAAGGAGATCACGGAGAGAGATGGACGCATCGATGTTTTGAGTAAGCCATCCTTTATGGTGGCTACGGAGGGACACACTCGGACTGAAACAAATTGAAATAGCATTTCGCGCTATATCTGTAATACTGGAGATACCTCACATTATCACCATTTCCGTTAGCGCTTCTTTTTCTTCTTCTTCTTCTTCTTGTCCCTGTCTCGTTTCAGTCAGCCTCTGCATAGCGTATCATCGTACCTTGCAGTGTTACTGTAATAGGTATCTCCGTATAACGATTACCTCTTCCTTACCTCTTCCTTTCCTTATATTGACATATTTGAGGGGGGGGGGGGAAGCTGTGATGCTAGCACGACGTTCGTAAAACCACAGTTTACTAGTCCTTCGTAGATATTCATTTTCTATTTTTTTTTATTCATGTTTCAGATTCCACATATCATACTACTTGTATATTCCATTTGATTTTAGAACAAAAAAAAATGTTAATTTAAAACAGCAGTCAATTTGAAACAAAATTGCACAAATGTACTAGAACATAATCATTATAAATGACGTGTAATATGAGGAACCCACTAAAAATCAAAGCTTGTAGGATGTTAGGTGTTCCAAAGATATGATATAGGCTTTTGATACAGTATGTCAATGTCAAAAATGACGAAACATGCAAAAATACATGTCGAGAATATCATTAAGTTTACGAAATGTACAAGGTATTGTATGATGTTCATTATTAAACTTAAGGTATCAATGCTAAGTAAAGTAACAAATTGATCAAACAAATGAAGTCATCCGAGCGAGGCACCATTTTGAGTATGCAGAAATATTTAATGTGATCACGGCAAAATTATAGAGCGTAGGATTTCAGAGAATTGGCTTTAAGGTTTATGAGATTTATTTATAGTCGATAACGACTCCATACAGAATGTCAGCGTGTATGGTACAATTTAATTTTAACGCACCAGAAGTGAAAAGAATTTTGACATTTTTTATGAACATATTTGAACACTTTTCAATTTGACTCGATTAAAACACACACACACACACACACACACTATAAACATTATCGTTCTATACTTTACTTTCATTATTTCCATTCCCAGTTAATAATGCAGCAATTGGGCAGATGGGTCTCTTCGAAGAAGTGAGCATGGCATACATGAAAAGTTTGGTTGATACAAACATCCTCGGGACTTTCCGGCTGACCCAGGAAGTAATTCGGGGCATGAAGGCCCGAAGGTCAGGGCGCATCGTTAACATCAGCAGTCTCGTAGGCATTGTTGGTAAGCAATGATTAGTGGTGGTGTTTGTATTGATTACTTTGACGTGTTTACTGGCACCTGTACTTCAGAAGATACAGATCTACGTTTGTTCATACCGGCATCACGTGCGAGTGTGTTTGTGAGTGTGTGTGTGTGTGTGTGTGTGTGTGTGTGTGTGTGTGTAGGTGTGCGTGTGTGTGTGTGCGGGTGTGTGCTTGTGGTGTGAACATTTTTCGCGATCAGTTTAGAACCTTTAATCCCTTTGCCTTCGAGATACAAATTGTAACTCTCAGTAGACTTATGACATGGCAGAATCGAGCCGAGATCATTTGAATTATATTGGCAAATCTTTGTTTTTTTAAAAAAAACTATGTTTATTGCAGCGCATTTATGATTGGAATTTGTTTAGCCTGAAATGGTTATACGTACTGATCCAGTTAGTCATTGTGAAACATTTTGATTACAAATGATAAACAATTCAAATACATCTACTCGCTGTACTCTATCAGACTGACGAGAATTTCACCGTTTGGAAACCAAATTTCATCGAATAAACTCTGAAGTCTTCTTAGAACAATATCCTCTTTCGTATTTCATAAGAGGTTTCTCGTCATCCTGAAAAATAGTCAAAGAAAAGTTGAAAAACTAAAGCTCCATCTCAACCAAAACTTTACCATCCCTTTAAGATTGCACTGAAAGATGCATCTTTGTTTGGTTATAGAATTTGCAGCATTATTGAAATAACATTGTTCGTATTTTAAGGGTAGGGATGTAAATCATGATGAATGATTATTTGCATGTGTACATGCATGCATGCTATATCTAGCATAACATAACTAGTAAAAGCGATTGTCATAATCATTATACTGCTTGTAACTAATGATGGGATGACGAATTACACATAACTGCTCTCTTCGTATCTATCCTCGCCAAGGCATGCCTTATTCGCCTATTTATGGCGCGACTAAATTTGCACTGGAGGGCCTCACGGAAACCTTGTAACCGGAACTGCGCTGCTTCAACGTTTGGTACGAACATGTGTGATTAATGCTGTTGATTTTCATATCTATTTTCAATCAGAATCATAATCGAAACCATATACAGTGATTATTGGTCCTTCGTAAAAGAATCGAATTGATCGTATTTCATCTGGTTGGCAAATCTGGTTGAGTACATATACAATAATGATAATGCATGATTTTCCTGCAGGAAGCAGGAAAGCTAACCAAATACACCGCAAATGGAATGATGGCGTGGCCATTGTGAGTTGCACGCTGTACAAGGAATAATTGTTCAAACCAACAAGCACTATGGAAAAACAATTAAGCAGTATGACAGCAGCCTAATGATGTCATTATTGTTACCGTTCACTGTAAGAAGAAAGGGTTCAATTTGCCAACTGTGGAGGTGCATACCAATGTTACGCTGGAAGCACTTTAAAAGATGCAACATTGCATGTCTAAAGGTGGAGAGCAATGTCAGACTGGGAGCACCTTTGAAGATCTAACTCCTCACTTAAGGTTCAACTTCGCACTTAAAAGGTGCAGACCAATGTCACACTGGGAGAACTTTTTAAGCTGCATCTCCGCCCCTTTAAACGTGCAGACCAGTACCACACTGGGTGCACCTTGCAAGGTGCAACTTGCACGTTTCGTTAAAGTTTCACTCGTACCTTTAAAGGTGCGGACCAATGTCACACTGGGAGCACCAGTAAAGGTCCAACTTGCACTTTTCCTAAAGGTTCAACTTCCCACCTTTAAAGGTACACACTAGTGCCACACTGGGGGCACCTTTCAAAGACCAACTTGCATTTTTTTTTTTAAACCTCAACTTTGTACCTTTAAAGATGCTGGCTGACGTAACTTTGGGAGCACCTGTAAAGTTGCACTTTGCACTTTTCCTAAGAGTTCAACTTCCAAAGGTTAAAGGTGCAGACTAAAGACACACTGGAAGCACCTTTCAAGGTGAAACTGGGCACCTTCCTTCGAGGTGCAACTTTGATCGTTTCAAGGTGCTTCCAGTATGACATTGACCTACACCTTTAAAGTTGCAAGTTCCATCTGTAAAAGTTTTGGTGAACTTGATGATGTTAACGATGATCTAGGCTGGAGAATTTTGAATAAAGATAATAACTCCTTTTATCACAATGTCTGTCTTCTCTGTGCAATTTGTTTGTGTTCCTCCTCACAGGATTAGCTCAATTGCACCGGGTCCTGTGCGAACCAAATTCGTGGACAACATAGAGGCCAACAAAGTGGATGTCCCATCATCAACTGACCCGAACTCACCATCGGCCAAAGTATGTCGTGTGTATCTATTGATGTGGACAGTATAAATTATATGAGCTTCGATGCTCTGTTTTGATTGTAGCCGTTGTTGTGATAATCATCGTTATTGCTATTTTTATACTTAATTTGTTATGGAAGCTCCGCCTTCATGACTGCGCTCCTTGCCACGATGGCGTTCATTGAGTTGACAATAAATCATACACGACAAAATGGAGTCCAAAGTATTATTTTTAGTTTAGGCTTATTTATGACAGTGGAGAAACAGGGTTTGGAAAGAGCCCTTCCTATAAGAGACGGCTTTATATGTTTATATATTTGAGATAAAAACAGCGCAATGTGCCCTCAATAGTCTCGTAGATGATGGAAAAGATAAAACTATTGTGAATGTGAATGTGAATGCATTTGACTTTATAAGATATTAGCATGTAGAGCAAGGGCAAGCAACGATTTTTTATAGAAGACCAGTCTTAAAGCTTCTCGATTTCTTAAACAGATCCAAAAAAGCGTCTTTGAGCAGCAGTATCTTAAGCAATATCGACATTTCTACATAAAGTACATGTTGACATACTATCTCCACTCCAAATCTCTATAGTTCTTCTTTGATTGTTGTTGTTGTTGTTTAAGTATTTAAGAGTGACTCTCTTAGTTTCTTCCGATAATTTCTGCCTGAGACAGAAAATGACAGCAGTGCTGCTGCAGACATATGATTGATGCGAATTATGATAGTTTTCTATGAAACCTTTTGCTTTACAATGTATTCAAACCACTGATCTAAAATGGTACATTACAGATCAGTGACTGAAAAACCTTTCCTTTGTGCTATGATAAAAATATGCCCATGTTGTCCAACTTTTAGCTGATGACGGCATACTTAAGCAAACTGTGGGCCTCGATAACGAATGATTACCAAAGCGGAGAAGACATTGCCGACCTCGTCTTGGAATGCCTGAATAGTGCAGAGCCGCTCCTCCGATACCCAACCAGTGGATGGGTGGACGGATACATGAAGGAGCGATTTGTGGACGGCGTCGGGTCGACAGCGGCCAAAAAATTCTTTGAAGTTATGGAATCAGTTTCCAAGTAAAGACGTAACTGCCTACCAGGTAGAGAAGCGGTTATTTACCAAATATGGGCAAAAGCATTTGTGACGTAAGAGGTTCACATTAAAGGTCACCCTCGATATGGTTTAAAGGGAAAGTAAACCCAAAGAGCAATGTCGATTGAGTGAAAGCAGTAATATTAGTAGAACACATCAGTGAAAGTTTGAGGAAAATCGGGCAATCGATGCAAAAGTTATGAATTTTTTTAAGTTTTGGTGTTGCAACTGCTGGGTAAGGAGACTACTAGAGGTTATGACGTATGAGTGGACTACAATATAAAGAAAATAAAAAGGGAATTCAATAAAAATTCATTTTTCATGAAAATTACACATTCCATCAACTTGATACTGACATATGTTAGGGGTAGCACTTATTCCCCCTGCTTTCTGAAAGCGATTAGTCAAGAACTCTTTCATTTTGCTAGAAAAGTGAATTTTTGTGGAATTCCTTTTATATTTTCTGTATATCGTGGTCCTCTCATACGTCATAACCTCTAGTAGCCTCCTCATCCAGCGGTTCCAACACCAAAACTTTAAAAATTCATAACTTTTGCATCGATTGGCCGATTTTCCTCAAACTTTCACTGATGTGTTCTACTAATGTTACTGCTTTTACTCAATCCACATTGCTCTTTGGGTTTGTGTTCCCTTTAAGTATAAACTAACGATAGTGAGATGCCATGAAATGAGAGAGAAAACGTGTAGCTGAATGGATAGTTATGTAGCATTAGGAGAAATGTACATGTGAGATACTCGTGGCTTACCACCGACATAAGTTGACTCCATTGAATAACGCATCTCCATTTATCATCATTCTGTAATACTCATAATCAGAATGATAATGACATTAACAATCACTTCGACACACCATAACTCAGTCTGGGTTTTTTGTTTGGTTTTGTGTGTGTGTGTGTGTGTGTGTGTCTGTTGGCGCTATCAGTCGAAATATAATGAACGCATTTTGATTATTTTGTTTTAGCATAATTATGTCCAATATATAGAAAGGACAGGTGATTTAGTTTTCGTTGGGGATGCGAATCATAAACCCTAATGCCCCAGTCACACAGTGCTTTACGATGGGTTACGTCCGTCGCGGATAGATACGAATGAGTGGACGCAGGGTGACGCAGCGTGGACGCGGGCATCCGCAGGGACGTATGTAGACGTAACTGTCCGTAACTCATCCGTAAAGAAACGCAAAATGACGGCGGCAAGCCTGCGAAATTTTGAAATGTTCAAAATTTCGCAGAGGGACTCCACGGATGCAAACTTACGCAAGTAACCGTAACCAAACGTAACTATCCGTAACTATCCGTAACTGAACGTAACTACCCGTAGCTTGGACGCAGACCATCCGCAAAAAGTTTTACCTCCCGTCCGTTTGCGTTCTTTTACGTCCACCGTAAGTATCCGGAAATAACCGCAAGTTAACGTATCACAACACTTTCGACGGCTTACGGATATTTGCGGACAGTTACGGATGCTGCTGACGATTACGTCCTTCGACGTTTTCCGTTTTCCACTCGCATGGGAACACAGAGACTCGTGGGAAGCCACACAACTCATGTTGCCAAGCTGCAGCGCATTTACCTGAAGGAATGCTACAACACAGTCGGAGCGGTGGAGAGGCAGAACCGCATGGTCAAATTATGAAATGATCATTTCAGGTGGCACCCATAGGCCTACTCATAACATCGGTTGTCTCTTGTGCTGAACTTTTTTTGTTGCACTCTTTGAATATGTATTTTTTTCGAAAAAGGCAATATTTTGGGTAGGGGATGGGGTGACAGCATTTTATTCACTTTTCTGGCCGGGGAAGGTGTGGGACAACGATAACTATATAAAATGAGAACGAATCTAATCAGTCTGTCATCAATCTGTCAGTCCAATTCCTAATTGCTGCATTCACTTTAGCAAAATTTAGCGTAGATGACATGATCGGTAGTTCAATTTTATGATCTCTTCATTCAAATTCATTTTGGAGCATTTAAATTACCTTTCCCCTCATTCTGATTAACACTTTTTCAACTGAAATTCGCAAAACAAGCACCATTTCGTTATTCTTTCATTCAATTTAGAATGATATAGTCACGTGATCATGCTGCACTCGTTCATTCAAATTCATTTTTGGGCGTCCAATTTAACATCTTTTGTTAATTTTGTCAATTTAACACGCCTGTTTATGCTTTGGTTCTTTCTTCAGTTTTTTTTTCAACAAAGTTATTGTTTTGAAAGCGTCATTACATTTCATATTTTCGTACTCATTTTAGAGATTTTGGCAACAGTTTTTTTTTTCTTCAATGTGTTTAGTGAGTCTTTTAGTTTGAAGATAGTGCATCATGTGGCCACAACTTATCTGGTCGTTGAGCGCTTTATTCTGAGTGTGTCGGCCAGTTCTAGGAAGTCAAGGTTATGATCATCAAATGTTCCTATAATTCTTTTTCTTTCTTCTTGAGAAATACGTCTGTATCTAACTTGTGCTGTCATAACTGTAAGAAGATGAAGTTAATCTGTAGTATTGGTACATGTAGGCCTAAAATGACATGTATGAAAGAAAGGGGGCGTTACAGAACAACAAACTCGAGTTATATAGGGTCAAAAATATGATACCTTTACTGCTTAACAGTGCGTGGATGAAACAAAAATGTCACATAGAAATACGCGTTTAAATGCTATTACCTTTCCAAAAAAGAAATAACATGACGTTAATTTGAATGAACATGTTTGGAATTTGACGGTCCATACGTAAAATTGAATGACTGAAATACCCATTTTGAATGCCCGTTTTACGAATTCGAAAGGCACATGTGCAAATTTCATTGATCGAAATGCTAAATTGAACGACCAACTTGCAATTTTGAATGACAGAATGTTCAGTGACGAGGATTTTCGATAAATTGAATGAACCTTTTATCAAATGGACTGACAAAGTGCGAAATTGGCCGGGAAAACCTATATTTCTCTGTAGTCTTACCCACTTTATGCTCCACACACACACATACATGTATGTATATATATATATACATATATATATATATATATATATATATTGTACTTGTGTGTCGGAGGGGTGTTTGAAAGTCCCAAATGTCTTTTTTTTTCTGGAAATTTGATAAGCACTGATTTATTATAAAACTCTCCTTAACATAACCCAGTATAAAAGTCATGAATATCGCTGCACAATGACAGCGTAACCACAGTTTGTCTATTCTATGACTGCTTCTCTAAATGTTTAACTTATCGATCTATATTGTATTTTATTTGTGGGTATAATTATGTTATGTATTCTTTACATTTATGACGCCTAGTCATATATTATTTGAGTTGCACAAATGAAATTACAACTTCAAGTTCAAAATTTCATATACCTTTTATTACTGTAAAGCAAATTATAGGATTACGATTTTTTCAAAACTTGTATTATACGCCATTCAATTTCAGTTTCCCCCAGTGTACAATGCAAGACAGTCCAGTATGCGATAGCCTTGCTGTCATAATACACTGACTTAGCAGGGATCGTCAGAGAAAACCATATTGTCCACAATATAACAATCTGTAGCTATCAGTAACTATCCGAAAATATCCGCAACTCTCCGCAAGTGTTAAAAACTATTATGTGCCAATCCGTAAGAATATCCGCAAGTGGACGCAAGTATTCGCATCTGGTCGTATCTGATCGTATCGCCCGCATTTTTCCCCCGTATGTTTTATACAAATTTTCTGGTGACGGCAAAGGATCCGCGGGAGTCCGCAGAAAAAAATGACTTTTTTGGACGTAACGCCGGACGCAGAGTATTATGTGACTGGGGCTTAAGCAGGATTTTCTGTTTTACGCTTGCACCAGTCTATTACTTTAACCCACTACGAGTGCTTTTCGTATAAGTTAAAAAAAAAACAACTACTGTTTCTGAAGCCGGATTTGTGTTTTGTTAGTAGAATTCAGTCATCGAGCCATCTTTGCACTCGATAAAATAAGCATGATACATGAATTATGTCTGGCAGTCGATTCATAGAAATATTTTACAATGATTGGTTTGGCATTTGGGAAGAGTTATTGAAGCGTGATATCAGACTGCTCGAAAAAAAAAACTACTGCTATCCCAGTGGAAAAATCCCAATTAGCAAGAGATCTTGAGATGGAAAGTAGGACCACTGGAAGTTGGAAGGTGTGACCAATATTGTTTGCAAATGTGAGAGAAGGGAATACTTTCATTCATCGATATCATAGAATTGCGGATGGACTGTGGAGTATGCTATTTAACATCTCACTCGTCATCTAATAATACTTTCGAAAGAGCAATTAAAGGCATTCGTCAGCTCTAAAGCCACTGCTTACTATTGGGAGCAATGATTCAAAAGAAATGTTCTATTTATCACATTTGATGCATGTAGCTCAGATGTATAACAAAACATCTTACCGTATAAAAAAAAAAATGTCATTAAGTTGCAAATATGAGGAAATATCACTCATTTTCTCAATAAACCATATAGCTGTGGACGGTTTATTCTAGAAGCGATTTTTTTATAAAACTTGTTGTTCACATTTTGTATATTTTATAATTCGTAACATTGATTATATTGACATTTTTTACGTTGGTTGTTTTTCTCCCTTTCTCACATTTTAAAATTATTTTGAAGCGCTTAAGCTACTTCTTTGTCATCTGCATGTGGTAAATCGTAGTTTTAAGGTAATGGAATGAACACCATGAAATTGACGAAAGTAAGGTACAGCAGTATTTGTACCATGCCACAATAATTCCAACGTGATCATTTATGTTCTCTCATTTTGTTTGTGTCACTTCGTAAGCTTGGTGTTATGAAAACAGGTTGAGAAAAATACCCACAAATAATTGAATAAAATAATGAAAAATGTTCACTTTGAATAACAGTTATGTGCGTGAATGCCTGCGTTTGTGTAATGAACTGTAAGTCACACATCAGTCACGTCATAATGCAAGTGAAGGATACGTGGTGCACAAGGGATATTTCCATGGGCAGTAGGCCCTCTATTGACAAAATCTGAATAATAGGCCTTTAGGCCTCACGCTCCTTTTATGGGCTCCCATAGAAAACTGTGTTAAATGCAGCATATTCCATGAATCATAAATAAAAATAATTGAATCATAGATTTTTTTTTGATTGAAGCATATGAAGGGAAATTTTCTCTGCTTTCAAGCAAACAACATATTTTGGGATGTTTTCCAGCTCTAAAAAAAAAAAGTTAAGAGCCTCCATACGAGACTAGTCATCCAGTCACTCTCAAAAACGATAAAAATAGCAAATTACCTCATACATCAATAAAAATTCATTAAAAATACAAAAACCCTGATTCACACAACTTCTTCATAGCCTGCAGAAGCTTCCGTCCTCAAGCAATGTCAAACACTACCAAAGATGGCAATTTTCCACTTGACTGATTTTTAATGATTTCTTTGGTAAAATATAACATTACCTCATCTTTGTACTGCCTTCCCTGTAGGCAATGCGCGAGTTGAATTAGGAGCGTGAGGCCTATAGGGCTCACACCCGTAAATACAATGGAATGTCCCAGACCCCTTCACAAATTCATACCAAAGATACCAAAATAAATGAAGAAAAAATTAATTAAAAATCAATGATGTAGTTTGGCAAAAGAACTGAATAGCTGTAGATATTGAGTATGAATTCCTCTACAAATTGCATTTTGGTTGGAAGATGAAAGCTTTTCTGGTGGAATTTGAGGGGACTACAAATCATTGGGTACGTGTACGGAAAATGGGTGATTTTTTGAGTGACAAGAACTCGTAGTCTGGCTTTGCGATCCCCTGGACAGAATTTGATGGATGAAAGGGTATATCTAACTTACCCAGGTTAGTGAAGCTGAAACACCTCATTTCTCCCAGCTATTTTACATATTTTTTTTGAAATTTAATTTTTAACACACATCCCTATGGGAAAATACATGTATTTATGGGTGTGAGCCCTATAGGTGGGACATTTAGTACCATTTTACAGTATCTGAAGCAAATGGGAGAGATTTTCTCAGTGTACGATCCATTGATACTACATACATTTGAAACACTGACACTATTATAGAACAATGCTTTACTCACGCAACCAAACAAATCAGTTCCTGTAGGAAAGTTCACATGTTCGTTTTTCTCGTGCTTTTTTTAGTATATACCTAGAAGGGTGCTGTTCGTTATTCCGAAGGGTCGTTATTCCGAAGGGTCGTTAATCCGAAACACGCAATTCCCTATACCTATAGAGGTTCGTTAATCCGAAAATGAAAAAGGGTTCGTTAATCCGAAAATTTGTTTTCGTTATTCCGAAGGTTCGTTATTCCGAAGATTGGTTAATCCGAAAAAGAAATTCGGAACAATGAACCTTCGGAATAACGAACCTTCGGAATAACGAGCTGTAACCGTATAGAAAGTGTGTGTTTGTATGTTTGTTTGTGCATATGTTTATGCGTTTGTTGGAGGTGAGCTACAAGTAGGCTAGATCCATGTATAACTCTACAAACAATGCCGCACTACAGCGAAGACTTGATGTCGCACAATTTGTGAGCTATGTGGAGCCCACTTTTTGTAAGGTAGGAAAATCATAATGCAATTTGTTGCTTTTGTTGCCCCAACATCTTGGTGACGAAACCAATGATGAAATGAAAATATGAGATTTAAACAGCCTTTACAGGAAGAGTAGAGCGAAGTGGATCCAAATGCTATTGGGCTGAATGACAATAATTATTAGCATACGGTGTGGGAGCAGAACATATAAGGACTGATGCAGACAATTATAATAATCTTGTGATGAGGACTGCGGACATGACGTTTGCTAAACAATATCTCGGTAGATGTTTGGATTGCTATGACTGGCATATTTTGAAGCATCTGTCCAAGGAGGTTCAAGAAAACAGTCTTACGCCCTTTGAACCCAAATTCAATATGTTTGATAACTAACAAAAATATATATCTATCCTGAGTTGGAATCGTAAGTTAGAATAACTATATATTAATTTTATTACAAGTGTTAATACACTGCTTTACATCATTTTCCTTATAAAATCAATATAATATAGAAACAAATTGTTGAAGGACAATATTACCCTTCATCATAAACTCTTGAAAAATATTAAGAAGTATATTAATTGTTTCAAACGATTGGGAAGAAGTTTCCATACATCCGACCCATATTCTCTTAAGAATTTATGAGCCAACATGAGTCTTGGGTTATTTAGATAAGTTATTGCAGGTGAGGGTTAAATTTGAATCAACGTTTTCATCGTACGAAAAATGATTCGTAAAAGCGTAAGGCATTTTTTTTTTCATTACTTTGTTTACTTTGATATAAATGTTGCTATCTGAAAAATTGATATCGTCTAATCTGAGAAATTTCAGTCGGTTAACTTAATTATCTGTATGTGTTGTAAAGGCTGAGTTGGCACAAGTTATACGTACCTTCTTTTTTAAAATGAAATACTTTTCTACTTAGATTTACCACACTTTCCCCACAGTACTGGATAGGTGATTCGTCAATTTCTAACAGACCAATTATCAAACACTGCATGGCTACAAAAATCGTGACGAATGTACACTCTAATTGACACATTTCAAACATTCCGTCAATAATGAATCTCTTCATATACGTGAACATCGTATTACAAATCCACTGAAATTTCAACCACTTTCAGCCATTAATTTTCCCTCAGAGAATGGGGGAAGAAATTACGAAAAATGAATCTTTTTTCTTGAAATGTATGACAATTAAAATCATTGTTGTTTTACGAGAGGATATACAGTTTTAGAAGACGTTGAGAACTTTCTAAAGTTAAAGATTATTAAAGCTTAAGAGAAATTACACGTAGATAACCCATAATTTTGAAACTCTTTGTAAGGTCCTTAATCTTTGACCCACATCAAATCACAATCGTGACAACTTCCTACGGATATAGTTTAATCGCCTTGTTTCTATAGACACTCGTTTTGCCGCTTAGATGTTTATTTTTCCCAATACCAAATCTCGAAATATTTTCGTTTAATCTTTTCCCACTTCTTCAGAGAATGTCACAACAGCTTATATGAATAGAAAGTTGGAAGAGGTGAGTCAGCAAATGTGCTGGTCCGCTAAGTCAATAACGAATGATGATAATGCAAAATGGAGCAGCGTTTATATTTTGCGCGAATGAACTTCACTATTGCATTGTAATTCAGCTATAACTGAGGAACAGAAGTTACACCATCGCACGTGCTGATATACCACTTGGGCCTCACCAGGTGATTGCTGATTTTGTGTATAGCTGATATATTTCGCGAATAACTCTTTCTATTCTCAGGTAAGAACTTAATTCTTGGTATCGATTTTACTTTTTTAATCTGTTTGATACATTATTGTATTATATCCCAACCCCAGGACACCTGCATAGTGCTAATCTGCTGATATACATTTTCAGTTTTGTGTTCAGTCGATCACTTAAAAATTGCATAATGTTCAATTCAGTTCCGTCGGAATACTAACATCAACTTCATATGCAATTTGAATTCATCGGACGCAGTCACCTTGAGCACATGGCAGCGAAAGCTTCCCTATAGCCATAACATTGAATTCATGTGGAATTTCGATGAAATATGAACTGGAGAAAAATGAGAACTGGACGGATTGAAACAGAGGGGAAAAAACAAAAACATATCTTTGATCATGCAACAAGCGCTGCCCGAATTTTGAATAAAAACCTGCGTCAAAAGCAAGGCTTCTATAGTGGCGCAAATTCTACTAGGCTATCCTCAATCATTTTTCTTAACGTAGATACATAGTAAGAGAGACTTCTGATATCAGCCATTGGTAATGATGTGTCCGGTGCCGTTTCTGAAGAGAGAAAAGTATTTGAAAAATGAGGTAGCCTTTTTAACACAGCCCCGAGATATTCAAATCTATGCATAGATGCAAGAACTGTTCCAACTTGGTCTTTGTTGGGATAACCAGTTTATCTAGAATGTACACTTTCCCCACTCTTACTCCAGTTGTAAGCAGTGGCGGATCCAGAGGGGGGCGCAACCGACGTACGCCCCCCCCCCTTTATTTTTCATAAAAAACAAAAGAAATAAAAAGAAAAACAATGAAATGAAACCCGGAAGTGGCACCAGAAATATCAGTCACGCCCCCCCCCCCTTTTTTTTTTTTTTTACAGAATACCTGGTAAGGGTAGCTTTTTGCGTCGGTACTAGAAGCAACATGGCATCTCCAAGAGTGACCCTCATCACCGGCTGCTCCTCTGGCATTGGCCTTAGCATTGCGGTCAAGTTAGCCCAGGATCCAAAGAAGTCGTTCCGGGTCTACGCCACCATGCGGAACCTTGCCAAGAAAGGGGACCTGGAGAAGGCGGCAGGCAGCACCCTCAACAGTACACTCTTCATCCTGAAGCTCGACATCAACGAGGAGGAGCAGATCGTCTCGGTTGTCAAGGAGATCATGAAGAGAGATGGACGCATCGATGTTTTGGGTAAGTAATCTTCGATGGTTTCAGGAGCAAATGAAAAGACATCTCGCTAGATCTCGATAATGAGGGAATTTGATATTATGAACGTTGAATGCTATTTAATGAGACTGTGAAAAAAATCTATATACGAACACTAAGAGTTTTTACGTTCCTTGCCTTCTTTTGCAGTCAATAATGCTGCTTTTGGCCACTTTGGGATTTTCGAAGAGATGAGCATGGCACATATGAAAAGTATGATAGATACCAACATCCTTGGGACTTTCCGGCTGACTCAGGAAGTAATTCGGTGCATGAAAGTCCGGAGATCAGGGCGTATCGTCAACATCAGCAGCATCACAGGCATTATTGGTAAGTGATGATTGGGCATGTTGTTTCCATTCATTACATAATTGGCACCTTTGAAGGATGCAGGTCTACGTGTTTCTCGTGCTGGTACAACGTGCATCGTGGTCCTTTGTGTTGTGTTGTGTGTGTGTGTGTGTGTGTGTGTGTGTGTATGTGTGTGTGTGTGCAATGCTGTATGCAGGATTCTTTTTTCCGTGATGGGGGTAGGACTAGAATTATCATATCTAAAGGCCGTGTCACACCAGCCTTGCGTGCGACTTGCAAAGAACAATTTTGACTACCCGGAGGTCCCCGTAGATATCCGCACATGACAGTACCTAGCATGTATCTCAAAAGTAGTCGCCCGGAGGTGCGCACGCATATTTTTTTACCCGCGACCGTGTTTAGGCCCTGTCACACCTTTCCGGGTAAGCTACTCGGGCTTGTTACGTGTAGGGATTTTCTAGCATACCGGACATTCCTAAGGGCGGAAAAGGATTTGTGCGAGTCAGCGCATGTGTCTCACTTGCTGGACGCGTTATACTTGCGAGTATACTGTGTGAACTTTGTACCAGTCGCGTGGGGGCTGACAACTTAGTGAAGGAATTCCTCTAATGGAATGGCTGAAATCTCACAGAATTTCATTATCTTGGCTGCATACGGGACTGCGAAGTACCTGCGTGGAAATTGCCTGGGAAGTACTGCCGCTAAGGGTCTCCTACTGGCGCTCTGCGTGGACCTCTACGGGCATTCCCGCGACTCACCCGGAAAAAGTTTTGGTCATGCTCAAAACTTGGCAGCGGTTAAATCGGACTTGCGTGAGCACCTCCGGGCAACTACGCGCTAGATACTGTCAGCTGCGGACCAACTGCGGAGAGCTCCTCGGAGTAAATTTGTTTCCCCGCAAGTCAAGCCGCAGAAGTTCCCCCGTACGGTATGACAAGGCATGAATGAAAATTGCAAACATTCTTGTTCGCCCGCTGAAAATCTTCTACGTGCTGGAAACTACCTCCTCCCCACAAGCCCGCGTTATGGTGTGACACGGCCTTTATATAGGAAGACGCAAGCTATACTAGGGAACGCAGCGACCGAGGGTTGGGGGAGGTGGTGTGTAAGGGGGATTTAATCATTCTGAATTTATTAATCAATAATCATGTAGGCTTATATACATTCATTCATATATGTAATATCTTTAGAAAGTTAACCTATAACTAGTATTGCAGTCTTATGGTGTTCGTGGCATTCCACTTGAATGGTTTAAAGATTACTTGTTAAATAGAAAGCGATATGAGTATGTGTACTATGCATCTGTTAACTCTGAAGTATTACCTATACAATGTGGAGTCCCACAAGGATCCATATTGGGACCGTTATTATATCTAGTGTATGTAAATGATATTTCAAACTCATCTAAGTCACTGCAGTATATTATGTTTGCTGATGACACCAATGTATTTTGTTCCAATTCTGATTTTAATTCGCTCCTAAGAACTCTTAACACTGAATTACCGAAATTATCTATGTGGTTTAAGAGTAATAGATTATCACTTAATCTGAAAAAGACAAATTTCATGTATTTCTTTAACAAGGAGCACAATAATGAAATGTAACATTTAAATATTATGGTGGATGGTGTATCATTGGAACAAAAAGAGAGTATTAAATTCCTCGGAATATATATAAATGAAAATATGAAATGGAATGTTGATGTACAATACATCTCTGATAAAGTATCTCGTAATGTTGGTATACTTCAAAAGTTTTATTATGTCCCTCAGAATATTTTATTTATGTTATTTAATTCATTGATATTATCGCACATTTCTTATTGCAACATTGTATGGGCAACATCAAAAAGCCACATTGATAGTATATTACTTTTGCAAAAGAAAGCAATACGTATATGCACCAACTCAGGTTATCGAGACCATTCAGATCCTTTATTCGCAGAATTAAGAACACTTAAAAGAAAACTGTACTGACATTTTCTAATTGTCTGATAATTCTAATCTACATTTTTTGATGCCTACTACTGGAAAGAGAGGATTGTAAAACCCAGGATAAGCCTGTAATGATTTTTTGAAAAAAATGAAAACGAGCAAGCTATGGATCGATCCACACAATTTGGCCTACGTCACAGGTGCTCTTGGTGCACAACTCCGACATTAGCAAGACGAACTACATAATGCCAATCTACTGATGAAATCTCACACGAAGTACTGCAAAAGCTGTTATTTAGTATAATTGCAATATGGACTATAATAAATATGTTAAACAATATCTATTAATCTTTAAAAGCAATCTCTTCAACAGCTTTTTATTTCGATAAAACTTGTGGGGAAATTCCAGATGTGCAAAATGAAATTGGCATCGTTATCCGAACGTGCTGCCCATAGAAGACTATGTGTAAGTAACGTTACGCATTGATGATCATGATCGAGCGATGGTTCGCCAGTTCAAACTATCTAACGTAGATGAGGGCTGAGTGAATCTAAATCCAAATGTAGATAGACTCTCTTCAACGGCACGCACGATTTACGCTTAGTGAGATGAAAACGGTACCCAGTACACATAGACTCTGAAATACTAGAACTAGGACTAGGGCTACTGAGCAGTCAAGGAGTAGGTTCTACGTGGCAGTCCAAGTTTTGATGAGTAGGCCCTACACTCACTCACCGTCGACTTTGCAGCTGTAGGCCCTATGTGCACAGCGCTAATAAGGCACAGCGTAACGTTACATACCCCTGCTGCCAGAACTATCTCTCCAACTTCACCAGGGTCATCATCACTAGTTTCATCATCGCTATCACCACTAGTATATATCACTCAGTTCATCATCGCTTCCACATTCAAATTCCACCAAGAAATCATCCTGATCATCATTCGACTCTGTCATGAACGGACGTGTGTAAGAGCGAGCTCCGCCAAGCATAGAATTTACAATTGACTCTGTGCAAATGACCTGGCAGTCAACAATATGCCCGGTACGGATAGACCTCGACGGGGGCTTACTGCACCCCAGGCCGACAACTCCCCGACGACGAAGCCAGCCCCAACTGGTGGTACAGGTGCCTCTACACTCGACTCGGTCCATGACTCGGAATTATCCAGTGCCATCAAATCTGTCATCGAACGACTACTCACTGATGGTACTTTCGTCTCCAAACTGATTTCTGCAATCAAAGCAAAGCTTCTGAACGAGTTATGTGAGTCAATTTGCTCCGATGTAAAGGACTCGCTACAATTCGACGTCGATACCGTCAACGACAGAATGTCGACGATGGAGAAACGTCTCTAAAGGATCGAGGAGGCCTCAGAGGAGGCGGAACAGTATTCACGTCGTAACTGCTTGGTTTTCGCTGGCATTGATGAAAACAGTGGCGAGGACGTGGAGGCAACCGTCATCGATATCTGCAAAGACGACCTTGGGATCAACGTCGAGAAGGGAGACATCGATCGTTGCCACCGACTAGTCCGGGAGCCAGCGGGGGTCAGCCTAGCTGAAAAGGTTACCAATTTTTATGTATATAGCAATTTAGTACATATGCCCCTGAGTATGGAAATGCACGTCTGGCTGGTCATCGGTGGTGGGTGTGGCCAGGAGGGCCACAAAAAGGACCCCCCAAAATTAGGCTAGCCTAGCTGGAAAAGTAACCCCATGAAAACAACTGGAACTTGTTCGTTACACTTACAGGATAAAGGAATGACCATTGCCAGACGTTTTAAGTGGTGGGGGGTAGCCGCCAGACGCTCTTAAAGGCCCAACTCCAGCTAGGCTAGCCTAGCTGAAAAAGTAACCTCATGAAAACCACTGGAACTTGTTCGTTACACTTACAGGATAAATGAATGACCATTGCCAGACGTTTTAAGTGGTGGGGGGTAGCCGCCAGACGCCCTTAAAGACCCAAATTTTTCCAGCTAGGCTAGCCTAGCTGAAAAAGTAACCTCATGAAACCCACTGGAACTTGTTCGTTACACTTACAGGATAAATGAATGACCATTGCCAGACGTTTTAAGTGGTGGGGGGTAGCCGCCAGACGCCCTTAAAGACCCAAATTTTTCCAGCTAGGCTAGCCTAGCTGAAAAAGTAACCTCATGAAACCCACTGGAACTTGTTCGTTACACTTACAGGATAAATGAATAACCATTGCCAGACGTTTTAAGTGGTGGGGGGTAGCCGCCAGACGCCCTTAAAGACCAAACTTTTTCCATGCTAGGCTTACCTAGCTGAACAAGTACCCTTGTGAATCCCACTGGAACTTGTTCTTTACACTTACAGGGTATATGCATGACCGTTGCCAGACGTTTTAAATGGTGGTGGTGGGGGGGGGGGGTAGCCGCCAGACGCCCTCAAAGACCCAATTTTACCAGCTAGACTAGCCTATATTATAGCTGGAAAAATAACCTCCTGAAACCCACTGGAACTTGTTCTTGTGATACACTCAAAGGATAATTGAATGATTGTTGCCAGACAATAGCCGCCAGACGCCCAAAAGACCAAACTCTTACCAGCTAGGCTAGCCTAGCTGAAAATTAGGAAAGTAACCCCATGAAACCTCTGGAGCTTGTTCTCACACTTACAGAATAAATGCATGAGCGTTGCCAGACGCTTTAAGTGGTGGGGCTAGCCCCCCCAGACGCTCTCAAAGACCCAATTTTACCAGCTATAAGGTTCACATATTTCAGAAATGATAGCAGTGTAATTCCATAACAATACCGCTTGCTTGCGAGTTCACCTGTCTATAATCTATGCATTCCTTATTCTTTTGTTCTGCTTCCTTGAGTCCCAACTCATGCATTCTTATGGTGACTCTCCCATGTCATCATCCTTGTTCATTGCAATTTTTTTTTATTTTTTGAAAATATTCTTATTCTTCATCCCAATTATCACAAATTCTGAAACTCTGTCCTCAGTATAACTAATTCATAGTTGTACAAATGTACAAATCTGAGAATCACCCGGAGGTCTCCTTTAATGGGGGAGTTTCTTGAGCGCACGGGGAAACATGCTTTGAAATATCAAAAGGGCAAGTGTTGAGACGAAATACTGTAGAAATATGAGAATATACAGTGCTGTGGTTTTGGTAGAAGAAATAGGGTATCTGTATTTGTCCTCAGTGATAACCAAAAAATTTGATAATAATATATAATAATATATATAATAATAATATAATAATATAATAATAACTTGATAATAAATAACCAATAAACTTAAAAATGATAGACATCAAAAAAGAATTGCCCAATCAAACATGTCGGGATTTTTCTCAAACATCAGTGTTCTCATTTTCTTTGCAGTGTAAAACAAACAAACAAACAAAAAAAAAAAAAAAAAAACAGGGCCGGGTACAGTATCCGGATGGAAATTGGTGGGATGGGCGTAAACCCGCGGGTATTATAACATACTGACGTGAAAAAAAAAAAAAAAAAAACAAGACCAAAAACTACTTTCTTTCTGTGCCCTGGGGAGAAATATTCATCAGTTGCATTTTGGAAATGTTGAAAATCACAACTTTTGATGAAATTGAGTATATGAATATAAGAACGACCCAAGTCCATGGAAGACCATTTCGAGTAAACTAAAAAAAACTTCATATCTTTTTTTTTTTTGTCCAATAATATTCTATTTAACTGTGATGGGAAGGCAACATTGTATATACAAATGAGAATATATATTATCATGACAATTAACATTTACATTAATTGTGGAGAGGCCATTTTGTGTGGTGGACTTGGGTCGTTCTTTGATTCATATGGACTTGGGTCGTTCTTTGATTCATACACATGATATTCTGCTATAGAGATGAGATAAGGATGAGAGAGGGCGCTATTATATGAATGTAAGAATGACCCAAGTCCTTCATTTTTACATTCATATACAATTTAACTTATTAATTTCAGGCACTTCCGGGGTAATTAGGATTTATCATTTATACACAAGATGAGTCCATGCATAAGCTACAATTTCCCATGTCAAACTGAATTTGGCCAAAAATTGGACTTGGGTCGTTCTTATATTCATATACTCAATTGTCAGTATCTCTTCTTATATGAAGGCTTTTTTTATAATTAAGTTTCTTTCCTCTATGACCATGATAAAACAAACCCCTGGTGATTAAAACAAAAGACAATTAAAACTTGGCAAATGAACTCTTTGGACATTAGCAAAAGGGAATACATTAACAGTTTTTGCAAACACTTTATACAAAATGTCTAATACTCCATCAAGCTCATAAAAAATACAATTCTACTGCAACAAGAAATCCATTCAGTAAGACTCGTCCTCGGTGTACATAGCTTAAAATGCCAACTTTTTAAAAATAATTCCCCAGCTCTTAAATTTACTTTAAAAAGGGGAAGTAAAGCTCAACACCTTTGGCCTATGACTTTTTAGGTACCGTATCACCTTACGGTTGAGGAGATGGGTAAAGAAAAATTATTAACGAAATAAAACTTATAGGAACATGTTTCACATGACCTCACCGTTTTCTTCTCTTAAGAAAGAAACGAAATCTGAAAATTGTTCAAGAGTGTTATTGAACATAGCACATTGCAATAGCAGAAAAAACAGTGTTTTTAAGAAACATAACTCACAACAACAAGGAATTCCTGTCGTGTCTAGTATTGCACGTTTTTGGTTTGGAGGGTTTTGGATGCTAATATTTCAAGACAAGTTTATGCTCCGGCACTTCGCATGAACTTAAATGTAAAGTAATGATCAACCTCTCTTGCCAATAAACTCAACATTTGCTGTTCTTCAGTAAAGCATATGACAGAAACATAATGAGAAACATGTCTAAAATTCATATGAATAAGCTCACAGCTACAACAAAAATATTATGTTATCTATAAACTAATACTGCATGTACTTAGTTTCGAGGGATTAAAGGGGCCCTGAAATCCAAATGCATGTTAATCTGTGTTGATTTATAATACCCTCAACATCACTTCTGCGGTGAAAAGAATATCTAGAAACATTTCATATATTTTTAATGATTTTTTCTTTTATTTTTCTTCAGATTACTTGGGAACGCCCACAAAAAAAAAAAAATCTTCCAAACCAATCAATATTCATATTCTTGAGATGACATCATCTGTCAATCATTGCTGAAGCGCTGAAATGTTTAACAAAAGACATTGGAATGCACCTTCCCCTCGACTCAGCATAACATAGCATGTTCCCTCGCCATGTCTTTTGTTAGTCACATTAAAATTATGACGGAAACATGCAAGTTATGCTGAGTCTTGGAACTTTGGGTGCTACTTTGTACCCGCAAGAAAGGGTGAAAGTTACACCCTCGGGAGCAACTTTGCCCCCTTGAAAAAGGCGCAACCTCGTACCTTTAGGTGCAACTTTATGCCCGAAGGATGCAAGAATGTACCCTCTCTTGAGGGTGCATTCTTGTGCCTTATTGGTATGATGTTGCACCTATGTGGTGCTTATTTGCTCCATGACTGCTGCAAAATTGCTCCTTTAAAGGAGCAAGTCAGTGTCACTGCCTGCTCCTTTATAGGGACAATATTGCCCATCATCTCAAGGTGCAACTTAGCATCACATAATCGGGTACGATTTAGTTCCTTAACTACTCTAAACCTTGAATAGTGCGAACTGATGTAAGCCTATTTGCTCAGTATATAACTTATGTTGTTGCACTCTGCAAAGTAAATAGGATTAGTGTAACTTGGATCTTGTGAATCATGAAATGTGTGTGCGTGTGGAATTTGTGAGTTGTGAAAATGTTAATGCAAAAGTTAACTTAGTTGTGTTTGAATAATATACTGAAACCAAAAATTTACCCAATTACCTTTTCAATAAGGTGAGCACTATATCTATCAAGCAGTTAACCTTCTCGGCAAGAGTATACATCTGCATGAAGGAAGAGGTGAAAATATGATATGCAGTTGTCTGGATACGTGTTATTCAAAACGTTCTTGAATGCGTACTTATTCACATAATCTATAAGAACAACATATGCTTCTTACCAGTACTCAAAGCCTCTAAAACAAGAGCATGCTTCTTACACTTCTTAAAATATACACCATATCTTAAAAACAAAATGTAAGAGGATTTAAGAAGCTGTTTGTATGCATTCAAACGAATCCATATTTCTATCTAAAATCTAAAATGTGTCTTGTAAAATGGGAATTCGTTTTATAATGACGATGCCAATAATTGTCTTAAAGTCCTTATCACGACATGTCTTGGAGTTCACGCTTATTGAAAACATGAGATTCTTGGCACGTAGATTACAACTATGGTTTAAAGAGTTAACTGAGATACGCATACCGTACACGGGCATTTCGATGAAAACATTTAAATACAAGGTACTGCAACTAATATGAAAATCAAACTTGATACCAGCCCTTATCGGCAACCAATACCAACTATGGAGGACTGCAGTTATAATTGTGTTCAGATATTGTTTTGGGTGATACACGCATGCCGACTGATTTGGGATCAATTCGAGTCCCTCGAGCTGAGATTCCGGAACTGCAATGAGCAGACCATCATTATGCATAACAAAGTGACTGAGAATAATGCGAGCACCAGTTTCTGTTTCGTTGTTCTATACACAGAAAGTTGTTTCGTTTTCCAATCCTGTGCAGGCACACAGAGATTTACAGAATTCAATCATCTTTGGCTATAACGCCATGGTCGCGTGCAAAATGAATGCAGCTTATCTAACTTAACCTGTAGTTACTGAATAGGGGACTACTGTATATTCAATCTATACATTATTAATCGGATGATTGAACCTGTCAAAGAGTAAATTGCGGATATCATATACCATTGTCAAATTCACTTTCTGTTCTATACATAGTATCAATGGAATGTTATGAACCACTTCAGCATTACCAATCATTATTTCCCTGAAACGGCTGCATTTGTATGAGCGGGAAGAGTTTGGCATCATACATAGCAAGAGTCGTGACTACAAAACTAAATAGGGCCTACATGTATTATACAAAGTTTTAGGGCACTTTGAATCATGCCCCCCCCCCCCAAAAAAAAAAAAAAACAAACAAACAAACAAACAAACAAAACAAAACAACAACAACAACTTAGTGAAATGTTGTACAATGTATGCCCTACTTCCATTAACCTATGATCTTTGACCTTTGAATACATGGCCATACATTTTTTTCAACGAATAGGCATTTGGATGCAACGTAGGTATTATATAAAAGAAAAAATGTTTTAGGAAAATACATTTAACCACTTCAGAAATAATTATGGAACAAATAGCAAAATATTGACACGTTCACTTCTTCCGTAATGACATGACAGAAAACGTTCCTCACCGAATCGTTCTGCCATAATTCATGAGCAAGTCATGGATATATACTTAGTTCGATTAAAAGTATACATTGAGTCATTGCAAAAGCATCTAATGAAAAGTATGCTTCAGAACTACATCATTGTCATTTTATTCTATAACACTAATAATATAGAGCTATTGGTCCGCCATATTGCCTAACAGGTCGTTGTCCTCCTACCACGTTTGTTTAGCAAATAAGGCACAGAATTTAATTTTGCACTTGTTGCCAAAGACTCTAATCTTCTTTACCGCTATTCTCAGACATGTATGCTGGTGCTGTATGAATTAGAAACGGAAGCTTACAAATATTCACCATCTAACAAGGCAAAAGCGAAGTGATGTCTCGTCCACGTATCGACTTTGTGATTACAGAGATTTTCAAATGGCATAGGCCTAGTTCATTGACTTTTTGACTGTTGACGTAGTCGGACTTCACCAATTTTAACACTTGACAGCAATCTTTAGATGATCTGTGGGGAGTGAATTTGGTGGTCATATAGCTCAAAAGTGTGGAAAGTTATTGAAAGAACACCAGAATACTATGTCGACAGTGTTTATCAGGTGAGATACAAACATAGAACAAGTTCCAGTGGGTTTCAGGAGGTTACTTTTCAAGCCAGGGCTATAGTCTAGCTTTTAAAATTGGGTCTTTGAGGGCATCTGGCGGCTACCCCCCCCCCCCCCCCCCCACTTCTTAAAAAGTCTGGCAACGGCCATGCATATATCCTGTAAGTGTAAATAACAAGTTCCAGTGGGTTTCATTAGGTTATATTTTCAGCTAGGCTAGCCTAGCTGGAAAAAGTTGGGTCTTTAAGGGCGTCTGGCGGCTACCCCCCACCACTTAAAACGTCTGGCAATGGTCATGCATTTATCCTGTAAGTGTAACGAACAAGTTCCGGTGGGTTTCATTAGGTTACTTTTTCAGCTAGGCTAGCCTAGCTGGAAAAAGTTGGGTCTTTGAGGGCGTCTGGCGGCTACCCCCCACCACTTAAAACGTCTGGCAATGGTCATTCATTTATCCTGTAAGTGTAACGAACAAGTTCCAGTGGTTTTCATGAGGTTACTTTTTCAGCTAGGCTAGCCTAGCTGGAAAAATTTGGGTCTTTAAGGGCGTCTGGCGGCTACCCCCCACCACTTAAAACGTCTGGCAATGGTCATTCATTTATCCTGTAAGTGTAACGAACAAGTTCCAGTGGTTTTCATGAGGTTACTTTTTCAGCTAGGCTAGCCTAGCTGGAGTTGGGCCTTTAAGAGCGTCTGGCGGCTACCCACCACCACTTAAAACGTCTGGCAATGGTCATTCATTTATCCTGTAAGTGTAACGAACAAGTTCCAGTTGTTTTCATGGGGTTACTTTTCCAGCTAGGCTAGCCTAATTTTGGGGGGTCCTTTTTGTGGCCCTCCTGGCCACACCCACCACCGATGACCAGCCAGACGTGCATTTCCATACTCAGGGGCATATGTACTAAATTGCTATACACATAAAAATTGGTAACCTTTTCAGCTAGGCTGACCCCCGCTGGCTCCCGGACTAGACTGGGACCCATGGCCGGAGGGGCGAAAGGGAGTCAGGCGACAACCAAGGCAAAAAAGCAGCACCGCGATGTCATCGTGAAATTCGCGACCTACCGCACGATAGACGAGGTGTACAAAGCACGATTCAACCTGCGGAAAGCAACCAGTAAGTCAAAAACCGTCTACATCAATGAAAGTTTGACACAAGGTCGCTCGAAACTGTACTGGAAAGTAAAGAGAGGTCTAGACAGCAGAGATTTCAAACTTTGGACACAGGACGGGAGGATTATTGTCAAGAAACCAAACGGCGAGAAGATCACAATCGTCAGAGAAAGAGACTTGGTGAGATTGAATCTAAACACGTGAACACTGAACTCAGACTGATTAGAAACATCTGAATGGTAATGCTTACTTGAGTACATTTTGTGCAATACCTTTGAATAATCATTTTCGTGATTTATTTGATTACATGTTTCATTCTTTTGATGTTTGATGTGTTTGATGATCTATTTTGATATATCAATTTATGCCAGTTAGGTTTCCATGTGTGTGTTGTAAAACACCAGTAAAATGTAATCAGAAAGCATTGCTCTGTACAGTGTGTAACAAGTGGGTTCATATTATATGTGCCGGTATAACTCAAGCTCAGTACGATGACAAAAATGAATGTTTTGAAAACTGGACGTGTTCCATGTGTATTTTTGAAGAATTGCCAGTTTTCGAACAAGATCTGAAAACTCCTGAAACGGCTATCCCAAAATTAGAAAAAGTTAAAGAGCCCGAGAATGATGTTACGTTGCCTAAAAATGATATTCACCTTTACAGCACAAATAATAATGGTCTGCTGATTGCCCATCTTAATGTTCGAAGTATACGGAATAAAAAAGAGGACGTGGATAATTATATTAAGAAAGAATCAGTTGATTTGTTTACACTTTCCGAAACATGGATTGATGACTCCATTCATTCAAGTGTTTTGGAGATTTCTGGTTATATCCTGGAAAGGAGAGATCGGGATAACCATGGCGGTGGAGTAGCGTGTTATTTAATAGAAAACATGTCATACGTTAGACGTAAAGATTTTGAAAATAATGATTTGGAAATAATGTGGTTAGAAATCAAAGTTAAAAATCATATGTCATTTTTTCTCGGTGTGATATATCGAAAACCGGATTCCCCTTGTTCGACTTTTTTCAGTAGTTTGGAATCGAATTTAGAGCAGGTTTTTTCTTTCTCTGATAACGTTCTTATACTTGGAGATTTAAATTGCAACATGTTAGCAAAAAGTTCTTTGTCAAACAAGATTAACGAATTGTGCTCAGTGTTTAACCTTACGCAGCTCATCAAGGAGCCTACGCGAACAACCCCCTATAGCTCCACATTGATCGATGTTATTTGTGTGTCAGACTCAATGGTGGAGATCACAAAGAAATCTGGGACAGATTCTGTTGGATTTAGTGACCACTCCCTTGTCTATACAATTTTCAGGTGCAGACCATCAAAATCCCAGCCTGAATGTTTTTCATTCAGATCGTTCAGATACTTTGTCGAAGAAGATTTTCTTAATTACCTCTCACATGTTCAATGGGATCGTCTTGTTACTGTGAGTGACGATGTAGAAAGGAGCTTTGCACAATTTAATGAAACCTTTTCTGCTATATCACGTAAACATGCTCCCTTTGTCTCTGTTCGAAAGAAGTTAAGAGGTGCCCCATGGATTACTAATGACTATCTAGCAATAGCCAGAGACCGTGATTACCATAAGAGAAAGTTCACTGAACTGAAAAGAAGATCGTCTGAGAAAGGGCAAACACCATGTCAAGAGGATGTAAGTCATCTGAACGTTATCTGGGACAAGTACAAACATCTTAGAAACAAAGCCAATAATTTGAATAAGAAACTTAAGAAGGAATATTTTTATACCAGGTTACGACAATGCGACAGCAATATGCAGAACTCGTGGAAAGTGCTGAAAGATCTATTGCTAAAGAAAAAAGCTACAGTCAATTCAAATATCAAAATAGGCAATGACATTATTTCAGATAAGTATAAAATCGCTGAAGCGTTTAATGAGATGTTCGTTAATGTCGGAAATGGTTTCACTCGATCCGAAAAGTGTTTTAACTCCGTTAATACATTGTCACAAGTGAAATCAATTTTCAAATTCAAAGAAATTGAAATAGAGTTTGTCAAAAAAGAATTACAAAAAATAGACGTCAAAAAAGCTGCCGGTTTAGATGACTTACATCCAAGGCTATTGAAATCCGCAGCTCCGTACATCGCGGAACCTCTTACATGTATTTTAAACAAATCTTTAAACTCTGGGCAATTCCCGAGTGATTTTAAAAAGGCCAAGATTGTTCCTGTACCCAAAGGTGATGATACAAGTAAATTGGGCAACTTTCGTCCGATATCCCTATTATCTTGTGTGTCAAAGATTCTTGAAAGGGCGGTTCACATACAACTTTACGAATACTTGCAAGAAAACAAACTGCTATCGCAGAGGCAATCAGGTTTTCGCAAAAAGCATTCAACGGCTACATGTTTAGTTGAAATTACTGATTTTTTGCTAAATAACCTTGATTCTGGCCTTATAACAGGTGCAATTTTCTTAGATCTAAAAAAGGCCTTCGATATTATATCGCATGAAATCCTCTTATCAAAAATGCCTTACTATGGCATAAAAACAACTGAACTACAATGGTTTTCATCTTATCTTTGTAGCAGACAGCAATGTGTTTCTTTTCAAGGTACCCAGAGTGCTTTTGAGAAGGTTACCTCTGGTGTCCCCCAAGGCTCCATTCTGGGGCCCTTACTTTTTTGTTTATTTATCAATGATATGTGTAATTTATCTTTTGAAAATCAAACTAAAATCACCCTTTACGCTGACGACACGGCATTGTTTTGCAAGGGAAAAAATATTCTTAGTGTTCAAATGACCCTGCAAAAGGAATATAATTCATTGTGTGAATGGTTCAGAATTAATCAAATGAAAATCAATGCCACAAAAACAAAAGTTATGGTTTTTGGAACCAAACGTAGAATTAGAAACCAGATTCTAAGAATTACTCATGAAGAAGATTACCTTGAAATCGTTACAAATATTAAGTACCTTGGTGTAATTCTTGACCAGAGTTTAAACTGGTCATTACATGTATCTAATATAATTAGAAAAGTTAATCGAGCAATAGCATGTATCAGGAGGATAAAGTTTTTTCTAACAGAAACAATTCTGGCACAGCTGTATTACTCATTTATCATACCTCACATAGATTATTGCTCGGTGGTTTGGGGGAAGTGTAACAAAACAGACCTTGTCAAATTGCAACGAACCCAGAACAGATATGCAAGACTGGTTTTAAATGCGGACTACTCAACTACCAAACAAACTCTTTTGAATAGACTTGGGTGGCAAAGTGTCGACAGTAGAATCAACTATCAGTATTGTATTTCTGTTTTCAAGATACTTAATGACTTAGCACCGTATTACCTGAATGATCTTGCCACAAAACGTCCTATATATTATGTCACCCGTCATTCTACTCTAAATCCACTGTTCATTCCAAAGCCCAACACCGAATTTAAAAAGCGATCCTTTTCTTTCATAGCACCCAGTATTTATAACAAACTCCCAACCCACATTCGAACGGCAACAACACTCATCTCTTTTAAGACCCAAATACAATCAATCAACTTATAAGCGCAGATTTGACGCAAATTCTGGTTCATTCATTCTTACAGTTTTGCGCACTAACTGTAGCCACAACTGTTATGTGGCAGGTTGGTTACCCTGTCTTGTTAATGTAGCATATTGTTCTGTTATGAGCTTAGTTTAATGGTTTCTGTCTCGTTTGTTTGTTTGTTTGTTTTCCTGTTTAGTTGTTATTGTGTTTTGACTTGGTATATTTTGGTTTTGATGTAATTACTTTTTTGTTTACACTTATGCAAATATGTTTTTTGATGTGTAATTGTTATATTTATGTTAACAGGGCTCTTTTTAAAAGCAGGCCTTTTGGCTCTGAAAAGACTACCCTGTTTTTAAAGAAGACTGAATAAATAAATGAATAAATAAATAAATAAGGTCCAGACGAAAGTCCAGACTCCAGATCTAGATCTGGACCCTTGTCCTGCAGGCACTGTTGTTCCTGTGCTGGATTTTTCAGGTAAGGTATCTGCTTTATGGATTTCCGATGTTTTGTAGTCGAGATAAATCTCATAGTGGTGTTATTTACACCAAGGACTAATGTTAGATCTAACAGTTTGTTTCAGTAGGCCTACTAGGACCCATATCTCGGAAGAGTGGCCTGACCACGTAGATTCTAACACAGTGTCGCCGCTTCGCGATCCCAGCGCTGGTGTAGGTATATTGCTAGCGTACTTCCGTATCCATGTAGATATCTCAAAATTCACCTTGCCAATGGCACCAAACTCACAGGAAATACTTTATGATTCATATCCAACAGCTCACGTTAATTGGAAACAAATCACATGTCGGGAAGCGTAAGTGTAGATGTCGACTTTCCTGTCGGCGTCGCTAAAAATAATCTGCTCTACGACTAACACGAGTGATTGCGGCCAGGCCGGCCCTACCTACCTGCTGCGCACGCACAGACTGAATTTAGCCATTTAATATCATGAGACAAATCTTTCAAGTAATCGGGGGCAATAAATAAATTTACAAATTATTTGTGGTAAGTTGAATGAAAAATGTAGTTCCTATATCACACAAGTCGCAAAAATCATTACACTTTTGAATTTAGTTCTCGTGTAAATTCCCTGTTCGCACAGTACCAGTCGGCTAACTTCAGTTCTAGATTGTGCATCTTGCGTTCGCCAAGATCTCTCGCGAAGAGTGATTTTTTTTTTTTTTTGAGTGACGACTTGAAAGTCGACGTCAATATTGATACTTGTCGATTACTGATTTCGTTCAAATATAAGAGAATACTTTGAAATATGCTATGAAGTATATCCTGTAATTTTGGTGCGATTTGGTTTAGCGCAATTTGAGATATCTACATGGATAGAACAGTTCACAAGCGCCGCCTGCTAGCTAAATTAGGCCTAAGCGTCGTCTGCTACTCGATACGAATTAACGCACGCGTATGCGAGCACTTGTAATCAGTAATAGTGAGAGCACCTGTGACATCATAACATCCGGGCTCGTCAGCTCATTAGCATAATTCTCACCTAAAAAGTTCCATTTTTAACATTAAATTACGGACTTAATCGTTATGAAATTTTGATTCTGTTTGCACCGCTGGGTCTTTTAGAATTGAAAGAACAACATATAAAAAAATAAAAAACCGGTAAAATGCCCTTTTAAGGTAAATGACATTAATTTTTTGCAAAACTCACTCTTTATGTTTCGCTTACATAATGGTCAGTTGCCATCTTCTTTTTACTCATTATTTCAATTAAATAAAGAAATACGTTGTTATCCAACAAGACAATCTGATAAGTTTCACTTGTATAATCCCAAAACAGTGATGGCTCTGAAATCTGTCAGACACTCCGGACCCGATGTTTGGAATTCTCTTCCTTCTGAAATTCGAAGTTTAAAGTCCACGTATTCTTTTAGGAAGACTGTAAAAACGATGTTGTTATCTGAATATCAGTAATTCCATTGTCATTGTTATATACACGAAATTCTTTTGTACAAATATCGACACAATTAATCTATTATGTAATAATGATTATGTAACCGACCATGACCTGTATCAACTGTCCACCTGTACCTCGTTGAAGAAATATTTTGTCATGTCTTGCTAATCAGTGATACAGGTGATTTTATTTTGTATAAACCTTTAGTGAAAGCAGACAAGCCTCTCCTTTCCCTTTCTCCTTTCAACTATCCTATCTCTATGCAAGTCATCCCTCCCTCATATTCTCCTTCCGATGTACATTATGATATTATGTTATGCTACGGGGGCTGCACACAAATCAAGCTATGCTTATGCTGTAGCCCCTCTGTATTATGTATTGTAGTATGTTTTGTTGTACTTTTGCTGTACATTGTACACAGGCAATGAACAAGAAAATACTTATATATATTATCATATTTGTGTTTGTACATGAATGTGTATATGTACAATGATGATACAGAAACCAATAAATCAAATCAAATCAAAAAACTAGTAACAATGATAATAATTATAGTCTTTACATGCGTGTGGCTAATGGAATAAGTAAGACATCGTTGTTTCCTTCGTATGTTTCCCCTCCAAGGTTTGCCTTACGCCAATGTGTACGCCGCGACTAAATTTGCACTGGAGGGTCTCTCGGAAACCTTGTACCCGGAACTGCGCTCCTTCAACATTTGGTACGCACATGATTGTGTGATTTATGCTAATAATTTTAATCTGTACTCTAGCATTATCAGAATGGGAACAAAGCAATGACGATACATCATTTATAGAAGAATCGAAGAACAGAAGCGACCTAATTTGAAATGGTTGCTGAGTATGCCTATCTAATAGACTTCTTGATCTTAAAATTGTTCTCATTATCGGCGTGCACAAATACACGACCGTCCTGCCAGAATAGAAAAGGGTTAAATGAACTTTCATTTCAATTCAAACATCAAACGCAAAGCAAAACAAAGCAAAACAAAATGAAACAGAGAATGACATTGTTGCCATCAATAGTTGCACCACGTAAGATACATGTAGAATCATATACATTGCTTTCTTTTTATGTTTTGTACACTTATATTCATAATCTTTGTTGAAAATGAAAATGAATGGAATAAATAAATGAAAAGACAATAAATTCGTACTGGCTGGTATTGCGAAACAACATAGGGGAACTACATGGAATAGTGGATAAGACTCGACTTTCATATGGAGATGCTATATATCGTTCTTATATTCGTCCCCGGACAAGATGTGTCACTCATTCTGTCCCCCCTCTCGACCCAGGTGTAAAAATGAGTACCTGACAAGCTTTATTGCCACTTGGTCTGCTATCAGATGGTCTACTTCTTAGTTTGTCTAACACACCACTACGGCTAAACCCACTTGGTCTATTACCAATTTCGTCTAATGCCCGTTTGGTCTTCTTCTCACTTGGACTACTGTTCAGTTTGAATACTCATCGTTTCGTCAAAAGACTAGATGATCTAATTGCAGTTTTGTCTCTTTGGACTTTTTCCCACTTTGTCCAAGAAACTGTGGATATTAGACGAAGTGGGCATAGCTTATCTGGAAGTAGACCAACTGGTAATGACGCTAAGTTGCAATTTGACTTTAAATGGTCATAAGACGAACTGCAAGTTGTACAATAGACGAAACAGGATTAGACCATGTGGATTGAAACTAAATGGCTATTAGACAAAATGGGAATAGATCAAGTGATACTAGGAGATCATATCTGGCAATGCTGGGATAATGATAATAGCACTGACTTCTAAAAGGACAGTGCTAATACTGAAGATACTACCCTGGGTGAATAAAACTACAGTTGCATAATGAATTATCATCATTAAGAACGTTATTATTATCATTTTCGTTGTTATTGTTATTAGGGTTTTTTAATAATTATAGATATCATTATTGGTTTTATTATTATTATTATTACTACTACTATTATCATTATCTATCATCATCATCATCAATATCAGTATCATTATCTTTCTTTATATTATCATTATAATTCTTATTATTATCACATAAACCGCTATTATCAGCATCATTGCGATTATTATTATAACGATAAAGACAGTCTATCAATAATTGTTATGGTTATTAATGATGCTTACGATGATGGCAATGCCAATTATTATCAAATATTCGGGGCAGGAAGGTATTTGGAATTCATTTTAAAAATGCCTTAAACTTATCCCGCTGTTTGACTCCTTTATGCACCTTATCGTGACCTCCTTAGGATCAGTACGATTTCCCCGGGTCCTGTGAAAACCAATTTCCTCGACAAAATGGAGGCCACCCAAGACGTCGCTCCGTCATCAGCTGACCCGAAATCACCATCAGGCAAGGTAAGGACGTTTGTATGAATTTTGTTGTGGGCCAGTATGATACGAGCAAAGTATTACCGATTTCGATTCCTCATTTTTGTTGTTGTCATTGTTGTGATTATCATTGTTATCATTATCGTTATTATTAGTATTGTTATTATTATTATTGTTATTATTATTATTATTATTATTATTATTATTATCATTATTATCATTATCATTACTATTACTAGTATTATTATATTACTATTATTATTATTATTATTATTATTATCATCATCATCATCATCATTATTATCATTATTATTGCTATTATTATTATTATTATTATTATTATTATTATTATTATCATCATCATTTTCATTATTCATCGACATAATGGAAGGGAATTCTTCTTGCTCTGCTTGCCATGGCGTTGCTCCTTGAGTAGTCAGTAGACATGAAGTGTCGAAATGGAGTCTCAAAAATAATGGAATGGAAAAAATCATACTGCGGATGTGAAATGGATATGAAACAGATCAACATTACTGCTGCAGTGAGGATAGAATAACAAATTAGAAGACTGAACGTGCTAAGTCTTGATTTCTTAATACAGCTAGGAAAAAATAACTGTGCCACTAGCAAGTGACTCTAGTGTAAGCTTAGAGATGATCTATACTGAGAATTAAGCAAGATTGCAATTTGTCTAAAATAAGAAATAAATCTATTTCTCTCTAGATATATCTATCTCTCTCCTCTCGTTGACTGCTGTTCTAGCTCCGACATTTATGAATTGATTTGTTGGCTCCCTTCATGAATACAGCCAGATGTTACTGTAAACATAAATGATATGATTCAAATTGATGAATTCTTTTTTTCGAGTTGTTTTATTGCAACAGATTGATAGATTACCGTAAATGGTCACAGATTTGACAGTATTCAGTGAAACCTTCTGCTATATTCATCCTTTCCCATTTGCCACGAGGCAAAGTATTAATTCAATTGAATTTCATTCATTTCTCAATATTCTTTTGAATACAGCAAGTACAAAAATAAGTAAATAAATAAAAAGATAAATAAAATTGAAACAAAATAATCATTGCCATAAAATACTAAATATACCCAAGTACAATATCAATGTTGTCAATCTTTCAGCTAATGGGGGCGTACTACGGAAAAACGTGGGACGCCCTCCTGGAGAGGTACCAGAGCGGCGAAGACGTTGCTAACGTCGTCTTGAAATGCCTGAGTAGCGCGGAGCCGCTCCTACGCTACCCGACCAGTGGATGGGTGGACGGCTACATGAAGGAGCGTTTCGTGGACGGCGTCGGGTCGACAGCGGCCAAAAATTTCTTTGAAGTCATGAAATCAGTTTCCAAGTAGAGAGCAACACCAATTGTCAAGTATATAGAGGCTCGACCACAACGTCACTTTAAAGTGGGAGTGAAACTTTCCACTTTCCTTTTCGTTTATTGTACGGTAATGTCACGATTACACTGGATTTATGTACTTATTACTAGTATCTGACAAAAAATAACAGTCAAATACATAAACATGCTTTCGTTGGAAATTTAGAAAAATACATGAAAAAGAAAATTAATCAACTCACTTTTGTATGATCCTGTGGTACCAAATAGAATAACGTGTAGCTGACCGCAACCAGAAAATAACAAACATGTTCGTGGATGTGAAATACTTACGGGTAATCACTGGATTTGAATCCGTGGAATTGCATTTTCATTATTTTGTTATCTTAAAAACACGGAAATTTTGCTACCTCAAAAGTTTCCCTGATTTTCCTTGTCTTAGTTTGTGTTTCAGGTTAAAGTTCCTTTCATATTATAACTAACACTGTGAGACTTACTCGCCCCGAAGTGCTCTCATGTCTAGTAATCATGCAATGATGGTTTCGTACCAGAGCAGAGCGGGCTCTGAAAAATTCGAACGAGCCGTTTAGTTTGACTCGACGCGGTACCGCGAGAATCAATATACACGGATTGTACGAAACCATTATTGCATGATTACTACGACATGAGAGCACTTTGGGGCGAGTAAGTCTCAGTGTTAGATATATGAAAGGTACTTTAACTTGAAACACAAACTAAGACAAGGAAACTCAGAGAAACTTTTGAGGTACCAAAACTTTATATTATCTTTAAAGGAAATTGTTACCTTCACCAACAAAACTTTGTTTTTCAGTCGATTGCTTGTGTCTTTCTCCGTCTGTTTTTCTGCATTATGTTAATAATATAACTCTAAAAGTTATGCACGAGTTTTGCTAATTTTTCTTTGGTGATCCGGATCATGATCCAATATAAAGGTATTTGGAAAAGATGTTTGCCGGTTCTTCATTAGTATTTTTTTTTTGATCACCCTCTAATATCGCCATGGAAGAGGTTCGCGCTTTCGGAGCACTTCTAATTATAGTTTGTATTATCCAAAAAACAGAATTCTATATTTTGCTTTTTCTTAGCTGGATATGCCGTTTTGTCAACACAAGTCAATCATAGATACTTGGGTGCTTTCTTGCAATCACTCCATATATAAATGTTCTTTTCCACTGACTTGAATGCGCTTGAAAAAAAAATTATGTTCTCTTCAATAGTTCGAAAAGAAAGAAAGCCTCCACGTAGCAAGAGATATCGGGATCAAGGGCAGAAAGATTATCTTCAGTTCCAAAGTTATTATTATTGTTATTACTATTTTTGCGAATGTGAGGAAAATAACTTCCCGTCAACGGATGAGATTTAATACGGATGGACTGTGGAACTTAATTAGCCTTAGTGTTTATACAAAGAGAAATTAGAGGCGTTGCTCTGCTTTTAGGTGATTCAATGATATAACACCATTTCCCTCTCCTATCCCCCCCCCCCCCCATGTCTACCTCGGACTTACTACCTTCCTCACTATCCTTCTATCCTCTCATCAATCTTTCCTTACAAGAGAGCCGCCTTGTGTTTGTTAATGTGCGTCCTTATTTGTGCATGTATGTGTGTATTACTCTGTCTTTTTTTCTTTCTTTTTTTACTACCGTCTAGGGAAATTTTTTTTTTTAAAGCAATTATATATTTTTCTCTATGAGGGGACTGCATTCTACAAACTCTGCTTTTCAGCAGTCCCCTCCATTTCCAGCCAATTTATTTCTGCCTTTACCACAGTGACGTAACAGTTATTTGTATCTCTGTTGATAATTTACCTTTAGCTCTTTTACAATGTTATTCTGTTCATCGCATTGTGGTACTGATTTCCTGACATCTGTGTATACGAGTGCCTCATTGTATTTCTAATTATTTGTTTGTTGGAAATGAAATAAATCAACTTGAACTTGAAATAAAAGAAATTGCAATATAGCAGTATACTTTTGAAATCCTGCACTACGACTTTTACTGTCACTATGTTTTTCTCATTTCGTTTGTGTCACAGTGTGAGCTTCTTATAAAATGAGTACAAATTTAAGGCAATAGAGAATAAGTGGAAAAGAAAATAGAATGCAATTGCACACAATGTGTAAATGTGCGTGTTTATGTGAGTGTTGTTGTTGTTGTTGGTTTGTTTGTTTGTTTGTTGTTTGATAAGTTGCATGAAGTTACACAGTAATGTTGCGGTATTCTGACTTTATATCTCGATCCCACCAGTTATGACAACTTGAACAATAGCGAGTTGAGTTTCTCATGAAAAGTGAGCATCTATAGGCCAATCGGAACAGCTCTGTTCGTAGAAATCAGTGGCAGATTTCGAGTCAGTTATGAGCTCCATGAGGCAGCATGGGTCAGGACATAATGTTAATCAGTTGTGTCAATATTACAAGGGATGGATAAATACTGCAATGCGTGGGTTCGTACGAATAAACCGCTGGTGAATCCACTCCCACAATCAGCCAGTCAGCCAAAACTCTGGGACGGACTGGACAGCGTCGTGCCGACTGCTACGGCTTGCAGCCTCGCCCACTGACCGCAGATTCTAGAGTGAACAACTTTTCTTCTGACAGGAAATTTCCTTCGTAAATCAGTTTATTCTCAGGTAAGAACATAATTATGTTATGCTCCGTTGAAAAAGTATAACCTTTTGACAACCGGACGCAACATATTAATTATCGGAGAAATAAGAGGAAAAAGGAGACCAAACAACGTGTGTTCCGATGGGAAGAATCTCCTAAGATCTCCTAAGTCCAGTGATTGTGAAGGCTTATATACAGTATATGTTGTTTCATAAAAATCTGCACGGTAAGGGGTTGCCTTGTTTTATCGCGCAAGAAACCTTTCGTACGGAAGCCCAATTAAAGTAATTAACCCATCGCTGATCCTTCAGAAGAAGTTATAAACGTTGAGCGAACAATGATTTCGTAATGGGCTTTACAGAATCTCATGCTCAACCGTTTATTTCAAATGTACTGATTCAGTATTCTTCGGGGTTGGAAGGGGTGCACGTCGCCTAAAACTTGATTGAAGAATAATACAAAATACTATATCCTATATAGTGATTCTGCTTTATAGGGTAAGTCGCCAACCTGTTTTGAGATATCAATCAATTGTTTAAAAAAAAAGAATCAACTGCCTTTGTCTGTAATTACATGTACACGAAACGATTGGCACAATGCACGAAGAAAAATTATATAAGCCTATGGCAGTTTGGAGAATAAATGATGATCATAGTCCGAGAAGTGTATACCTGTCTTGCGAGGTTTGTTTGGTCGGCATACCTTACTTAAGTGAAGGACAAAACACACACCGCCCATGATAATCCACGCCTTTGGGTATTTGTCTTCTGTCTTAACGTATTAACTTATCCTTACAATGCAGTCACAATTGCGTAATGCGAACGACTCGATAGCGTCAAAATGTGTCTTTCTTATAGGCAATACATTTCCTCACATCTTGTGTGCCATTCATAACGTCACAATTGGTTCATTATACTTGCCTCCTAACACTGAATTAAAAAAAAAAAAGTTGTGGAGCTTTGTTTTACTTTGATATCAGTGCCAGTCAAAATCCGAGTGGTTGGTTAATAACTTAATAGTGTGTAATGGATACGAATTGATACTCTATAGCCTTTAACTTAGAAATCCTGTTTAATCAATAAGTAAAATGAATGTAGGCCCCTAAAACTTTCTTCCTTCATGTCCTTAGTCATCTTCTTTTCGATAATAAATCTTTAAAAAACAGTAAGCCCTACCTAACTCATCGTCCAAAAAAAAAAAAAAAAAAAAGAGCTTTCTGTATTAGTCCACGTATATAACAATATACGAATATAATTAAAGTAAGTGAATGTGACCGTCCAGCACAAACCCCACAAAAGTAGTTGGCCAGAGTTAATTTCCACTTTTCTGATGTATACGCAGTATATTGTATTCAATACTAATCTGCCACTTTATGTGGACTTTCAGCTGGCTGCATGGTCACATGGTTCATTATTATTGTCCATCTGATAGTTACTTTGGAACAGTCAGAATCAAACGACCATCAGTGGAGCTGTCTTGGAATATTCGTTAAAGTAAGAAAGGGTGGGGATGCCTGGCCAGGCAATGTGAATGAATTGTTTCATAAATTGGTGACATGATTTAGATTCGGCTACGGTTGTGAAAATTTTCACACCCTGAACCAGGAGCATCATGGCATCCCCAAGAGTGACCCTCATCACCGGCTGCTCGTCCGGCATTGGCCTCTGCACGGCGGTCAAGCTGGCCCAGGACCCAAACAAGTCTTTCCGAGTCTACGCCACCATGAGGAACCTTGCCAAGAAGGAGGATCTGGAGAAGGCGGCGGGCAGCGCTCTTAACGACACACTTTTCATCCTGAAGCTCGACATCAACGAGGAGGAGCAGATCGTCTCGGTTGTCAAGGAGATCACGGAGAGAGATGGCCGCATCGATGTCTTAAGTATGTCAGTCCAAGCAAGTACCCTGTGAGGGATAAACCTGAAATACCCTCTCAGGGCTATTCAGCGGCTCAACGAAGCGTTGCGATCGTTATCTCTATTCTCATTGCCGGTCGTTCCGATTTATGACTAGAAATTCTGCGGATTTTGCTGGCTCGTGCGAGCGCTGCACGCTCGCCATGAGCTGGGTGGCCCTGTACACCCACATGCAGGCCGGACAAGTCGCAGCGTCACATACCAGCCGGGGAGATACCACACACAGTCTTCACATCCACCAAGTATTGTAAAGTAACTCGCGCTAAGATGGATTGCAACAATTTGCACAAATCCAAACTAATTTAAACTAGGCCTACACTAAGTACAGGTCGTTGCAGGATGATATAAACACAAAAAATAAACAAAATACACAGTTCCCCTACACTCATGTACGCACACAAGCACAAGCACCCACAGCAAACACAAGAGTGTCAACAACATCAAAAGCAAAAACAAAACGAGAACTGGCATCATTCAGAAAGTGTTGAATTCGAGTATCTTATATGTTATCAAGATACAGTTGTGACTTGCTTCTTGAGAAGAACGTATAACTATTTTTTTTTTCTTTTCAAATCATTTCATGATGTATCAATTATTAAATCTGTATTTAATAGTCACATCTTGTATCATCTGCAGTGTGGATATTAGTATATTATACGCATCTATAATATAAGAGTAAGAACATCTTCTATAGACGATCGAACGCAATTTCAAAACCCAGTTTTGGCAACTGAATGGATTTCGTTCTCCTACCTGCCCGTGGCCGGTACACTTGCCGAACTGTAAAGACGATGGTATCACACATCTCCTCAACTGGAACTACAGCTGTATTTTATGATTCTCTCACAGTCCCAAGTAGATATAACACAAAACGCCATCTTAGTCTTCATAAAATGTTATCGATGCAGTCATGGCAGCGTATATTCCATAATTCAGGGAGGTGGAAAGAGAATTGAATATGCCTAGTTAGTGCACAGGGATAGACTGTACCATGCTAATGTAAGGTCTCAGTGGCAGCTGACTGGTATCGAGGAAACCCCACTAAAAAAACATCACTCCCCCAGCCCACCGAAGAACCCTGGCTGGTATGTGTACGTAACTTTCCAAAGCAGACACTCTGCCGAGCGAGACTGCCTTTGCAATGTCACAGCACTTTCCCAACGACGCAGGGACGTGATCAGTTCACATTTGATTTTTCTGATAAACTGCGTTGATACCATCTTTTAATGTCCCCTGAAGTTCATACTATAAAGATGTAAGCATCGATTTCATTCTACATAATTCATTTCCAAAAGTTACAGTTGTGATTACATGTACATTACATCAAATGTGAGATGAGTGAGGTTCCTTCGTACAGCAGCGAACAGCGGCAACCAAGCAAGCAACGCGAGCCAGAGAGCAATACGATAACCATTCCACGTGGGCTAACAGCACGGAGGCACGCGGTGTGTGCGCGTTTTTCTCTGTTTCAGTAGCGATAGCCTGACAAAATTCAGACCGGATTGAATGAGACTAAGTGGACAAAATTTTCGAACATGTTGTGCTATGACAGAGAGCGTGTGAATTTTGCTCCCCGCGGATTATCCTGCAAAAGGGTCTATGAAAGGAAAGACTAATAATCTTCACTCTGAGGGAAAAGGAGCGCAATCCGCGGGGAGCAAAATATACCGTGTGTGTTTAAACACACGAATGTCGAAGCGGTTTTGTCGGTTCCCATAGACTTTACACGTGAAGGCGATTCGCTTGGCACTGAGCCAGGTTCGGCGAGCTCGCGCGGTTCTCCCGTTTTATCCTCTATAGGGTATTTCGGCGTTATCCTTCACAGGGTAGTTGCCTGGACTGTATGTGGTCTGGTATAAGAATGGAAACATTCGCATTATGGAATAAAGCAATGATTCACATGTTACCTCCAGATTAATCTATATAATGCCAGTAAATAGGAAATGTCGTGAAGCTAGCTTTCGTTCTCTTGTGACAGACAATTCAATCTCGCGTGTTCCATCTCTTGGCAAGGGTTGTAGGTCCTGGTAGCCCGGGGAAACATACCCGTAAAACATGATATATTCGCCGAATGAAATTTTCGCGAATTGCCAGTGGCGTTCAATGCATACAGCGTAGACAAGAACTTTCGCATGCATTTCATTTTCGCGAATCTTGGCGCTCGCGAAATTCGCGAAATTAAAATGCATGCGAACATTTCTCGTTTTGCAGTAGTTAGTCCTACTGAATTCCCTGCATGCCCAGAGGGGCATGAGTAGCGCCCGTCAGCCATGCACGATCGTATCAACGAATATGCACATCAGAGCGCATGATCATCGTTAACGGTTGACTCCGGTCGAGATTCTTCGACTTCGGGTGCACTTCATGATACCGACACCCACGAGTCATACAACCCACGAGTCATACAGCCCACGAGTTATACAGCCCATGAGTTCTTCACTAAACGGACAAGGCCCATGAGACCGACAGATTAAGCCCCATGTTGTAATGTCGAACTCGTGAGCTGTTTATACCTAGTGTCGAACTCATGGATGTTATTTTCCTGTAGTGTCGAACTCATGGGCCCTATGACTCGTTAACTGTATGATGGATCCCTTTTTTTTTTTTTAGGATCGAACTCGTGGGTGTCGGTCTCGTGGGATGACCGCGATTCTTCGGCTCTGTGTGTATATAGGCCGGTTCTTACAAAGAGATCAGTGATGAGGCTGTACACTATAATTTGTTCTGGTCATTCTCCAGTGTACCCGAACCGGGCCCACCTTCCTACTCCACGAATTTACACGTTACTTAGTCTTTATGAAATAACATTTACAACATTTATATTATGCCCTCGTGATGGTGCTATAAGGGAAAAAATATTATGTCTATGCATGCTTGTACTATCGAAGGTGTAAATGAAATGAATCGTTTCCCCAAGTTGGAATCTGACTCCCACAGTGATTTCATACAAACTTATACTGCATCTCCATGTTGACTTCATGACAACGGAAGTATCACTATACCAACCCGTTAATTCTCATGCATGGGAGTTTATTCAACATGAACAGAAAAAATATTTATTTACCATAAAACTTTTCCATACACCCTTATGATTTTTCAGTTAATAACGCTGCCTTTGGCCATTGTGGCATCTTCGAAGAGATGAGCATGGCACACATGAAGAGTATGGTAGACACGAACATCCTGGGAACGTTTCGGATGACCCAGGAAGTGATTCCGGTCATGAAGCGTCAGAGGTCGGGTCGAATCATCGGTATCAGCAGTCTTAATGGCATCAGCGGTAAGCACTGCTTGTTTCCGTGATCCGTTCTCGCATCAAAGTTTACCCGTGGTATGTAATCTGATACAGCCGATTCCGGTTATAAGAAAGTCCTCGATATTGGCAGTTTTCTTTTCTTATATCGAATTTTCGTTCTAGCTGAATAAATGAAGTAAATAAACTGGTAGATTAGATTAGATGATATTGGGACCTGAATTGTTACATTATTGTAAGGAAATTTTGTTACGAACAAGACGAATGTGTTTGTTACAACGGGATCGCACTAAACTGCTTGTTTTTGTTTATACGGAGATTCGTCTGCAGTTATAGTTTTACGTGCAAATGTTCTTACTATAAATATACATGATAATATCCTAGAAAAATTATATGAATGAATGAAAATTCTTAAATGTGTACATGATACTGATTATGTTATACTGAATAATTCTACTTTTAGATCAACGAATTTCTCAAATTTAAAAACCATGGGACAGGACTGTTTATAATGTTTGCAATTTGGTAAGCTTCACCGTTTGCCTCTAACTATTGCAGAAAATGACGACATCCAAAACATTGTTTTCACATAGATACGAGTGAGCAACGATGAAATATGAATCATTCCATTTTTGGATATTTGCATGTGCAGGTTTCCCCTTCACTCATGTCTACACCGCAACAAAGTTTGCCATTGAAGGCCTCACGGAAACACTTTACGCCGAACTACGTTATTTCAACGTTTGGTAGGCATTTTGTTTCTATGTTTCTTGTTTTTATGCACTTGTTCTTTCATGTTTGAATGAAGGATCTATATAAAGGAGATGGATTTGATGAAAAATATACTTCATGTAATCTGATTAGAGTAATCATCATCATCATCACCACCACCACCACCTCCACCATCATCATCATCATCATCTTTGCGCGTTTCGTCAAATTTTGAACACTAAAAAAAAAAAATGTGATTCAATATGAATTTATATCACTATGAGTGTTTTCCTAAGCATGTAGGACATTATGTAGGCCTAAAAGTAAGCTGGTAGATCACAGTGAACTAGTACGCCCGAAGAGTGATATAATCGAATAAAATCAGGAGCATATCTAAAGGGGAAATCCAGTCCAAATATAAGTTACTCTGATAAGAAAGAGTTAAATATTACGAGTTCACCGGTATATAAATTTGACCGAAATCGGATGAAAAATAAGGAAGTTATGACATTTGAAGTTTCGCTATTTTTTTTTTTTTTTTTTTTGGGGGGGAACAGTTCTTGAACAGTGAATATGGATATGCAAATGGCAAAGTGAGCATGTCATTCCCTCACAAATTACTTTGCATACCGTATGTCCTAAAAAAAAAATTACAATGGTAACCTCCGCAACGATAGCTTTAAAAATAGGGAATCAATCCAAATACAATTTCAGGGTATGAAACTATAACTCATTGCCCACATCTTACAAAAACCCCCATTCGATTTGCTTCAGTGGTCAAAGAGAAAAGAGGAATTTTGTAGAGCATGTCAGAAATCGCTTCGCTCCAAGTTCTGTATATTGTGTTCACACATTAATTTGCATTTCGAAGAGCATCCAAGCGCTAAACTTGGAAGAATCAAACTCATGACATGCTTTACAACAATCCACATTTCTCTATGACCGTTTGACCAAATCTGAAGTAGCATTTAGACGGTTTAATCATATTAAGTGTTATCAGTGCGAAAAGTGGGTTGTATTTTTTTGGGACATACTGTATAGTTCGTACATAAAGTTTTGAAATTTTCAGTTTTTCATTCAAACACAATTGTGCCCGAGGCTCAAATCCTCGTATGTCCAACTGATCACTACTCTGAAGTTATTCAACCAGGAATAACTTCATATTTCAGATTTCAATGACAGAAACATTGAATTTTCATCACTTTTTTGTACATGATCAATGGAAAATTGTGAGGGTATGGCATGGTAAGCTCACTCTGCATATTTATATCCACTGTACAATAACTGTTTTGCAGAAATTAGTAAAACTTTAAAATGTCATAACTTCCTTATTTTTCAACCAATTTCAGTCAACTTTTTACTGTTGAACTCGTAAAATTTTAATCCTTTTTATCAGACTGACTTATATTTGGACTGGATTTCCTCTTTAAGAATTACACGGTGTAGATTTTACAAAATGCAAAATCGAGATCTGGTTACTAAAACAGAAAAGAAAAAAAAAAGAAAATCGCCATAGGAAGGAGACGTGTCAAGAGTAAAATGTCACCAGTGATAAAAGAAAGAAAGAATCATGAAAGATATACAACATTTTTTTGTGTGTAATTGTTTTGTCGGGTCGCTGTTATCGTTGGTGTCATGTATTCGCTACTAATTGTTGTCGTCGTTGTCGTTGTTGTTGTTGTTGTTGTTGTCGTCGTCGTTGTCGTCGTCGTCGTCATCGTTGTTGTCCCCTCCCCCCATCCATTACACCTGTAGGTATCAAAATGAAAGAGTAACCCATCTCATTCCATCGTCTCATTTTAAATTTTGTCTACCATTAATATCTTGTCTTCATTAGGATTAGTACGGTGGCCCCGGGTCCTGTAAAGACGAATTTCGGTGAAAACATGAAGGCCAACAGTGAGAACACACCAACGTCTACCGACCCCAACTCACCATCGTCAAAGGTATTAATGTTAAAGAGCACTTGACATAAAGCAGGAGCGCGCGCGTTGCAATTCCAACCAATCATCATGTTGATGTCAATGTTCGTAATTTTCGCATTGTACCGTTGAAGTTGTTATCGTTAGTGGTAGGTAATTATCATGTACTTACGTTTCTTTTCGAAGAGGAAAATACACATAACTAGGTACTGTTTTGTGACCGTTGGTATATTGATAGGAATATAGATTTTAAGATCTTTAGAGATTTTTGTGATCGTGATTTGTCAGTGGTTATAATACAGTGGGTTGTTAGGATTGAGAAAGTGTAAGCAAGAGTTTGGTTTATTAGGTAATATGACGAAGGGAGAAAAGAGAACGGACATTTTAATGTGGTGATTCTCAAACTGTCATCACAATAAGAGATGAATGCTGAGAGAGAGGAAATATTCACTTTACATGTACAATTTGTGTAAGATATTTCACACGCATTGAACAGACAAATCTGACAGAAGTACTTTGTTACAACGCCATTTCTAAATTCTTACCAAAAAAAAAAAGAAATATGACGAAGTCGTTGGTTTTTAATCGTCTCCACTACGCACTAACTTACGAGCAATATGATGTTTTTGCTTTACATTTTTCTGTCGTTATCTATTCATCTATCTCTGTCTCTTTGTTTTTTGTGTTCAATCTATATCGATGATTTCTCATCTTTTCCCAGACAGAATCATAAACAGACTTCCGAAGAATCAATGATGATAACAAAAAAAAAGGATATCAGTAAGTGACTGCCCAGCACTGACTCCATACATGTGTAGTTCCTCAACCTGCTAACAACTATGTGATTTCTTATAAATTCTCCTCACATCCCCTCCCCAACCCCCCAACCCCCCCCCCCACACACACACACACTTTTCATCGTTCAGCTGATGATGGCGTACTTCCCCAAAGTGATGGCATCGTTCATGGAGGCAATGCAGACTGGAGATGAGGTCGTCGACGTCATCTTGGAGTGTTTGAACAGCGAGGAGCCGCGCCTCCGCTACCCCACCAGCGGAATGGTAGACAAGTACATGAAGGAGCGCTTTGTGGACGGCGATGGGTCGACGGCGGCTAAAACTTCGTTTGAGATTATGGAAGCGTTAAAGTAGGAGATCGCAATTCTCTCTATCCATGGAGCAAGAGCGATACCCTGTTGTAGTTTATAAAAAAAAAAAATACATTGACTTAAAGAGGAAATCCACCCCAACCATCCCCAAGATGTGTAAACTCCAAAAGGGAGAGAAAACAAAATTACCTCCAGAACGTTCCAAAAAAAAAATAATGGCCAAAATCGGATGAGAAATCTCCCCCCCCCCCTCTCTCTCTCTCTCTCTCTCTCTGAGAGACAAGATTATCTACGAGATATATATTTACTTTCTTACAGAGTAGAATGAAATACTGTTCCAGTCGACTTTTTGCAGAGTTCATGCCCCGCCTTTACTTTTGTAAAGGCGCCTCCCCTTTACGGAATTCCGACACGACATCCCAAGAAACCATCATTATCTCATTCATTAAACTATAGTCCTTACAAAGCGGGAGTGGGGTGAATGTTGTAAGGTCTTGTGTATCTAAATTATCTGCACAAATACAACCGATGAATATAAAAATGGGCATATACAAATGGTACGTAATTTCATTCTAAACAACTCAAATGCAAACAGAGATCAGTTGTTGATCGTTAGGACAAGTTGTAACATTTCTGGCTTTATTTGAGCTGAGCAACCACTGCTCTAGGAAGGGGCAGATTTTGATTGAGTGTGGATTTTGAATTTGCAATCGTGATGGAGCACAATGACCTCAACAAATGTATCGTCGAGAAAGGAACACATACAGCACCAACTGACATCTTAGCCAAAAGGCCGAGAAGCAATGGAGCTTTACTTTGAAAGTTATCAAATGAAAGAAATCACAGCGATAATGATGTAAATAATGATATCATGAGTCCTACGTGTTGTTATTGAAGTTTTAGAATTTATGCTATAATGTGCACATGTATAATGTATAATGATGTGTATATATATATATATATATATATATATACATGTATGGGGTATATACACATTAGATATGCTATGTAAATATATATGTATGTGCATTTACATATTCTAATGGGTACTGCATCTACAAGTATATACAGTGTAAATTTGCGATGTATAATATTCATATAAACTATTTAATGTAACCGGTACAATGTCATATGCAGTCTGTAGATGTCAGTCTCCAGGTGTGTGGTTTGTTCAAAATGATTGCAATGAGTTTAGTGACTGTGTACAAAAACTTTTGACGTGCTTGAATCAAATCTGCAGACCTTCTTTTCCTACCTGCCTAATACATGTACATGCATTTGTACATACTTTTTATAATACACAGGAAACACCAAATAATGAAATTCTGGAGACAGTATTGCAGTGGCCTGAAGAGAAAGACCCATTTCTTTTATTATTATTATTTTAACATTCTAAACACTTCAACCATACATACTGACTTCTTGACATCAGCAATCATTAACGGTCTTTACCCTCAATGCTGCTACATATTCTTTATTTCTATTATACAAACATGCCAATAAAAAGACAACTTCTCAGTCTGCCATGTTATTACATGCTGCTGACCAACAAGACCAATTTGCTGTCAGAACGAAGGTAAATATACACCTCCATCTGCCCTTTCAAATTGCAGTCACTTCGTGTAGATCTCTCATTGAGGTTTACTTTCTTACACAACAGATGCTCAATTCACTCCTTGAGTAGCAAATGGGACACCATACCTTCTTAAGCAAAAAATCTCAAGTCTGTCATTACCACAAGCTTACTATACTGCAAACGATGTCATTGAGAATTTTCTGGAAGTGGTTTTGAGAGAGTTAAGGGCGGAATCAAGATGACATGTAATTATCTAATCTTTCTCTTGGTTCACCTCTACAATACAAGCATATCAAAATGTTAATGAGCGAACTTTACTGCACATAATAAGCATAATGGCTCGGAACACGGTTTCCAACATGTGAGACTAAGCAATCAGAAAAAACCTTAGCATGAGAAGCAGAGATTGAATGTTGCAGGTGTGGTCTACTGAGACATCCTCAGAACCCCAATTGGGGTGTCGATACCACACTGCGCAGGGGCAGATGGGAACAACACGGCTACATTGAACATAATCCTTGAGTCAGACATTGCTTGAAGTTAAAACGTCTGATGAATTGTCCTGTACTGACAACAACCACACACGAACATACACATGAAATCATTTCATAATCCCATATCAATATCTAATGTATTACCAATGGAAATGTGGACTGAGCAATCCTGTCTAATATTCCAGAAGATTCAGAAAAATCACAAATATCAAAAATCATATTTGAACTTCCAGTCTAGTTCAAGTTCAAGTTCAAGTTCAATCATAGTTTATTTCCAATCAACGAAAATCAAAACGTAATACAAAGTATACATATCATAAAATGATATTGTCTACACTTTTACAAAAGGTTCATGTAATATACGAAATGATACATCAACATATGTACAATAATCAGAAGGAACGATGCGTATACATGTATACTTCGCGAGCTTTCAGAAAATAACTTCAATTTTGGAAAATAGCGATCCACAAAAAAAAGCTAAGGTTGTAGGACGTGGATCCCTAGATAATTGATGAGTAAGCAATATATTATTCAAGTTTGTTTTATTATTTTCTTACAGCATTTGTATTGAATATAGATTACTTAAGTCGTTTCTAAAAATATAGCTATACCCTGGCTTCGACAATAATAGGAAACAAGTATCAATGCTAATGCCCAGGCGGTGTTCATTGAACTGGTGTACCGGGAAAATATAAGAAGGACGACACACCCGTACAGACATTCAGTTACCCACACACACGACGCGAGACAGTACCGAGAAGAGAGAAGACGGTGACAATACAAGTCTACTAGGAACAAAAGACAGGAAGGAAGAGGAAAGAAGAATAAAGAGAGAAGAGAGGTCTGCATACAGAACACGCCAATCTATAGGTTAAGTAGACAAGTTTGCATTTCAACTTAAGGTTCAGAGCTCAAGGGGTCAATGCAGCTTCAGAGAGGTCTGCTAGAGAGGGTACAACAAGAGGAAGTGGGTAACTCTGCACACGGCAAGGGTAAAGGCGCGTTTACACCGCATCCGGCACGGCAGCACGGCACGGCATTCCGGTACGTCACACTGCGTTTCCACTGCATACGGCACGGTAAAAATACCGTGCTCGGATGCCGTCCGGCAGACATCCATCACCATTTTTAAAGGTCCACTAAATTAGAAATGCAAGTTGACTTCTATTTATCTGTAGTAATTTTTACATTACATATCTTATGGGTTTGGGATGTGAATATCTATTGTATATTTTATAATATTTTTTTGAAATATTTTTTTCTTGTGGGGTAAGCTCCACCCCTTAAAAAACCTCAAAACTCAAATGACTTTTCTGACATCTATTTATTTATTTACTTATCTATTTATTTATTTTGTTTATTTTCGAGGAGAGGGGGAGGGGGGAGCAAATAGGTATTTGGATGGCTGATTGCCAGTCCGCTAATCCTAAATATCTTGGTCATGTTATTGGAGGAGGGGGGGGGGGGTAGGGAGGCAGGGGGCTCTGACACATTTTTTTTTTCATGAAGTTTTCCCCCATTTTAAAGCCTTTGGTTAACATTGTGGTTGATTGATTTAAAAAATTCTAAAATTGAACTCCATGACCTGTCTTATTATGTTCAGTTGGATGCAAAACAACCTAGAATGCAAAAACAATGAAAGACACAAATTCACTATCAAAATATCTTTGAAAATTATAATTATTATCGACTACAAAAAAATAATTCCTGTACAGTAGTCTATGGGGCGAAATTTTAGGTTTCACTCTTTAAAAGCACCAAATGATAACCTTTAAGCATAATTTTTTTCATAGGTTCATTTTTACATCCCATCAGATGTTCTTATAGCATATAAGGACTTGCAGCTCAGATTTTTGTTAAAATGTTAACCAATGCCTTTAATCATGACAATAGGGTAGATATTCCAACACATGCGCGACACAAATGACAACACAGATGACAACACAGATGACAAGCCCTCCCCCCCCCCCCCTTAATAAGGCTCAAACATTTTTTGGGGTGGGGCTTTTAAAACCCCACCCCACCCAACCCCCATAGAACCGAAACTGTCTGTTCCACCTCTTAAAGGACTTAAGCAATGCAAATGCATATTGACTTGTACTGATTTACGTGTATAATACCTTGATCATCACTTATGTGCCAAAAATTACATAGATACGTGTCATATATCTTATAATAATTTTTATCAGAATGCCTGGAAACGCCCACAAAAAACCCTCCCAAACCAAGATTATGTTAGTGACCTCATCTGTCAATCACCGCTTAATTACTAATGCACTAGACAAAAGACACTGCATTCATCTTCCTCCAAGAGGGGCATTCTGTCACAATGCTGTTACCTGTTTCTACATAATACTGACCCATTTTTGTTTCAATTTTATTGACAGTTGCCATGCTAGGAAAGCTCCATCAATACAAGGACACCACCAAAGACACTGACTAGTCATTGTCTGGAAACATGCAAAATGTGTTTAATTCAGCACTGTCGTTTGTCAAGTGCATTAGAAATAAGCAGTGATTGACAGATAAGGTCACTGACAGAATCTTGGTTTGGGAAGTATTTTGTGGGCGTTTCCAAGCATTCTGAAGAAAAATGGCTGAAAAAAATTATTTTAAAATTCGTGGCATGTAATAATACTTTCTTTTCGCCGCATAGGTGAAAATCAGGGTAATAAGAATCAACACAGATATAGTTGTGTTTGCATTGCAAAGCCGTTCACGGTAGATGAATCGATTATAAAGGGATCAACGAGATTGTTGTTTTAATTGTATTTTGCTTAAAGGGATGGTATAGTAGTGGGCAGAATTTGCACCATTTTATGTATTTTTGGAGACAAGACACATACTAGTAATTCTACAACGAAATTCACGATCTTGCTTTAGCTTAGTGACGCATTTGAGGCGAAAATAGGACATAATGTTCAATCGATCATTTTATGATCGACCCATTTCGCGTCAGATTTCCAAAAATATCAATACAGACGTCAGTTTCAACCACTGGTTAACATTTTCGTTGATTAATTTGAATAATTTAAAAATTTGACATGCCTGACATGTCTGCTTATGTTAAGATTGCTGAAAAACAAACAAGAATGCAAAAATAATGAACGTAACACATTCACTATCAAAATATCTTTGAAAATTATGTATGATCGTTCCGAAAACATAGCGATAGTGGCGTTACAAGGCGATCCCTTATAATGCCCCCAAAAGTTTTCATTTCCCCCCCCCCTCTCTCTCTCTCTCTCTAGCAGCCTATGCAAAGGGAACAATATTTAGCGATATTACACCAACGCGACGCCGCGCCGTCTTCAGATATTCAATGTTTCATTTTCTTTTGTTTTCATTGGTCTTAAACTACAATAATTCTCTCTAACAAACAAAGGGAGCCCTTTTAACCACTACTGAACTTCCCCTTAATGAAAATCGTACACTTCCGTGTTAAAATCAAAAGTACATTATCGCTGGTAGGTACTGATGTCATGGAATTTAGAGACTTTCTCAAATATACCTTTAACCTGTACCATCCTTTCGAAGTAGCACTATAACAGTAGGAAGATATTCTGGTTATTATCAGCTTTGTGCAGACTTTGGAAAAAGTTGGTTTACATTTTGGTTAGATTGGACAGCATTTTATTTTCACCTTCTCATGGCTTAGACTTCTCACAATTAGGAAATACATGCTACAAATGCTTACTAAATCAAACTAGCTTATTGGTGAACAATACATGTATATTAGCATTTTACAACTCCAAAATAATACGCTGTAATTTCGTGGCTGACACATTGGAACTTCAACAAAATTATAGTGGGACTCCGCATTTTCATTGAATTTCCGAAATGACCATTAATCGTGTTATGTATACAAATATTGATTTTTTTTGTATGATCACTAACATACATGTATATAGTTGGTGACTGACAAAAGCGATATTTCCTATAAAAGAGCAAAATGCGCGTACTGTATTCTCAACAATGCAATGTCACAATGCCTTGTCAGAAATTATATCTTTGACTTGCAATTGATTTTCTGATTGGCACCTGGCCTGAAATTAAAATCTAAACCTTCGAATAACTCAGAACTTGATACAGTAGTCTGTTACTGGCCAACTTTGGCCAAAGTAGGGCCGTATTTATGAATTAACTCATTTGTTCATCATTTAAGTATTGCCCTTATAAAATTTCTTCATTGATTGTTCATTCATCGTGTGACATTGGGTCTTCAGTTCCGAATTTGGGGGTGAGAAAAAGATGAACAATGAATGGAACAAGAACTCACTCCCTAATATGTATATGGGGAATCAGGAACGCCATGGCGTCATTGACGCCATGGCGTCACTGTATACTTGTACATCTTGGTGAATGGGCTGGCACCATCCCCACTCCTCTTTTCTTGCAGTTTTTTTTCCTGTTTTTGAGGAAACTGTCTCGCATATTTGTCCATTTCTTCTTGGCTAAATCACCTGAAACAAAATGAGAAAATACTATTGTACACACGTACCCTCTAAAACTCAGCTATTCCTGTTTATTTCCCTTACCCCTAGGATTTTCTCGTGTCTCATGTTTTTATTATTATTTATATCACTGAATTTTCTCTTTAAATAAGTGTAGAATGGTTTCACAGAAGGAATTATTAGAAACTACTAAAATTCATGTGCAGTATTAAAGATAACAAAGGATATATTTTTTACATTCATTCCACACACACACACACACACACACACACACACACACACAAACACACATACATACAAACAGACAGAAGACAAGCATGTTACTGTAATCACAGTAGTAGTAGTAGTAGTACATGCAACGATACTCCATGCAGGGAGGTGGAAAGCCTTCCACCTCCCTGCTCCATGGCAGGTCGGCATGCAAGTAGCAGGTGGCACGCGTCTAGCAGGTAAAACGCAAGTACGGAACTCTTTAGCATCTTTGTCCACCCGCAGAAATTGTACTGCTCGTACTCGCAACAAGCCCGCGTAACTTGCCCGGAGGCGCAGCTGCCCGCCGGAAAAGTGTGACACGCAGCACACCGTAACACACACAGACAGATACACGCACGCACATCTCCCCCGCCGAACTCTCCACTACTATACCCACACACACGCACTCGTCTCCGTACACGTACACATAATTTTACAAGAAGTGCACTGCAATCCTAGAGAAGTGAGTTTATTTATATCAACTTGTCGTTTTTACATTTGTGGGCGACGTTTGAAATCATTTCTACATTAGCGGACGTTTTCTACATTTATGGGAGTATTATGTATTTTTACATTTGTGGGCGTTTTTACATTTGTGGGTTTAACAAGGGGACATCCACGCTGGTTTGCAGGATTACAGGCACATTACTGGCGGGTTGCTCAGGTATAACAAATCGTGGATTGGAAAGTCAGGGTCTGCAATGCTGCCCCTGGGAACTTTATCTTGATAATGGACCGATTCTCTGGTTCTTGTTTGACTCGATACATGCAGCTCTAGCCCTGTGTCTTGCAGGAACCCCAACACCCTTCTCATTAAATGCCACGATAATTCCTATAATCTATCGAATCCAAGGCACCACACATATACAATCCCATGCACGAGTACAATTAGAGGACAAATTTACGAACTTGAATGATAATTAATGTACTCACCAACAGCTCACTTAATGTTGTTGGTGTTTCACTTCTATACTTCCCTTGGTGAAAGAGTTTTTACTGAATGAAGGTTGTCCGAGCCAGAACCACAGCTATACATGAGCATGTTTAGAAACAGTGGTATTTACAGATATTCGGGCATGGTGAGGTTGTGTAGAACCGGCTTCCATATGGCGATGAATGTGGCTATGACATCGCACTTTGATACTCCGTACCCTTTTCTCACACCTTCTGGAATCTTGCATTTACAACCAAATGTCTGCATTACACAAACACCATTTCGTGTTGTTAGGTTCACACTATGCATCATTGTTTCATGTCAAACGACGTAAGGTACTATACGATAACAAGCTTTGATGATTACATGACAATAATACAATATGACAAAAAGTAAATAAATGTATGACTGAAAAAAAAAAGTTTAAGAAACATCTTGAACAGTGTCGGAAGGCCTGTCGGGTTGATTTAGAACTACCGGTGATTTAACCACTCTCAAGTTCTTTTTTCATTTATCATCAAAGCCAACTTTGCTCGAACATGTTGTCAAATTTTCAAGATGGAAATGAGTAAAGAGAAAATCCAACTAGGGCCTACTATGTGAAAACAAAATATTCATAATGAGAACTAAGCTGATAGTTAATATGTTAGTCAACGTCGGATTGCTCTCTAGTGGTTTCTCTTGGTAAAATCACATTGCCATGTATTCCACCTTTAATGTTGTTGAAAAAAAATGTCCATTCATGGAATCATAAAGAGCAGTCTAACATAATATTATATTTCACCCTATGTACAGCAAGTCTCTTTTCGGAACTTGAGGCTCTAAATGAAAATACGTCTGCCAATGTCGAACAGAGAATTCCTAACGTTAAAGTCTGATACATATGAAATGAATTATAGGCCCTATGTACAAAATTAATTTTGATCATCCTAATTATGATGGTACAATTTTATCATTGTTCATACTTCACAATATGATGTAATAAATGGAAAGCGGTGTCTTAATACGTGTGTGCCTGTGTAAACGTCAGAAATACTACAGATGATATATTACCATTAGTGTACATCCAAGAAGAATTACAAATAACGTGACCATCAAATAACAAAATCTTTACCATCTTACTTAAGACATAAAAACACAAAACAAAACAAAACAAATCCACCTCCAGAAAATCTTACAAAACAAAAGATATTTACATACACATGCACACATTCATATAATAATCATGGTAATGATGATGATGATGATGATGATGATGATGATGATGATGATAAGTTAAACTTCCATAGCGCGTTATAAGACTACATGTACACAAATGTTTGCTTTTCTCTGTAACGCTAGCCATTTAACACATTGGATATTACAGTGAGTCCTATAAATGTTAGCCAAAACAAGATGCTACATTCGATAGTTCTGGACAGGTTGGACTGAAAGCTCCCCTGAGTCGTTTTGTGTAACAGTGCACTCTGTGAACGAAAGCAATATGTCACGTGGCTTTCACTGAAGTAAAGTAGTACTATATACATCATGATTCAATTATCGTTAAGCCGTGCTAAAATATGAGCCAACTTGCTCCCCGCTATACACTTTACTTAGAATTTTCAGCCTCAAATCTGAATAAAGAAGATTATTATAAAGAAGATTATCACTCTTATAAAAAAAAAAATAAAAGGGTGCAATCACATCTGTTCGACAGGACATAATTTGCTAAAATCACGGGGAACAGTTTTGTGACTCGTCCAAGTCACTCCTTCAGCTCTGTCTAGCTGGCGAACATGTTATTGCCTTTATTTCTGTGCATGTCGAAGGAATTTTCTAGATCAAGGATTTGTATGTTGGTAAAATGTTGTGTCGGAGTCCCCCTCCTCTGTTCAGGGAAGGATTTTCCGCGTTCCCATAAACAGCTTCACGGACTCCTCTTTCAAACCATCTATTTTTTTGGTAACAGCTCGTTATTCCGAAGGTTCGTTATTCCGAAGGCTCTTCAGTCCGAAGATTCGTTATTCCGAAGGTTTGTTTTTCCGAATTTCATTTTCGGATTTACAAATCTTCGGAATAACGAACCTTCGGAATAACGCCACAAATGTTCGGATTAACGAACCCTTTTTTCATTTTCGGATTAACGAACCTCTAGGTATAGGGAATTTGTGCGTTTCGGATTAACGAACCTTCGGAATAACGAACCTTCGGAATAACGAACAGCACCCATTTTTTTTAGGTGATCCGAGTATCCTCTCGGATCACCTTCTGTATCTGTATGGATTCTTTCTTCTTATTTCTTTCTCCTCAAATCTTGTACAGAGGTTAACTCAAATAGTCCTTCGGCTATCAATTCAAACTTAAACCATATGTTTCATGTATCATGTCCTTAGAACGACAGAGCTAATGTATTAGTGTGATCAGTCAACCGTGACGTCATTATGACGTCATTATCTGAAATCACGTTCACAATCATATCTCATTAATGAAATGGAATTTCTTAATGAAACTTACATCTCGTGCTCTATCGATTCATTTCATAAGATTTTATCATGTTCATAGTAAACGAGCGCGCGTTTGAATTTTAACATGCGTCAATCGAGCTCAAAATGGTTTTGCACACGTTTCAGGTCATTGGAGCATTTGATCAAACATCGACGGACGCGTACGTGCCCTCTATGGGAGGGCATTTTTTTCTGGAAATGAAAATTGACATGACTGTCTTTATCGAGCACTAGCTCACTTACCCTCAATGAATTTCACCCAGATCTGAATAATTATGTTGTAGATGAGACCTGGGGCTATCTGAATTGTGCCCTCCGTTTTTTTTTATAGGACGTCGGGATCAGGTCGAAAAACTTGGTTGAAATTGGCACTTGGCTTCGATGTAGCGTCATTTTCCTTAAACACAGAACCTATGGGAGATGAAATAGGTCAGTGGATAGCGCATCGGACTTTTAATCTGAGGGTCCTGTGTCCGAGGCTCACCCCAGCCTATATTCTTTTGCTTTTTAAAAAAAAAAAAAAAAACTTATATTTTTCCTATTTCTTTAGTAAGTCTTATTCTCCCTTCACATCTTTACCTTTTTTTCTGATCCTTTTATTCTTCTCCTTCAAAATTCTATACAATACCTTAACTTTTTCTATATTTTTCTTTCTCTCTTCCACTTTCTGAGCAACAGATCAAGAACAATAAGTCCTATCAACCTCATATTTTGCAGATGTTTAGTTCATGTCACGGCCATCATTTCATAAAATAACAACTACTTCCTCCAAAACATCTAGGGTAGGTAAATTAGGGTCAAAGGTCAAAAGTGTTTAATCCTGTGTCTTGGTGAATACATGTCCAATCTTCCCCACATTTTGCACAGGTAAGGATCTTGCCAGGTTCCTTTTCTGGATGAGAATCTCAACATCACATGACCAATCGTCCCTATAATGACAGATGAAACAGATCGGGTCATCTGTATTGATATTAGGACTCAAAACATTTATTTCCGAATATATCGGATCACCTTATTTTGTCAGTGTTGACAAATTCCAATTCTAGTTTTGTTTTGTTTTTTGTTTTTTTTTTGTCAATGATGTCAACTTCTTTGTCTTCAAAATGGTGTCCCTTGTTGTTCAGGTGGGTGAACACGGCAGATTCATTCCCCTGTGTGTGTGGTTCTGCGGTAAACCAGGGGGGAGTTGAAATGGAGAAAGAACTATCTGCTCTCCTTAGAAGTCATGCTAAGCACCGCTTAGAAATTATGCGCCTATTTGCAGGTGGTATGTATGTCCAGGTGCTTTGAGAAAAGAGCGTATCAGTAATCAGGACTAACGCTCTTACAGCAGAAAAGACTTCCCCATGCTGCAGTTCGCTCTCTCTTTCTTTCAATGTGCTGGCAACAATCAATATGTATACTTTGAATTGGAGTAGCGAATCAAAATGCACTGTAATGTAAAAACATCTTTCACAGCAAAAATTAGAAAAACCCGCTGCAACACGCTTTAGACGAATACTTTACTTGAAAGAACAAAATAATGTGCCATATCAAATAGATAGAAAACTAACATGTGCAAAATATGCGCATCTTACGGAGAAATATCAAATTTTTACGAGGACCTAATTTTCATATCATTTTGATTTTTGATTCTTAAACTTTTGTAAATGAATTTAGTATTTCGCTCAAGATTTGCATTGAAATACAGCCCTTAGTTCAATGACAACTAAAACTCTCCAAATTTTGTCTTGGAGCTGGAGCGGCGCCGAGCATAACTTCAATAAAGCGAAGAGGACTGTTGGATATTTCATTGTTATGCTCTAGAACTCAAACATAATTGTGTTTGCATGGATTACAAAGAGTTGCCACGCCATCTATAACATCTCCCTATGGGTAAACCTTTCATCAACATACAAGTCCGTGATCCGGAATATTCCTCGACGTACAAAAAATAAACATGTGATATGGGCAGTAACATCGCCCATTCTCCTATCGCCAGCCAAACAGAGCTGTTCTCAGAAGTGACTCGGACGAGTCACGAAAATGTTTTCTCCTTTATTTTCACAAGAAAGTCAAGTTGAAGAGATTTGACTCCACGCTTTTGTCATACTACCTGGATGAATCAAAATCTACATCGATATATCACTCTTGTCGTGGATGTGGTTACATTATTGTTAGGAGGAGCAGACGTTTAAACGTCGTGCAATTGGAACATTGCACGACTGCCAGCTTCTCCGAGCTGAATCCTTCTGTTGTCCTTATTTACAATGAGGTATTTGCCTGGAAAGGAGAAAATGTAAAAAGAAAATGATCCTTAAGACATGATAAACATAAAAATGATGATAGTGTAGGATAGCTACAGGTTCAGGGACGCAGACTGTAAACATGAGTCCTGCACGCTTCAAGTCCTATAAGGAACACTTGTTTGTCTTGCAGTTTGACTTGCCTTCAGCAAAACTCAACATAACGAGCATAATTTGCATAAACTATACTTATAAACATTCAAATCAACTAAGATCGAGGACCAATGGGAGTAACAGGAATGGAAGAGACCAACTAAAATGAAAGAACCCAATTCACATACAAACTGAAAGAAAGTGGCAACAAGCAAAGGGAGAACTATGTCAACGTTCCATGTTTTTGATAAACATGGAATGTTAAACAAAAGGATCAGATGTGACAACAAGTATGGGGTGAGAACTGTAAACTTGGATGCCAATGGGAAAGGAATGTGAGTGATAAGAAAGTACAGAGTACAGGTCGACGAGAACGTGGAATAGCCTAAAAAGCCTAAACAAACTGAACTATATAACGATCGAACTGAGACTGGAAAGGAAGAGATGGCCTGAAAGGAAACTCTACTAAATCAGCTTTGCTGTCTGATAATAGTAAACGTTCTGATGCGCAAACGTAACCAAGCAAGATAAAATCATCCGCTCAAAGCTCAAGCAAAACAAGAGAGAGAGAAAGAGAGAGGGGGGGGGGGGGCGGGGGGACTGATACTATGCAAACGCAAAACTGAACAAGTTTGCTTTCAGGCAGTTGTTAAAGGAAATCAAAACCCAAAGAGAAATGTGGATTGAGTGAAAGCAGCAACATTAGTAGAACACATCAGTGAAAGTTTGAGGAAAATCGGACAATCGATGCAAAAGTTATGAATTTTTAAGTTTTGGTGTTGGAACCGCTGGACGAGGAGACTACTAGAGGTTATGGGATTCCACGAAAATTCACTTTTCTATTATAATGAAAGAGCATTTGAAAGAGCATTTTGGCGTGTTCTGTATGCAGACCTCTCTTCTTTCTTCTCTCCTCTTCGTTTCCTGTCTTTTGTTCTTCGTAGACTTGTATTGTTACCGTCTTCTCTCCTCTCGGTACTGTCTCGCGTCTTATATGTGTATGGGTAATGTGTGTACGTGTGTGTTGTCCTTGTCATATTTTCCCGGTACACGTGGTTCAGTGAACAGTGTCCGGGCGTTAGCACTGATATTCTATTTTTTTTTTCCGACCTGCGTATCTCAATATAACTACATGTATATCTTTACAAATGACTTAATTAATCTATATTAAATACAATATATGTAGTTATAAAAAAAACCTCGAATAATATATTATTTACTCATATTATCCACGTCCCACAAGCTTTGCTTTTTAGTGGATCACTATTTTCCATAAACGGATCTATTTTCCGCACGCCCAATTCTATGCATTGTTCCTCCTAATTATTGTATATATATATATATATATATATGTTATATAATTTCTCTCGGATACTACATGAATCTTTTGCAAATGTTTGAACAATATTATTTCATGACATGTTACTTTGTACTATATTTTGACTTTCGTTGATTGGAAATAAACTATGATTGATTGATTGATTGATTGATTGATTGATTGATTGATTGATTGATTGATTGACTAACCGCTTTCAGAAAGCAGGGGGAATAATTGCTACCCTTAACGGGTATTATGTCAATAAAATTATCAGGTTGATAGAACGTGCAATTTTCATGAAAAACAACCTTCCAATATCATCCCCTTGGCCCTTCTTTCTCTCACTGCATCTCACTCCCTCCTTCACAGAACGGATTCCCCTCACGCTGCCTATGGGGGGTCCATTCTCCCGCCTCCACTGCCACCCTTGCCACTCCCACCACCTCCTTTTAACACCTGGTAATGCCTCCATGTATGAGCCTGCAATAACCAGCCACACGCTGACAGAATGTGCTCCAGCGAGCCCCTTGCCTTTTGCAAACCCCACACCCATTGTCCTCCAAAACGCTCCACTTCTTCAAATTCACTGGTGAAGTCAAAACATCACAGAGGGTACTGATCATGAAGCGCAAAGCTCTAGAGGACAGTGACCTGAGGTTACTCCATGAAACCTTCCTCTGATCTACCCCTTTCCGAGTCCACACCTCTTGTACTCCCTGCTATGCCGCTTTGCAAACCGGTTCTCCTCCTTCTCTTTGACTATTTGCCTCCACCGCCAAATCCCTCCTACTCTTCCTGCTTTCCTTGCTGATCTCACACCCTGATGAAACCCGACCCCCTTCCGCCGCACCTGAACAGCACCCCGCATCTTCTTTCACTTTACCGTTGCTACTGCCTCATCCGCAGCCTCCTCCGCCCTCCACTTCTACTTCAAGAGCTCTACTAAACACAGAAGATGTATAGCACAAACCGCATCCCAGGGGAAATCACATGTTGACGTCACACGCAAGGCACGCTGGCGGGAAGCCACTGAGAGAAATGACTTCATGCAATCAAGCCGGAAAGTATTTCAACTCACTGCTGCTGCCAGGTCCTGGCTGGAAGATGGCAGCCTTCACTGATTAAAGGTATTAGCCCACATTTGTAAACCTGCAGCAATTGGTCTCATAGTTAGCATGGAGTTTGGGTATGATTGCAGTAACACCTGTGCAAAATTTCGTTCCAATTAGTCCATTACTTTCATAAAAATAAATGAATATGCATCGTATTGCATGCGTATAAAAACGCTCGCTAGCTCCGGTCCACGCGCGTACTACATGCATGCGATACATGTGTAAGTTAATGTACGTAGCTAGCCCGCGCTCGCAATTCGATTTTGGGTCGGGTTGACCCGGTTTGAAAATTGATTTTAAAACGACGATTTTCTCTCTTTTATCGAATGGTATAGACAAAGAGCAACAGGTGAGGTATGTTACTGTTATAACTTGTACTTGAAGTCATATTGGACCTGTTTCACGCAGTTTTGATTTTCGTGGGTTTGCAAAATGTGGGCTAGTACCTTTAAGGCCACCGCATACTACACGATCAGACTGGTCTTAAAGTCTTAAGCCAAGCTGGGTCTTAAGACCGGTCGTACGACCGGACACAGCACACTATACGACCGAACCTTACTAGTAGGCTTACGACTGTAAAGCGCGCGCAGTGCGCACTGCGTGCGCTTGCATTTTAATGCATTGTGAATGGCTGAAAGCCTACGACCGGTCGTAGAAATTCAACATGTCAAATCTCTACGACTGGCGCTAAGACCCAGTCGTACGACTAGAAAATGGCAAGACTGTGACGTCACACTTCTAGTCTTAAGGTCTTAAGACCGGTGAATCGGGGCAAAATCGTGTAGTGTGCAGCGGGCTTATAAGAAAAGGGATGACGGATCAGGGACCACAAGCAAGAAGATCGAAGATGAACAAGTCAGCCATTTTACGGTACCACGGGTCAACACGTTGGATGAATCGAAACAATCAACCAATCAAATCCTTCTAATTTTGAGGAGCGGAATCAGTGGATGAGACCACGAACCTTCCATCTCGAGGTCAATTATGAGGTTGCCTCTTTAAACTTGTGTTCCGATTGCTGCTTTAAGTGACTCTACATCAAATATTATTAATTAAATTAAAAAAGAAAGAAAGACTATAGTTAGATTTATTGAAAATTACCAAATGCTTACCAGGGTTAGAAAAGGACTCGAACCTACATCGATTGTTTGTGAAGTTCTGCCGGATAAAAAGACACTCGGGCCCCCTCCTATTAATGGTACCTCTCCGTGCCTGGAAATTAAAGAGAGAGAAAAAGGGAGAGAGATAGGGGGGGGGGAGACTATAATATATGTAGGCCTATTTTATATATATATATATATATATATATATATATATATATATTATTATTATTATTATTATTATTATTATATATATATACATGATTCAATTGGATTAGTGTAAAATAAACACGATCAAGTGATATTGAACCACCATTGATAGTGACAATAAAAATCAATGATTTGTGAAGAGTGAACACGTGATCACGTACGTGACAGCGCATGGCCGGCCGCTGGCGAATGATGATAGGACGGCATGGTAGTAGGCCCTCTAGGTATACCTTAACCAGTAAATTGGTTGACCAGTTGTTGATAGATGTAACTGATGCAACTTGCTGATGCATCATGAAATAATGTCTTGTGAGAACATTGTCTCGGGGAAAACATTTGGGATTTGGGAAAAGTTAAATCATTGTTGTCCCGTGACTATGATAATAATTATTATTAGCTTGACGCCCTAACCTCCTAAGATTTTAGAACATTGGTTCAGCTTCCATTTAAACATACACAGCAGATTTACTTTTCGCGCTTTCTGGATATTTACTCGAACACACTTCGTTCATCGTCATTGCGTGTATGTGTGTTGGGGGGGGGGGTCCGTTTTGAGATGTGCACCTCAAAAGACAGCCATAGAGTCTTTAGATGATCCATCCAGATTTCGTATACTAAAAGCAGGGCTCGACAATAACGGTGGCCCGGTGGCCCGGGGCCACCAAAAACGCACGTCGGGCCACCAAAATTTCAGAAATGAAGAATTTGGTGGCCTGATCGGGCCACCAAAAAGGTCGGAAGTTTGCCTTTGGGCCACCAAAAATAAAAGTTAGTGTGGAGCCCTGCTTAAAGGGACGGTACATGTACAGTAGGCCTATTGATGGAGGTGAATATTGGGCTTTTAACTTTTTGCGAGATACCAAGAAAACACTTATGAAATAGTACAGAGCATACCATTTTAAGAGCAATTCAAAGTTTATTTGATGAAAATCGGGTTAAGAATGACTGAAACATCCAAAAACAAAGTAAAACAAAGTGATTGTAATAAAAGGTGGGTTCCACACTTTGTTAGAATCTCTCTGTTTTGGATATCTCAGCCATTTCAAAACCAACTTTCATCAAATAAACGTTTAATTTCTCATGGAATTACATGCTCTTTCATATTTCATAAGAGGTTTCTCATTATTTCACAAAAAAAAAAATGTTAGAAACCTGAAATTAGGTCTCAACCAAAACTATACGATCCCTTTAAACTATCTAAAATTCATATCTGAAGAGAACATACCTTGAGTTTTTCCAAATTGCAGTCAAATACACGGCCGCTGGACGACTGCCGGATAGCGTATAAGTCGACGTGGCGCCTGCCACGTGGGTAGACGTAATGATCCAAGACGAAGGCATCTTAAAAAAAAAAAAAATGAGCAGACTCGTTTTACTGCTAATAAGTGGAAAACTGCTGTCTTTATATTTCTTCTTTAGATAACGTATTCGGTAGAAAAAAGTCACAACAAAATAATATGTTTGTCTCCAAACGTATAGTTACCAGACATTATAGAAAGGCCTAACTGAATAGCCGTTTTGAAGAGCCCTCGCTCTGTCCAGCAGTGACAGTCATGCGCAAAACGAGGCGACATGCAAAACGTGGTTACAGTTTTGAGATCAGTGGTTATGATCCATGCACCAAAGAGCGTAGGCAATATTGCGCATGCGTGTTGATTGTATCAAAGCGATTACCGCGATTGCGTTCTAATAGTAGGGTTGTCCTGTAATCGGGGTAATATCGGGGTTTCATTCTCTTGAAAACGGCAGGAACATGCCTGCCGAAACGTGAAGAGTGAATGGGTGGGCCCTTTTCAGAGCCACATATTACAATACCCAAGAAAGAATACGTGGTGCACCGTTAAGCCTTCTACCACCCAAAGTCGGGGTAATTATTCTAGCTGCCTAGGGTAGAATTTGGCAAAAGTTATCTTTTTTGACAGAAGACACCTTTCCGAGCAAGATTTTGCGGGGACTGCTTTAACAGGCATGCAGGGTTTAAAAAAAAAGGGGGGGGAAGGGAGATTACCCCCGGGATGTTGTCGCGGTGACTCTAGTTTAAAATGCTACTATCAAAAGGGGTTTTCGAATCTGTCTCTCACTCACTTCCCTGGTCTCTCTATAGACTCAGTGATGGCCATTGACAAAGGGGGTGCACGTCACGAGACCGACACCCACGAGTCATACAGCCCATGAGTTCGACACTATCATAAGTTAGCAAGGCCCACAACTAAAGACCGACACTTTAAACCCCTTGTTGTATCTGTCGAACTCGTGGGCTGTTTTACCTAACGTCGAACTCATGGATTTTATTTGCCTAGTGTCGAACTCATGGGCTGTATGACGCATGGACCGCTTTTCAATGTCGAACTCGTGGATTTTATTTGCCTAGTGTCGAACTCATGGGCTGTATGACGCATGGACCGCTTTTCAATGTCGAACTCGTGGGCTGTATGACTCGTCGGTGTCGGGCTTGTGGGATGACCCCGACAAAGGCAGACCGGAGAAGGAGTGAGTCAGTCAAATTCACGCACGAGTATGGAATAACCAAGTGACTTTTGTAACAGTATTCTAAATACAAGTATAATTATGTAACCCCAGGCCCTATTTACATAATTACATCAATAACTATGGACCTAGCTTTGGGGAAAACGGTTTGGTCATTATTACAGTGTTAGGGTCTTTGGAGACCTTTTTTTACTTTCATGTCATGTTAAATCCATGCTTTACTGCTGACGATGCTTTATGTATTCTCCATACAATGTCTCGAAAAAACTGGATATTGATATATAAATACATAATATACACATTCATGTGCACACACACATACGCACACACACACACATATATATATATATATATATATATATATATATATATATATATATACATATACATAGGACTACATGATTATATATACAAATATCATAAGTATGGTTTTTTTTTTTAAGTACAATATCTTTATATCAATAAACCATGTAACGTGCTTCACCTATGCTCCATTCCGCATTAAGGAAAGAATATCGACAAATACGAAACAGACTTGTGGGACATTCATATACATTCTTTGACAAATTAATTATTACAGCATAAATTAAATGTTACATCATGCCTTGCTTACATTAAGACCCCGTTAACAGTGAGTGAAAGGGCCGGAAAGGGCCGGGCTCGGCCGCGGCCGAACCCGGCCTTCATTTCACTGTAAACGCGCGAAAGGCCAAATGCGATACGGGCCGCGCATTTGGCCAAGCTCTGGAGGTAGTCCCGGCCGCGGCTCGGCCGCGGCCGAGCCCGGCCTTTTCTCACTGTAAACGCAAACTGGGTCAAATGCGGTACCAAATTTAATCTGGCTTCCAGACCCTCTGCCCGTACTATTTAACTACTTAGGATATTAACGCCCTCAACGTCGAAAACGAGTATAGTTTTAATTGGTTTTGTCCTGCAGACGTCTTTAATTGCCTTCTGCAAAGGCGGCGACTTCGTCGCCGCGGAGTCCAGTTTGCAAAGGGTCTGGAAACCAGACTTTACCACATTGCGACCTGCGGCCGACCGGCGCCAAGCAGAGCGCCACTACGACAAAATATTGAAAGGTTTGAATTAAAAGCCCGGGCCGAGCTCGGCACTGTAAACGGACAAAATTGCGGGGCCGAGTACCGCAATATTTGAGGCAGGGCTCGGCCGCGGCTCGGCCCGGCCCTGCACTGTAAATGGGGTCCATGTGTGTGTGTGTGTGTGTGTGTGTGTGTGTGTGTGTGGATACGATGGGGGTTGGGGGTGCATGGCTAATACATACCTGCATCATGGGAAGTGTTTCCCGGGCGTCCTACATCCATGTAAAGAAAGTCGTCAGATTTAGCGCGCATGCGCTGCTGAGGTTCGTTGTGGTCAAGCTTTTGTGTGATAAAAAATTTCTTCGGCAATGGGCTTTCGAAAAAAATGGCTTGCGAATACACAACCACTTCGATTTCAGCAACGGTCTCGTCTATATGGCAAATGGTAATGAAAAAGATAGAAATAAACAAACAAACAAACAAAAATATGGTTATTTGTATGTCTGTCATAGCTTCATCGAATTTGGGGACAGGCAAAGTACGGGGTCAGAGGTCAATATAAAAAGGTTTTAAATTACGTGAAACAAATCTTCGAAAGGTGTTGATCACAATGAATTCGCTGGGCTCTACTGGCGTTAGGTATTTCATGACAGTGCATTAAGCGTTGAACTCTGTGCTGAGGAGGAATTGAACTAGAATGTTACAAATCATGATATTTATCAAGTTTTACATAGATTCAATTAGTTTAAAAAAATTTAATCGATTTTTTCATTCTTTTTGTCAGTTTTATACTTTCATCAAAACAAATAAGGCCTGCACTGTTTCAGTGATCCTACCTGTACCCATAATTGTCAGCTCGATTGTTATTTCCATGTGGGGGGCGCCTTCCCTGTCTTGTCGCAAAAGTCTCTGCGATTAGAACGATTAATAGAACACATAGGAAGTAAAGAGAGCGAGAGATAGCAAATATGCATAATTGATATACAGCTACTATTCATCGTTTTCTATGAACTCTACAAATGACAACTGCTTCTTGTTAGGATGGTGTCTTACACTTTAATAATTGTTTACTAACGTTGGCTGATCTGGCTCCTTGGTAAGAATATTTGCGAGGCGCACTAGTTAAACAAAAGGGATGGTAGGGTATTGGTTGAGATGAGGATTGAGCTCTTAACGTTTTGTGAGATAGATACAAAGAAACCACTTTCATGACAATGCCAAAGAGCATATAATAATTCTACGACTAATTCAAAGTTTATTGATGAAAATCGGTTTTTTAAAAACGCTGAGATATCCAGAAACATTGCAAAACAAAGCAATCCTAATCGCTTTGTTTTGGATATCTTGGCCATTTCGAAACCAATAATATTGCAATCAAATAAACGTTGATTTCATCTTGGAATTACATGCTCTTTCAAATTTCACAAGAGGTTTGTCATCATGAAAAAAAGCTAACCCGAAACCAGGTCTCAAATGAAACTATACCATCTCTTTAAAGAACAAAAAAAAAATACTTTCATAATTCCTTACCTTCAAAAAGTCCAAATATTGAGGAGATCATGGTAAAAAAACTGATTTCCTTCTGCTGATCTCGTAATTCAACTATAGGTTTAGGGCTTTGAGCTAAATCAAAGGCTGTTTTAATTGCTGATGTGTACTATGTTAGAGATAGAGCTATATTAATGTATTATTTTCAAAATGAGGGTTTTTTTTTCTGCTTAATAGTAGTAAGCCATGAAATAACCAGGAGGACGAGCCAAATCGATTTAATGAAGGTTTCTTCAATAACAGGATTTTGTTTGTCGTTGTCGGAAAACTGGAACATTTTGACACTACGGAAGTAACGGGACATTGTTCAACGTAGGCAGATGTTTTGGCTACCCACTGAGATCATTTTCAGATATTAGAAATCATTTTCAGAAATCATTTTTAGATGTCATAAAATTTGGGCTTGACTTCAACTTACTATAATATCCGTCTAAATCTAAAGATCGCACTAAATTGCAATAAAAGTGTATAAATCTTGTTAACATAATACCATCGTCACATACACACACACACACACACACACACACACATAATTAATTTTGAAATGCCCGCACTGCAAATTTGAACGCCCGGTAACATTAAAAATCATATTACGTTAGGTCATAAGGGTCATATCTCCTTCATCTAATAATACCGATTCCCTATTCGTAGTTTTGATATTTAGAATAAATGATTAATTGAAAATCCCATGACAATCTAAATTGCCTTAACTATGACCTTTTTGTTTAATATATGACCAATTTCTTTAACTAGCCCCAAATTTTGAAATTCTCTCGATAATAGTATGAAATAAGCTATAAATTTAAACTAATTCGCATTCAAAATGAAGAATTGATTTCATAAATTCTTATATCGGGGATTGAGCTACCCCTCTTAGTGAGCTTGAACTTATTGACTTATTTTTCTTATTCGTCATACTCATTATTTTTTCTGTTTTAATTCGATGATCCATCGCATCTTGTACCTCGCCTGTGCAAGCTGGCGTTGACCTTTCACTTCATGCCTTTTCCCTGTATTCCTGTTTTCACGTTTCTTTCTGTTTCTTCTTCTGAGATAATTCTTTCACTCTGTTTCTTCCCTTTTTCCTTCTCTTTAATCAGGAGAGCTTCGTCGTGTTTGTTTGTCTGTTTGTTTGATTGTATAGGCAGGGCTCCACACTAACTTTTTTGTTTGGTGGCCCGATGGGGACACCAAAATCCTCAATTTCTAAGTTTTGGTGGCCCGAAAAAAACAATAAAAACATTAAACGTCTTGTTTTTTTAATGAGTCAAATATTTAAGTTTTATCATTGTAAGAATTAGAAGTTGGACATATTATCCACTCATAAATAAACCTCAACAAACTCGCAACGCTCACTCTCAGGCACTCATTCAGTCCTTTCCTTTAAACAAATTTGCCTGCTAATTTCTGGTGCAAAAAGTTAGGAATTTATTGAGATACTTTTCAAAAGAATTTGGTGGCCCAAGGCGGGCCACCAAATTTGCCTTTTTTTTTTTGAAATTTGGTGGCCCGACTTTCATTTGTGGGCCACCAAACGGTTAGTGTCGAGTCCTGGTATAGGTAGTATGTTTGTCTACGTGTTTCTTTTTTTATGCAAACAACTTGCTTCCTCAGTGTTAATATTTTTGCTCTGTGAGTAGTTATAATGTACACGAGACTGCAAAATATAAAACAATTTTCAGTATGTCTCCTCCATTTCCTGCAACTATAATTTTAATTCGTTATCATCAGAAAGTGATGCGTAGGGTTGCTGATTTCACAGTGTTTTTCTTCGTTTATAGATACTGTGTTATGTGCTGGCATTTATACTGTGTTATTAGGTGCATATATAGCCTATACATGTTTTGTAGTGTTTGAAATGAAACAAAATTAAATAAAATAAATGAGCGATCGGTTTAAAATCAATCGCAAATTTTGACAGATTTACGATCAAGTCTGCATGTTTGAAAGTTACCACTGATATCACTGGCAACTCGGGTTTTTTTTTCCCCCGTTTTGATGAGACAGGGTTCAGATGTCATATCCAGAGGGAGTGAATTTGGTCACTTCCGGAGAACACGAAGATGATGAGTTTATCGGTTGTGTTATTTAAAAGTCATATACGTTTAAAGCTAACGTGTATAATAGAGGTAAATCATACAAACTCATATTATCAGCATCACCTACACTGAATTCAATTCAACATCTCCAAATCGATAGTAGATTAAGAAAAAAATAAACAAAACAAACGTAGGAAGAAGCCGGGAAATCACTTTTAGTTCATGGAATTTTCCCTTACACCACAATAATAAGATTGCCACTAAAACGACTGCCTTTACCCTCTTTCTTGTCCATTCGAAATCTATTTACTCTCATGAGATGAAGATTTGTCTTACCAACTGGATTTTTTCCGAGGTTCGCAGAAATATTTGGAGGACATCTTCTATGCTTTTGCTGCGGATATCCACTTCATTCACGTGTGTAAGGATGTCAGATTTCCTGTGAAGAGAAAGTGGACTCCGTTTTATCGTCCTTAACGTCATCATTACGACAACCACATGACAGACATTGGTGAATTTCACTCGTGATTGTAATGACGATGAAGGTGTGAATGGCATGGTTGAACCGTTTGCTGACTGTTGCTAGTCACATGGGGCGAACCACGAGGGATCGGCATCATGCGACCGTTTTCTTGCGTGGGTGGGTAGAGACCACTTCATCGGGTTACAGCACCATCACAGAACCTTTCGAGTTCGGTTGTGAGCACCTAAGATGTTACGTGCGTTTATTATGGATAACTCACACTGGGGACCTCCATGAGGACAGAGTTGTTGTTGTTGTTGTTGTTGGGTGGTTTTTTGTTTGTTTGTTTGTTGTTGTTTTTTGGGGTTTTTTTTTTGTTTTTGTTTTTTTTTTACTCTTACCAGGTGATTGTGGTGCCTGTGATTTTGGTGTAGCGCTGATCTATCGTTACGATCCTGGTGATGATGATTTATGATAAGAGCAGATGATGATGATGACTATGATATGGTGTAGGTGAGCATGAATATTATTGTATCTATGGAAGTGATGAGGACTCATGATACAGATGATGGTGCAAACGAGTGTGAGGGTATGAAGATCATGTATTGCAGCTGGTGGTGCCCTAAAGTAATAGTAAATAGTAATAGTAAACGATAAATCAAATCAAGTTTAATTCACTTTCAAAATTATTTCATTTTTCAACAGAACACAACTGATAACCAATTGCGAATGAGATAGTAATACCATAAATTTCTATTCGTTTTTAACAAATATTCCATACATGTCATGACAATAAAAGACAAGTTTCACACAATATCATGTTCAGCAATATATGGAACAATTACAGAAAATCACATTGTGTATACGTTTGTTAATGAAATACTTAGCTACAACATAATCTTTAAGATGGTGAATAATGGTTGATATGCAAGCCAAGCATTACTGCTACCGCTGATATTACAACTGCTAGTACCGAAATTCCAATAATAATACAATACTTTCTCTTTTGCTACAACACCATTTATTGTTCCTATCATACTGCTACTTTTCCTGAAGTGTCACATGGGATGTTGCTTCTTCATGTAAGCCTACAGATGATTTTATGAACCGCCTTCTTGGATTAATTTAAGCCACCAACTGTCCCATAACGGAGAGGAGACAATATGAAGCAGGACATTTTCGGTCACGACAGGCCTTTGAAAAGATAAGTGGACAATGTGAATCAAAGTTGGTTAACTCATAGCACGCTTACAAAAGACAGGCCTTGTCAGCAATCGAGTCCTGGAACACGCGAGCGATGCAATAGCCCAGACCCTCATTGTGGTAGCAAATGTGCATCCCCAGACGGCAGGGAGTGTCCCTGTTGGTGGGGTGAGCCACGAAGACATTATTTCCGAGAGAATCAATTGTCGTCACATCGAGATCATTCTCTGCCTCGTCAACGGAATGCTAGAGATGTAAGCAGGGAGAGGAAGAGAGAGATAATAGTGGGAAAGTTACGACGACGATAAGACAGTGAGACAGAGAAATATGATACTGGTCAACACTCCAACCTCTCACCTCAATAATTTCCGGTGTAGCGCCGTTAACGCAGTACGTCCATAATTTTCCTATTCAGTCATGTAAGGTGAAGGGTTAGTGTTCAGATCAAACTTTTAAAAGTGTGTATCACGTTTGTAAGATGGGGTGAAAATCTAGGGTAGGCCTACATGGGTAGGGCAGGGTATGTAAGCCCCACTCCCTCCCCCCCCCCCGGTTTTCTTCTGTTTTCGTATATTGAGAGCCAAAAATTCACGTGTGTGTGTGTGTAGCGGGGGGGGGGGGGAGGGGGGAGTCCGCGGTCCCTAAATAGGAAGGTGTCATCTTCAGAACTGCTTGGTTGCATCCATAAGAACTAAAAACAAAAACAAAAACAAAAACAAAAAAAAAACAACCCCACCCTTCCCCCCCCAAAAAAAAAAAAAATGTGTCTGAGACTCTGCTTAACCTTTCGTATGCAGTAAAGTCATGCGGAATATAATGACACCGAGTACCTACTTCGACAAGTTCAGTAAGAATATGATAAGCTTTTCATCAGACAGCTTTTAGTGACGATATACAATCAATGAATACCTCTGTCCTCTAAAGTATATGCCGAATTGCAGACATTAATGTTGCACCTTTGACAGTGTATGTGCTTGGTAATTGATGATACCGTATCATGTCACTTATATTAGGATAGTCTCTTTTCTGTAACTTTGTAAATCTAGTATTTGTCGATGATTTCTATAAAATGCAGACAATAATATACATCGATATTCTCCGTAACCACGTCTGGAAACAGTCTTCGAACACAGTTAAAGTCTTGTAAAATAGGTGTTGCAAACTAGGGTTTAAGGCACTGTACCATTACTCAGGACATGTAGGGCGAAGCCAAAGTGCGCCAAATTAGGCATGGTGTGACTTACACCTCTTCAGCTTTTTCATATCTGGTAGACATGCCAATATTCTTATGCAATAATTTTGTTCTGCACATAATTATTAAGAAGAGAGTGTTTAAAGCGAGTATATCCATTAATGTCAAATTTATACGCGACCCAGGAGCTAACTGTCTCTTAAATCACAAATTCACACAAATATTTTGTGAGTCAATTAATTGCTTTATTCGGTTTTGAAAGTACGGTAAAGTTTATCGCCATAGCTTATTTCAAATGAAAAGTCAACACCTTAAAAAGTCCCTGCAGTCTAAACAATATGTTGAACTCTTTTGATGCCTCGTAGTCTGCACGTAACTACATCACTAAATACTTCATGAAAATATGCTTATTATATATTTTTTAAACATTTGTGTGTTTTTTCTGCATCCTGTTAAGCCCTACGTACAAAACTCATCCACATCATCTTTATTTATATTCTAGTTGTGAGATCATCCATATGTAACAATAACACATCAGTTACTAGTACGCCCCTTACCATTCATTGCTATTACTATACCTGCACCTATAGCTTCACTGAAGCATTACACGTGCCTTTTCATGTAAATGTTTCTGACATTTCTTTTTTTCGACGTAGCAATGAATAATTAAGCACATGACTATTCCTGTAGTTCAGCTCAAATGTTACAGGAGGATGATGTCAATTAAGTTCAGTTCAGTTCAGTCCATTCTGATTCTAACTGGTTAAAAGATAAGGTAAGCTTTATCATTAAAAATCATTTTAAATGAACATAGATGATCTGGAGGAGTTTATTTTAAGAGATGGTGGTTAAAATGGTGCAGAAAGAATTTCGCAAAATGTTTAAAGATACTGTATATTTTCGTGAAGTATTTGTGATTTGGTTATGTAGGTCCTACAGACCAAAAGGTATCAAAAGGAGTCACATATATATTTGGATTGCAGGGACTGTTTAATGACACACTTTTAGAGGAATCGTAGCAAAATGTTGTGATTGCAATTAATTCAAATTCAAATTAGCAACCCCCAAGAGTCATAGCTTCAAGATGATGTCAACTTTCTATGCAACATTTTGCCACTCTGTAAGTTAGAGCTTCTTAATTCTGTACCCCATGTTCATAACACTATATAATGTATTGTTGGTCCTGTTACGACTCTAAAAATAAGCGTTATTTCGCAGAAAGCGTTCTCTAAGTTTGACGCCCACTTGGTTCCTTTCTCCCCCGCAGCATGCGCAGTACCAAGGTTCTCCCAGCACTGACTCTACAGTCAATAAGACAGCAAAACTGAGTTCTGAGGGTGAGTTCCAAAACTGGAAGCCTTCTTGCAGTCGTATTTACTCTTTTGCTTGTCTTGCATTTCGTCATGTCATAAAGAAAACAGTTTCATTTCTTCGTGCAAACAATAAGAAAAAAAAAGCTTTGAAATTATGCAGTTTTCTTAGTTTATGCTCTTTGTCCGATTTAATGAACCTTCTACCGTTCTGACTGTTTGGTTGCTCACTACACAATGTATTTTAATATGATAATGGCGTAGCCTTACACTTAGAGAGATATAGAGAGAGAGAAATTGTGTACCTGGTGTGACAGCACACACCCAACAATGGTGTGACCAACAGTTTCAGCGGCGTGAGTGAAGACTTCCTTCAAGTTGTGCGCGTAGTGTTTCATCTCGTTCCTAGCCATCAAAATGGCATCCACAACGCCATCTGCTTCGTCAGTCGGCATGTTGGTGTTAAAGACATCTAGGAATGTTTCCTCTTTCGCTTGGTCAGCAGGAGGACTGTCTTGCTTGGGTCTCGACTGTCGGCGCAATGAAGTCCTCCTCCCTTGGCGCTGCCCATGGCGTTTCTTCTGGCTGATTCTTCCATGGTAGTGGGGGGCGTCCGTCCGGAGGTGCAAAGAGGACTCAAGCTGCCGTGACATCTCGGTCGTTACGGAGAGCTGCCTTTTGATTTGGGGTTCTGGCTTTCCTGGATCATTTCTGCTGGGACGCTTTGAGGCTATTCTCTGACGTGAACTCGCCATATTGAAACAGGATTACGGTGTCACCGATATATGCAGTGACAGAGGAAAAGTATCAACTATGAGAAAATGAAAACTTCGAGTATAGCTAATCACCTTCTACGTGCCTCAAAATAATCCTAAAATAATGATTCATTCACTCTGCACGATGACGTCCTAAAAAAAAAATTGTTTTGACATCTCTGCAATTCTGACTGCGGCTTTATTCTCGACACTGTCCAAAAACAAATAACGGGTTACAAGTACGTCCAGTTGTTGATGAGCCCAGTCATCGCAGTTACAGAATGTTGACAACACAACAGCACGTTGGTTTATAAACGGATCTGATCATGTCACGCGCTCACCCTCTCCGCGCCACAGTTCCGCTTTTCTTTAGAAGGCGAGATATTTTCCTATTGGTCTAAAAGGCGCGCTATGGAAAATGGGCAGAGTATACAGTTACACTTCCTCGCTTACTAATTACCATCGTGCTTTTGCTTTCGATAGATCGTACATCCTGTGAATCTCTATACACAGAATGTAAAGCAGCAACTTACATTCATACAACTTATTGACATGATTGCTGGCAAAATTTCTGTCTGCGGACTCTTGATCTTCTGATATCAGCCCTCCCCCCCCCCCTTCCTGCTGAGCACTTCATCCTGCGTGTAGAATATGTAATAATGATGTATAAAAGGATAGGTCAGCAGACACACAGCTGACGATACGAACTGTAAACGCTGTTTAAGTGTCCGCATAGGGCCGCGCATCAAACTTTAGCTACTTATCTTCATATCCGGAGTGCAACGAAACAACACTGAATGAGAAGCATCAAATAAGGGGACAGGGCAGGGAACGTATCACACCAGTTTGATTAGTATTGACACTCGAATTATATCTATCTATAATGCCACCAGCAATGCGTTTATATAGGTCTGTACATTTATTTTGCGACACTTCCGCTTGCAGCTTCTTCTATTCATAACCATGAAAAAAATTCCTTTTGCGTTCTTTGAATTCTTTCAACATAAGTCGATGACAATGTCAGTACCGGTGGTCATTGAAAGTTATGTACTTCATAACATTGCAATCCATGGCAGCTTCGGAAACAACCTTTGAAGTCATACAAAATAAGATGGGCGACGCGTAGAAATTCTCATAAGCATTTTCGAAACATAAAATTGGACAAAAAATGCATTTGTACAATTTGCGTACATTCGTCTTGTCTTGGAAGCATAAGATGCATTAGGTATTAACATTCCCCATAAGTCTTAAACAAAGTCATCGAAAATGACATCTTTTGAGAAAGAGACAAATTAATGCCTTACCACAAAGTGCAAAAAAAAAAAAACACCAAACAAACAAAAATTTTAAACATACTTCGCAGGTGCTAGCGTCGAAGAAAACTTTACTATCATCTTGCGGGAAATTTTAGTTTAATTATGCTTAGCTTAGTGTTCAAGTGAAATTCTTGTGAGAAAGTAGAGAAATCAAGCGCTGAAAATTGAGCTTCCAAGAGATGCTAGATCCAGCAGGATCCAATCAGAAGCCCGTGTGAGTGCTTGACCGCACTTTGATGCCAGAGTAAGGCCAGGTCGACTGCCGACCAGCTTTCCTTCCTGTGTGACTTTCCAGATAACCCGCATATCACATGATTATTGGCTGTGAATTTATTTGGAGAAATAAAAGAAATAAGAGAAAATGTGTAGATATGACATAATCATCCTAGATAGATACCCGAAGTCACAGAAACTAGTAACTAACCAACATTTATGTGTTGTACATCACCGTATATACTAAGATTCTTATTCCAAAAGGTGGTGAGTCGGCGCACCATCCCCCCCCCCCCCCAAAAAAGGGGGAATTCTAGAAAAAAAAATCAGCGAAGACATGTAGATTTTTTTTCCCGAGGCACATTTTTAAATCCCATTATGGGGTATTATAACAGGATATAAAAACATTGCGTGAAAATTCCTTTATTGAAGCACGCTTTGGAAAGAAACTCTTCATAGACAAGGTGGTGTATATCAAAACCTACACTGAATCTAAAGAGATGAAATTGTATTGTAGACGTATCAAACTGTTCTGGAGTTACAGTGATTGAGAGATAAATATTAGTTCTTAGAGTTAAATATCGTTCCTAAATCATATTCAATATGCTTGTTTTTCTTTATTAGAACATTTCATAATCAAACCATTAGGAAAGTTGCTCGCGGCGACGTCATCAACTCTTCCAACTTTTGTATTTAATTACTGCTTCGTGAAATGATTAAACACCTTAGAACTTCATAACATTTTTTTTGAATTTTTTCCTTTTCTTTGATAGTATCATATTTACTATTCTGTTTGATTACTTGGGCGGTGATTTAGCTCAGTCGGTAGTGGTTCTTCTTTACGATCCAAAGGACTCCGGTTCGATTCCCGGGTCCTACCACTGAGCATTGTTATATGTAATCAAACCGTCCCCTCTAGTAAGAGGAAAAACACTCTGTCCTTCTGATATAGGACATAAAATGGAGGTCCCTTGTGTGTAGAGAGGGCTCACAACTCATGCGTGCAAAAGATCCCGCTTCATCCATTCATCGCAAAGAGCAGGGTGTTTAACCCGCTGAAGTGGTCCCGCCTTACATCCACCTGGACCCCATGGAAGACCAGCTATTGTAGCTGAATATGGGCTATCCAGCCATCTTCCCAGATGGAAATGAAACAAACAGACAAACAAATAAACCAGCAAACAATTACACAAACTCCTTTCTGTCAAAAGTGAGTACGGCATGAATCTCCCTGTCAATGCAACGAACAGGCAGGTCTTTTGCACACCTCCAGACAATCCATTCCCAACAGTTCGGACAATAAAGAGCTACAGAACAAAACAACAAGCTATACAGAACATATACTGGCGATCGCACACAGGTTTCCCATGTACAAGTATGATAATAAATTGTTTCTTCTCTGGTTGGGCTTCGGCATAGGCAGCAATGACATTGTCCACATTGCATTGGTAGGAATACCCCCTGGTAGATGTGCTGTGACCACCCTGTCTTGGCATCTTCCAAGACGAGCTTACTGCATTTGTACGTATCGTATAAAATGACACTCTCGCAGCCTAGGAGTCGCTTCATTGAGGTGAAGTGTTACAGACCAGTCTCATTGGTATATTGCAATTTTATATACAATATTTGTTTTTATATACTATTCCTCACTATTATTTTCTTGATCCCTATTAATATCATGCGTCACCATCCTCATTTTCCTGACCCTTGTTGTTACATCATGATATTTACAAACAGCCAACGTAGTGCACCCGTGACGAACCGGAGAAAATGTATAGTATATTAATGTATGGCATATTCCTAATTTTGTGTACACTCCACGTTTTATGCGAGACTTTGGCAAGATGATTTAGCGTGGAAGGTCTCGCTTTTATTAGTTAAATGTGGAATATGGTGTGTAGTAACTGTGTACACTTTACAGAACTCCTTAATTCCTGTATGCCTTCCTCAATATAGAAACGTGCAAACAAGATGAGTTAGCGTGGAATGTCTCGTAATGGTTCGTAATTCCGAAAATGAAATAAACTCACTGTAATGACAAAACTCTTTGTCGTAATCAAAAAGCTGCTTAAATATTACGCAATGAAAATTCGATATTGTCTCTGGGGAGGATGACACACGTGTATATTTTCAGGTAAAGCACGTCGTGTTGCGTGAAGAAGTGGCGTAGATCAAGAATCTTGTTAATTCAGTCTGAACAATATTACCCGAGTGATTGGATTTAGAGCGGAGGGGACTGTGTGATTTTTGTATAGCCTATTTTCAGACACCCTGACATTTTTAATGATAATAACAGTAACGACGTCATATTGCAAGTTTGAAATTAAGTGCTCCATTATGCCCCACCTTCCCCATACTGTAGTCGGGATCTTCGACATGAAGCGGCTCCGTGTAAATGGTATGATCTCACATCGTCCACCTTCATAACCTTCATGATTATTTTCAGCACTCGGATATTCATTATGATATGCCTACAGCATGGCTTATATCCGGTGTCACAGGCGATCCGTTCCGGCCAGTAGACAAGTTCCGCCGGAATGAATCGGCGGAATTTGGCCAGTATATCGGATCCCCCGGATCCAATCGGCGGGATTTTTGCCTCACCGCCGATACGATCCCCCACCGCCGATTCGATCCGGGTCTCTACCGTACAATGTATACAAAGTGGTAATGGGGAAACACCCCTTCAGTAAAATGTACTCTTCCAGTCTCCCTCAACAACCAATGGACTTCTCCAAATCTCTCTAACCAGCCAATCGAACAAAGTTGCCAATTTGAGACCCGGACCGTACAAAGCAATTCTTTTTTTCTCTCTCTCTCCCTAATCTCATGGTGGCCATGATACATGCACGCACCGCGATCCCCATTTTAATCTTTAACTCGATTTTAACTGGGACCTACGCTCAACAAGTTCGCTTTTAAGTAGGTTCCTTCATATTTCTTTAGCACTCATTCACAGATTCCAAACTTCATAGATCGACCACTATATGTTTTATATATTTGCAATACCAGTATTCTATGTATGTCTCCAGCTGGATATCATGTATTTCATTTAATTTTGTTATATTTGATGTATTTTTTTCATCGAGAAATATGAAATAAATTGAAATTGGAAAATTGGAATTATGTATAACGACCAATGTAATCGCCAACATCAGTACGTACTGTTACGACCAAAATCACTCTGAGAATGATCGCACAAAAGAAACAATCAACTAATGTTCAGGCAGTTTATTAACAGCGATATTGTGGGTACAGACTCGTAATCGGTTTTCACATCAGTACAATAATGATCAATAGAAACAATTACAAATCGGTAATAGAATCACTTACATATTATGTTATCAAGTAGTCCTTTGAAAATGTTCAGATACGATGTTCGATGCACCGATGAATGATCCTTGACGCACCGATGAATGATTCCTCCGACGTAACTCCAAAGGCACAGGTTGCATTAATCCACAGTATAAATCCGGGGTAAAATCCACGATAGATGTCCACGGTAAATGTTCACAGCGAAACGTGTAGAATTCAGACGTTATGACAACCACGTCCAGTTGATGCGTTGAATGATGATTCACTTTATAATGTCCAGCAAGGAATCCAGCCCGTCACAGCTTTGCCGTAATAATGTCCGTTGACACTAGAATATGGAGCCTATCTCCAACGTAGGCAAATGAATTCTCTGCAGGCAAAATGTCTCCCAGGCCTTATCTCCACAAACACAGTTTGTATAGCAGGTCAGCAGGTAACACAGGACTGACTATAACAAGTCGCTTCAGAGCCAGAAGTGACGTAACTCTCAGAGCAGAGGTGTTGGGTACTCTGCCTACCTCAGAATTTCTCCAGCTTATATACTATCCATTCACCCCTTTCTAGTACATTCTGTAATTTTCTCCAACCTGGGGCCACACACCTGAACATACTAGCAAGTCCAAATTCCAGGAATCCTGGATGACTCACTGTCTAACTATGTGCATAACATCATTGCCAAAATTAACTACCAATCACATTGGGCTACAGGGGCAGTGCCTCACTCAGCCAGCACTTCCTAGAATTTTCTGGAATGGGTTAAATCATTCTAGATTGAGTGAGCTATAATGTATTTCCTGTCACATGCATACAATGTACTGTAGCTACATTGTATACCATGTAGAAAATTCTCCACTGATCTGGTCAGCCTGTATGTACTATATCTATATCATATAGAATGTTCTCCATTAATCTGGTCCACCTGTGTACATACACATTAAAACAACCATGCATACAGCCTTGATACATGTACGTAACTACTTGTGTGTACATTTGTGACAGTACATGTTTGTTTGTTTGTTTGTTTGTTTGTTTTTAATAAATTGTACCAATTGTAGTTGGAAACCTGACGCCCCATCTCAGCCAATACTATACCATCCCTTTAATTTTGAATGCCTTCCCTATATTAAGATGGTGACCCTGGTCCACCCCCCCCCCCCTAAAAAAAAATATATATATATATATATATATATATATATACAGTAAACCTCGCATGAGTCGAAGCTCTCGGGACTGACAAAAATGCGTCGACTTAAGTGAACTTCGACTCTCGCGAGAGTCGATTTTTTTTTCCACTCACAGTTATGTACATGTATTACAGTACATTTGCAGGCATGTGTGTGTGTGTGTGTGTGTGTGCGTGCATGTTTGTGTTTGCATTCAAAATTGTCTGTTCTTGAAGATAATGTTCTTATTTTGTTCTAAATTGAACATGGAATTTGTATCAATACTAGTAGTTAAACGTAGTTCTGAGAATATCTGCGCTAATGTGGCAATGTGCATGTGCTATGTCTATGGTGCAGCATAGGTAGCCATCTGTGTCAACCTACCCTGAGAAAAACACTCTCCCAGGCCCATCCCACCTCCATTGAACAAAACTATACAACCAGCCGGGGCACGCACAAACAAGCTCCGCCCACTTGGCCTGTCATTAAAATATCAAAGCAGCGATTGGTTGACCAAGGAGTTCTGTATGGATGTGCTGTGTGTATGAATAAAGTATGGATCGATGTGCTGTGTGTATACATGTATACCGGTACATGTGTATGTATTCGACATGCGTGCGGAGCGATACGGTGAGTGTGCATGCTTTACCTGCAGCAGGTCAGGGACGGGGTTCTGCGACATGCCGATTTTTTTTTTCTCCTCTAAATGTAATGAGAATTGCAAGACAAATCTTCTTCGGCTAAAGTGATGTAAACTACGTGTATTTTGTACAAAAGGGACTGAATGTTTTACTTCGACACAGCCGAAATTCGACTCTCGTACTTCGGCTTATCCAAATATTTCTTAGAGAAAATACATAGGGAAAAATCGGGACTTTTGATTTTGCTTCGAGTTAAGTGATTTTCGACTCACTCGACGTCGACTTATCCGAGGTTTACTGTATATATATATATATATATATATATATATATATATGTTTAAAGAAAGTGAAATGTATGCAAACTGACAACTCGGTTTTTTTTTTTTCACTTCTAACAATGGGTACCGTAACTTGAATATACAAACAGTACACCTAAATATGTGTCCAAAATCGGGTTTTACACAAAAAAAGTTGCAGTTTCTTTTGGTAATACGTAATAAAACTACTGTCATGGCAAAGACTATCATAATGGAGTGTAAAACCCAATTTACTTAACTTTACGATAGCTAGAAATGATACAAAGCACTGGCTTACATTTTGTCAGTTACCATAACGATATGAATTCCATGTGTTACCATGTCACACAAAAAAAGTGGAGAACTGCATTTAACTTCTCATTGAATTCATGCAAAAATAATGTCTTACCTAGTGACTTATCAAAAGGACAAGTTCGATTACATTCCACTCTTCACAGCGAAGCTTATTAAAAGAGATGTTACATTCGAAATCTGCTTCTTGAGTATATTTGATTGTTTATTTGTTTAAAAGCCTTTATTTTTAAGTCCACGCATGTGTGATTTTCTTTTTTCGTGCTTGAGACATGTTAGAGTCGCAGAATATGGTAATTATTTCAAACAATGATTGTATTATCCTGACAATGATCAAGAAGTGAAGGAGTGGGAAGGGGCGAGCTCATCCTCCGGAGGAGAAAATGCCTCTCCTTTAATCGTTAGTATACATGTACAAATAAAATTACAAATTACGACGGCATTCTATACGTCGCCGATAAAAGTTTGTATGGAATTGCGTGTGCCTGTTTACATGTGTGTGTGTTCGTATGTGTTTATGTGTCCAAAGAGATTATGAGTATGCTGGCATCCCCTTTTCAAAGTGAACATGCCTCTCCTGAATTGTTATGATGACGATGATGAATTTTAGACTACCGGTAAACGTGAGGCTATAAGGCGACGATAATGGGGGTGAGAGCGGATAAGATGGGCATTTAAACAGTAATTTCGAAGGTTCTATGTACTTGACCTTCATAAATTCACTCACACATAATGCGCACACGTATCAACGAACGCATAAGACAGTAATTACAACACCATATTTTGTCACAACAAGAACTTTACTCTATTTTCGGAATTTTAAGAGCCTTATTTTATTTTCGGATTTACGAACCTTCATTTTCGAACTAACGAACCTTATTTCATTTTCGGATTAACGAACCTTCAGAATAACGAACCTTACTTTATTTTCGGAGCAACGAACCTTCGGAATATTGAGCCTTATTTCATTTTCGATTTAACGAACCTTCGGAATTACGAACCCTATTACATTTTCGGATTAACGAACCTTCGGAATAACGAACCTTATTTCGTTTTCGGATTAACGAACCTTCGGAATAAGGAACCTCATATCATTTTCGGAGTAACGAACCTCCGGAATAACGAACCTTCGGAATAATGAGCTGTAACCCATAAAAATGCTCTGTTGATGACTTTGAATAGCTATTGTGACTATAACACGTTTGAGTATTATATTATCTCCCTCTAAAAATAACAGCATTTTGTATGATTCTATTAGTGATGAGGAAGGGCATGACTAATAGTATGTCAATATTACCTAGTGTACAGAGAAATTCAAATATTATCTCAATCTGATTATAAAGTTTGCGATAGATATCATAATTTTAATGAGGGATAAACCAATGCCCAAAAACACACTCCGGCGCATTGATAGACGGGGAAATAATGCGCTATGGAAATTGGATCGTAACAGGCACTGGGTTTGATGAGAATGATTCAATTTCAGCTGATTAATTATTCGGGCAATTTCTTTGACGAAGTTGTTTGTGAAAAGCACCGAAAAGCATTACACGTGACTTAATCCACGATCATCAAAGATTGTGTTATCTGACAATGTCATGTCTGAGCAATGACTAATGCAACTATACATGGTAACAAGATTTCGTCTTATGATATGTTTTTGAAATAGGGACAATGGATTAGTGTGGTGCAGCGTAGTTACAAGATGAAGTTTGTCAGACATACCTATAGATGTTTGGGCTGTTTTTAACATATATCTATTATCAGTCTTACGTCAAGTAGCTTCGTATCTTTTTAATGCTTGTCTGTATGAGATAAAACTGAAGAAAAGATTGACAAAGAGGTATTAATCGCGGGGAAAAAAAATTTGCCAGTATTAATTTTGTCAAGAGATAATGGGAATGAATTAGACGACTGCCTATTACACAAGAGTAACCAATGTTGCCTCGATTTTATTTAAATCTGCAATTTTGTTCTCTACGGGTAGATGAGCAAATAATGTCAATATATTATATATATATATATATATATATATATATATATATATTATTCTTATTCCTATGTACATTGTAGCCCGAATTTATGAAGGTGGTACAATCTTTGTCCATGGCTTAAACCATGGACAAAGACCGTAGTTTCGTATGAGGCTCCAAGTGTCGCATAATCTATTTCGTTACGAAATCGTTCTTTTCGATACGAAATGTTAACATTTCGTCGACGAAATAAGCCATGCGACACTTGGCGCTCCATACAAAATTACGGTCTTTGTCCATGGTTTAAACCATGGACAAAGATTGTACCACCTTCGTGAATTCGAGCCTATATGTTTTGATAATCGAGTATTGCAGCGGGATCCATCGATGAACCTGTTTCACTGCCATGCAGTCACACATGAAAAGATGTGTGCCAGCTCTACCTATCCTAGTATTGTGGACACAAAAGAGAGCTCATTTGACATTTTGATCACTTTAAACCGCTTTTGTGTAACACACTACCTTAACAAGTGGAACTTTCTGAACATGTGCTATAATATGAAAACATAATTCCTCAAACCACGGGAGTATAGTCAATGTATGCTGGACTGTTGCACTAGTGTAAATGATGCCATCTAAGAATATCCTTATCTTTTGATTGTTGTCGTTGTTGTTGTTTTTTAATCAGAACTATATATCTTACCATAATTTCAGTTTCGGGGTGCGAACAGTGATAAGAACGCAAAATTACGTAGCAAAGTTTTGCTCTCGAATTAATGATTGTTCGTTGTTGCTTATTTTTTTTCGAGTCTATTACAAGTATCTGTTAATGGAAGTTCGTCGTAGCTTGATCCGCGGCAAACATGCAGTACTTTTGATTGCCTGAAATGTAAATAAGAAGCGAGATCAGGAAGTTGACAGCAAGATATAAACAAGCGAAGAGGAAGATGGGAAGTGTTGGGTGGGTTAAAGGAACAGATGAATATAGTTTACAATTATTGCTTTGAGAATTTCTGGCTGAAAAAAAAAAAAACTGACTCCAAAAGAACTATTCCCTGAGGGGCGCAGCCCTGAAGTGAATATCTATTTTGGAGGCACCGAGGCCTGTATAGTTTTAACCAAAATGTCGAAATTAGGTAAAATGTATTTGTTTTATATTTTCGACCAAAAATTTTAACAAAAGAATGGGGGAAAATGCGAGGTGACAAGTCGCGTGTTGTGAAGTCTTTTGCAAAGGCAGCTCGCAATAATATTTATGGCTCGCTGTGTGCGAGTCCATTGAAAGCTGCCTTTGCAAAAGGCTACGTGATGTGAAGGGACCATACACTAACCCTGAGGAAGCAGTGCACAATGTCAGAACTATACTTTGTGATGCAATTGTTTTGTTCGAAAATGTTACATAGAATGACGGTACGAAGAAGTACGCGATGTCAGAACTGCTCTGTGACGTCAAATTGTTTTGATAGAAGTTGTTACATTACACTGAGTGACGGTACGAAGCAGCGCGCAATATCAAAATTGCTTTGTGGCGTCACAATTGTTTTGTCACAAAATTAGATACATATTTTCACAGAGTGATGGTACAACGCTGTGCGCAATGTCAGAATTCATTGTGATGTCACAACCGGCTTGTTAGATATAATTGTTACTCATCGAGTGATGGTACGACGTATAGTGCGCGATGTCAGAATTGATTGTGATGTCACGACCGTTTGTCAAATTTACATTTTACAGAGTGATGGTGCAAAGGTGCTTTGTGACATAATTTTGCAATATTACTTCATGGAGTGTCAAACACGCCAACATTGTGAAATACACTGTAGCTGAAAATGTCTACAATCAGGGAGGTGGGAAGAGTCCACATTTCTGCTATAATCAGCCCCTTTCACCTATCCCAAGAGGAAACAAATTTGATCCAAGATGTAATTTTGAATATGTTTTGCGAGATATATCATTCGCTGAGATGTGTCATTCGCTGTCTTACGTAATTGTATCTCCGTATACGGTGTTCGCCTTCGTATAAATTTTAATTCATACACAGTAGCACACACGTATCCTACGTTTAATCTGTATTGCGGTAGTGTCACACAACTGGAGAGAGTTAAGAATAATATATAATCTGTCAGCTTTTTGTGTCCAATCTTCATTGCAAGACATACGTTGTTATCAAATTTTCTTCCCTAATAAAGCCTGCAGTACAAGTTCTGCCGTCATACAAGTTGACATCTGGTTAAGATTAACTTTTACATTGACCTCTTTTGTGGACGCATTTTCAAAATATAATCCAGTTGTATGATTTTAGTTATCAAATTCATATACATTTTATTTTAAAAAAATCCCATCGACCAATAATTGTGGAAATTTGAGATCATGAAAGGCAAGAGGTGAATTATATTTTTAACATTGATTTCACAACGGATGTAACATACAGTTATGTTTGTATCTTATAGATTTCACTCTCTTTTACTACAATATTGAAATTGCATCATAAATAACATCGGATAGTCTTACAGGATTTCTGACCTTCGAATACCTTTCTACACGTTTACTCTTCTCTATACTCTTCCATGGCGCCGAAGGCAGGTGGAACTTTCCTATTGATGCTATACAGAAGACTGATGCTCAGGCAGAGATTCAGATTTTTTTTTTTTGTTGTTGTTTTGGCCGTCCCTTAGTTTTTGTCATCTCTTTGATCATACATAGCCACGTAAGACAAGAAAGTACGATTATCTTCTAATTGCGTGCTATACATACCAACATGAAATGTGAAACATAGTGTATAATAACTTTACAGGAATATTTAACCAAAACATACTGTAGTTCATTTCACTTGTGAGTGTCTACCTGTGTGCGTGCAGGTATGTATGTCCGTGTGTGTGTGTGCGCGCGCGCGCGTGCGCGTGTATGTGTGTGTGTGTGTGTGTGTGTGTGTGTGTGTGTGCATTTACGTGCTTGATTCCGGAAGCATTTGACTAGTGAGGACTCGAACTGTTCCGAAACTGTTTGCTCAGAATGTGGCCAGAGATGCACCTGCTAGGTGTTACCGAAACCTCCCCTATTAAACCAAGCTCCTGTCCAATCAAGGCCCTTGCATGAAGGCATTGATCACTGCAGATGGGTATTGGTTCGTGCTTCGCATTTTTCTGTTTGTTTGTTTGTTTTCGGGGGGGGGGGGTTGAGTACGTGTCAGGAGTTGGTAGGCCTACTTTAAAGAGAGATATTTTTGAGGCATGCAATTTCGCGATTCATAGCCGCAGTCTTTTTCACGGCATGGGCTTTTTACGAATTGCCTATGGCAGTACATTAAAGTGTACAGATAAGAATTTTCGCGTGCATTTTAATCTTGGCTCTCGCGAAATTTGCGAAATTAGAAATTACTGCAAGCGAACATTTCCCGTTTTACAGTTTATTAATGGACAGCAAGCCACTGCACTGTTAGACTGTGATAGTATAGGATGTTCTGTCGACTTCAAGCTCTTATTACCTATAGGGAATAAGATTAAGTGGTTATGAACCTATATTCTTTAATAGTGGTTATGAACCTATATTCTTTAATAGTAATATACTCAAAGACAAAAAATAATGACAAAGTATGCTGCCTCCATCTATCTGTTATCATGTATATTCCGTGAAACATTTACCATGATATATTTTCATCAAGGATCTACAGCATTCAAACACTAATAATAATGTCCATGATTCTAATTTTGTCTGTACAGTCATGCTCATTTGAAAATTCTGTAAAATTGGACTGACACTTTCTATAATATGTTGTACGTGTTAGCAATATATTGCAATATATTGCACGTGTAGTTCCAGTCCGCGTTTTGTTGAAATAAGAATTAAGTTGACTTGACGATTTCACTGGCACTAGTACCGACGGGTGCACGTCACGAGACCGACACCCACGAGTCATACTGCCCGCAAGTCATTCAGCTCACAAGTCATACAGCCAACGAGTCATACAGCTCACAAGTCATATAGCCCACTAGTTATACAGCCCACGAGTTCGACACTGAGTAAATAAAGCCCACGAGTTCGACATCAAGTAAAATAAGTCCAAGAGTTATACAGCCCATGAGTTCGACACTACACACAAAAGGCTCACGAGACCGACACTATGCAAACAAAACCCACGAGACCGACACTACGCTTAAAAGGCTCACGAGAGCGACACTAGGCAAAAGAGGGACACGAGACCGACACCAGGCAAAGAAGGCCCACGAGACCGACAGGATGAATAGCGCCACCTATAAGGGTGTCCAGATAATGGTATAAGGATGATATGAGAGATGGAAAAGAAGAGTTTCTAGGGGATTACCGCGTCTATTGCCCTCCCTCACCCCCTTGAACTGTTCAAGATTTTTAATTGTGTTTGTGTGTTTGAGTGTTTGTAAAAAAAAATAATAATAATAATAATAATAATAATAAACAAAATTCTGGAAAAGTGCATGAGATGTTTCAACATTAACTTCGAAAATGTCAAAACACGCTCGTTTCCCTTTCCGCAAAACATTATACCGGTATACACCTACTTAGAAAAAATAAATAGAACAAATTAATGTGGACATTCACATCAACCAACTAGAATAATACCCAGTTGTGAAATGAAATTTACAAGAAAATACTTCACAAAATGGCCAATGTTGCAGTGCACAGTTGCTTTACAAGATATGGAAGGGGAGCAGTCATCTGCAATGGTGCTGATCTAGTACAAATTCACAGAAAATGATATAATCGTCTATTAAGGTAGCTTTAAGGATTCGGAAAAAAAAAGATGCATCCATGAAAACAGCTATTCTATTTCATTGAAAAATGTACAGTTTTTAGGAGAATAATTTTACCAATACAAGCCACAAATCGAGGTGAATTGCTGCGATAAAAGTTTTCATCCTTTGAAATGTCATACATTATAGTTGCAGAAGAAAAAATACAAATTGAACTCTAAGCAGGCGGGTCTAAGCAGGAGGATGGGATACCTAATATCTATGTCTATCTGTCTATCTAGATAGTGGGAAAGCCTATTGAAATAGCACGATGGCATCTAAAATCAAACCATACATCGTTGTTCTTCTGTATTATTTTTTCCTACTTTTTTTTTTTTTTTTGGGGGGGGGGGGTTGGTCCCCATGAAGAGGGCAATTTTATTTTTAAAAAAGATTCGTAATTCGTAACAATGTCGCTCCCCGTAGCGTGACAGAACTTCCCTCTAAAAGCCACACGTGAAGAAATACATAGTCACACAATCTCTCGCTCGATAGCGTGACGAAATTGCACCCGCCAGTATGTAATTTTCCCCTTCATGGAATACCCTGTACAGGTAATGATTGACATGTAGATGACGCTGTTTATCCTGTCGGTCTCGTGAGCCTTCTTTGCTTAGTGTCGGTCTCGTGGGCTTTCTTTGCTTGTCGGTCTCGTGAGCCTTCTTTTCCTAGTGTCGGTCTCGTGAGCCTCTTTTGCGTATTGTCGGTCTCGTGAGCCTTTATTGTGCAGTGTCGGTCTCGTGAGCCTTCTTTGCCTAGTGTCGGTCTCGTGAGGCTTCTTTGCCTAGTGTCGGTCTCCTGAGCCTCTTTTGCGTACTGTCGGTCTCGTGAGCCTCTTTTGCGTACTGTCGGTCTCGTGGGCTTTCTTTGCTTAGTGTCGGTCTCGTGAGCCTTTTGTGCGTAGTGTCGAACTCGTGGGCTGTATGACTCGTGAGCCGGAATAACTCATGGGCTGTATGACTCATGGACCTATTTTTGATGTCAGTTTTGTGGACCGTATGATTTGTGGGTGTGTGTCTCATGGGATGACCCCGAATTGGCCTACATTACAGGCAAGATGTCTACGGTAACAAAAATCATACAATGCCATTGAATAGTTACATGATATATACAAATTGTATTGAATTATTGTGTTTAACAAGTATTAAGGGAGTAAGCAGGCATACAACTGGAAATAGTCCTGCAGATTTCCGTGTGTGACATGTCATTATAGAGAGCTAGAACTAGATTATTTTGATGCACTTGACACTACAATGCCGGCACACTCCATCTACGGACAAAAGAATGTTTGGCCGCGCTTTCGAGGGCTTACATAAAAACTTAAAGTCCCTCCACCTCCCCACCCCCCCTAAACACACACACACACACACACACACACACACACACACACAAACAAACAAAAAACCCACATGACTCTCGGTATCGCATACTAGCACACAAGGTCTACGAAAATAGCACATTTCTAAACTCTGAACTGCTAATGGTTGTCATGCAGCTAGCGCAAGTGCAAACCTTGGTTTAATAAACATAGCTGCTCAAACCACGATATCCAATTAAGTAGTATAGATTTGATGAAAGAAACAGTTATTGTAGAGAACATAAATGGTAGTCGTTATCATGCGGTTATTCTTTATTGGGGCAAATTAGCAATGTGCTCGCATCAAACCCTGTCCATTTAATTTCCTTTTGCGATGACAATGCAGTCTGTAGAAACTTAAAGTATTTGCAAACAACAGAACTTTGCACAAGCACTACACAACACATCGTATCATCCTGTGTAATATAATACATCTATGTGTCTTATGGATCTATCATACTAGTACATTAATGTGCAGAAAGTGTATCTATAATAGATATCAAGTTTCAGGGCTCTTGCACGCACCACTCACATTGAAACACAAAATAATTACGTAGATTTTCTATTATCGACAGAAACTGTCTTGGTTTTGTTTTGGCAGGACTCGAGAGTATGTACACGCAAACACACACACACACACGCACACACACACACACACACACATACACACACACACACAACTATAAGAATAGCCTCTGAAGTATTATCAAACATTCCTGTTATGCAATCACTGTATAGGGCTGTGATAACCTAGCTATACAGGGTGGCTTTTGAGGGTTTATAGGGCACCCGCATGTGAGGGGAGGGGTTATAGTCTGTATGACATCTGTATAAGGTGCAAGCCACGGGATGTGATTGTTTATGAGATTATTGTGGTTGCCTGCAGTGTCAATGTTTTGCGAAAGCATTGGCAAATTTTGAAATTTCAGAACTTTTGTACCCTTATCCGATTTTTAATGACACATTTACTATTCTGTTTATGTGATTAACTTCGTTATAACAAAGACAATTTGAAGATGGAGTATCATCGTACTTTGAGCGCGTAATCAATTTGTAGATTACTTTGACAGGTAAGCATCGATTAAAATAAAAGTTAAGATATTCGACCAGTCGTACCACTTTAAAGAGAAGCAGTTTTGCCAGATTTGACATGAAGCGTATACTTAATGTACCAAGCACTGTACCATAACCACGATAACATTTTCTTTGGTAATTGTTGTTGGTAGTTTGTTTAGGCTATGCCAAGTTACATTTTATGAAAGGGACTTTTATACGCACACAATAACCTCTATAAAGTTTTACAGCACTTATTGGTTGCTCAATAGGCAATAATTCAGTCATCTGGGAATTTTGTCAGTTTTCAATTTGCATCTGAGTACCATTGTTAACACACGTTTGTCCTTTCTGCTGTTCCATTTTCTTATGCAACTTTGATGAAATATCTTATGTGATTTTGGACTTCATTGTGAAATTCCTCTATTATAAGTGTCTTTTTGGTGTTAATATCTAGACACATAAAAAGAAAAATGTAATTTTAGATTGACATGTAATAACGAAACAGTGACATCGATCCTCAGCTGATATTTAGATACATATTATACGAGGTGGTGTCAAAACCCTCGCTGTATCTTATCATATCAGTATTTATAAAGATGCATGTACTTTTTGTCGATGATTTTCTTGGTAATCTCTGGGTCTGGGGTCCAAGGTCAAGAATTTGAGACCGGGTTGAAATATTAGGGTTTCATCTGTTGTACAGGCCCTGAACAGTGTTTCCGTTTGCAATATTCATACAGTATTCATTTCGATACCCAATTTCAACTACATTTGTATATATCTATATCTATATATATATATATATATATATATATATATATATGTATATATATTTTTTTTTACAATGTCGTACATGTTGTATATGTGTTTTAATTGTAAAATGAACAATTTCAGCTATTGAGCTGCATGTTCTTTTTCTTGTCAATAAACCTATATTGAATTGAATTGAATATTGAAATCGAAATATACTAGCAACGCATCAAAATATTGTAGAGAGGAAGTAATTAAAAATGATTTCTTTCTTCTTTTTCGGGGGGGGGGGATGAGACGGGGGACATAACGTTACTTAATCATGTATAAACCCTTTACAAAATGTTGCTAACCTTTTTAATAACATTTTATACACAAATTTTGGAAGAGTTCGCGCGGTGACATCATTAACTTTATTCAATTTTCGCATTTGATTACTGCTTCGTAAAATGATTAGACACTTAAGAACTCCATACACCTCTTTTGAATTTGTTCAGTATTCGTATTTTGTAATATATTTTCTAATCTGTTTGCTTGTTTTTTTTTCCGTCTAAAAGTGAATATGGCATTGAATTTTCTTTTGTATGCGATGAACAGAAAGGTCCATTGCTCACCTTCAGCAGATTGTAACGTGTTCAAAGTGTTGCACTCGAGGTGTGAAAAGCATCATTAGGCTTTAAATACAAATCTGGAAATATACCGGCATCTCTTAGTGGTACAATCTGTCTGTTTAACTTTTTTTTTTATTCATTTCCGTGTTTATTTACAGATATCTATGATCAATCTACTTTATCAAGCATGTGGGATGCGGTTAATCTGAAAATAATGAGATGAAACCTTACCATATAGGAAAACGATTAAAACGGACAGTTTCTATAGAAAAGGAAGTTAGAATTACAGACTAAACCCAGATATTGGGAGATGGGGTGGAATCCCATGTAAGACACTACCACTTTGGAAAGGAACGGTATAGTCGCGTACCTCCCCTACCCATCGGTTCTGTTAAAAAGGCCAGAGATGACATCATCGTCTTGTCAACAAATCTTTCCAGTTCTTTAAAGGCAAAAGAAATCGAAAAGTCCTATTTTTCTGTACCTGAAGTTTCGAGGACATGGTTCTATCGGAACGTACCCATTACCCAACCCATAAACCAAACATTAACATACACAAGTAACCATGTAGCTCAAGCTACTGCAGCTTAGCGTTCAGTGACATTACACGCATACGGTATTGTGCAAACACAAATAAACACAAACAAAGTGTAGACGCAAATGCTGGATTGGAATATAAAGCCAAGTTTATTTGACAGTTTTCTTCACATTACACTGTGTGACATGGTTAAAACATTAAATATCTAAATAGTTCTAGGCTCAATTTCACGAAGAATAAAATGAAAGGATGTCAACGTAGATAGCATTTTCATGTAAGAATCAAACATCAATTGCAGCGGCGACAACGGAAAACAATAGAACAGAATACATGGATGCCCCCTGAAATGATACGAAGTCATATCAAGTATACTGCACACATGCGATTTTGAGTATTCGTTATCACGGACATGACGGAATTGCGAGACCATGACATTATGAATTCATCATAGCGCGTCATGACTCATGTGTATAATGTGTTATGATCTAACAATACTCGATCTCCTTTATGAAAGAATTTTGCACCAGAGAGATGCATAATTATGCGCATGACATTTACCATTGTCGACTATAAGACTATTAAAGGGAATGAAACCCAAATATATAGAATATACGGATTGAGTGAATGCAGCAATATTTAAAGAACACATCAATGAATTTTGAGAAAATCGGACAATCCGTTCATATTGTAAATGTTATGAAGCAGTGGCGGATCGGGGGGGGGGGGGGGCGCACCGGTCGCGCGCCCCTTTTTTAATGAAATAAATAAAAAGGAAGGGAACAGTGCGCTTATTTTTTTGCTAAATTATCAAAAAATATCCTACCTTAGAAGCGTCTTTAATAGCCTTTTCTTTTTTTTTTTTGCTTGTCAGCCGATTTACCCAAAACGTGAAAATTCCTGTGAAGACCTATTTTTTTTGTGTGTGTGTTTTGCTTGTCAGCCGATGAAACCCGGAAGTGGAAATATTATAAACTCCTTTGCCTCCCCCCCCCCCCTACGGAATTCCTGGATCCGCCCCTGTGAAGTTATGAATTTTCAAAGTTTTGGTGCTGTCATCGCTGGATGAGAAGACTACATACAGCTGTCATTTTTTTTTTTAATGAAAAGTATACACACTTTCCTCTTGATAACGACAAAATTTTGTCAAGAATAAATCCCCCCCCCCGTTTTCTGAAAGAAATAAGTCAGATGCTTTATCATTATGTGCGAAAAATAAAAGTACATGTACTTGCATTCTCTTTACATTTTCTTTATATCGTTGTCCATGCATAACGTCAAGAAGTGTTGTAGTCTTCTCTTACAGGTCATATAGAAATGGTGGCACACTGGCAGAAACTCTTGAATCTCTTAAACTTTGGATGATGGATGGTAAGATTTTCCTCACACTTCACTGCGTTCTACTAATATTGCTGAATTCACTCTATCCATTATCTTTTGCTTTGTTCTCCTGTTAGAGCCTGTCGCTCTGCTAAACGTGCGTCAAGTGCGAACGAGAACTCCGTCTGAAAAAAGGAGAAAATATTTGAGAAGCAGTGAATTTTGAACACACGATGTTATATTGATCTCTTCGTTAACGTGAAGATATCATCTGCGTATTCACTAATTCTGGTTGTTGATGTTGTTGTTGTTGTTTTAAGACAAAATTTGTGTTAAGTATTTCCGGAAAAGAAGTTGCATTCTTGACTACATTACTTACGTTTTGTCGCATTAAGAGGAAACCAACGCCATCAAACAGTTTTAAAATTGGTTTTGACCATTTATTTTTTATTTGGTTTCGTATAAAACTTAGGGATATCATGCCGTATTTACGAAATGATTATTCATTTTTTTTTTTGAAATATGTGTGGAACTAAGCTATTTCGTGAAAGGATTATCCACAAAATTATGTAGCACCAGTACTACGGAAAATCTTCCCAATCATTAAAATACAGTGCAGGCTTTGGTTATATTTAAATTTATGTAAATACTGACCTCAGTTTTCACTGTTATTCACTTTCTTGGGTTAATTCGCACAGGTATTACGCATTTTCTTTTACAACTATTTACTATTATCACTGGAATCTTTTTGTGTTTCACATGACGACTAATCGATACAGAAAACAGGTCCTCGATCGTACAGAGAATTTGTTTACTTATACAATTATGTAATTCAAATCTGATCATGATTATTATAGACAGTTTTATATTCTAGAGACATGGAAGCTTGCCTGAATCATACTCAACATTAACAACATGTTATGCATATAATCTGGAATTCAAGTTATGAATCAGGTAGCATAAACAGATAAAGTTAACAGAATTGTTACAAGGTCCGCAGGGAAAGATGACATTTTTATGGTAGATTTCGCATAACTGACTGGTGATACGGCAAATGGAATCACTGCTTGCATTTCATACTTTCTGCGGTGCACGCCCTTGCATATGTATCAATAGAATTGTTAACATTTGTGTTTGATAACGGAGATAGCCAGCATCCTATATGGTGGATTCTGTCAGTATGAACGACAGGGAAGAGGAAAGTAAAACCTGCCGAACCGAAGCTTGAAAAAAAAAACACACATAAACACATGGCAAGCCATGTTTAGATTTTGTCGTCATACTTTCCATCACATTATAACGTTTGTACCTATTACTGAGGGAAAAAAAAATACAAGAAGGAAGAATACGTGTATCTTCATGAGCATTGGTGAACTTGTGCTCATTTATGTATATGTTAGTCGTAGACATGCACCACGTGCCGAACACAACTAAACTGATAATTTCAAAGACAAATGTAGTGTGGGCGTTGTGATACTCCGCATACACTAGGTTAACTGTGATTAAAAGGCAAACGTCATTTAGTTGGAATTTCACTTCAATATGATTTGGCAGTTTCGATCAATAAGATTGAATGACTGCCGTTTCTTCCTTATATGGAGATGAATGGAATATGTAATACATCATAACTGATACGTACACAGATAATTATGATTGACATGTAAAGCTTTACGGCGTTATTCTCAAATGGGAAGGCGTTTACTGATTCAAGAATCTACATTTACACGCATCTATGATTTACAAAGCCAAGACTATGCGAGCAAAATAGACTTTTCTGTTTTCATTGATATACTTCCGTAGTCTTTGGATATTACTAAAGCAGTTCCGGTGAAGACAGAGACGAGGGAACAGCCTAAAATCTGACTGAAAGACAAACACACAAACTATGAGAACATTACTAAATTCAAAATATCCTTCGCGCAATTTTCAGTTAAGATCATCCAGTCGCACCTTATCAAGCATTCTCAGATCTCTCGACTTGCATTATTGACGAAGTCTTTGTAAAACCACGCCAATTAACTGTTTAACAACAGATCTTGCACAACATATTTCTTAAAGAGCATTACCAAGCTTGAGGTAGAATTCCTCTGTACATTTGAATATGGGTGCTGTCATTTTCCATCATTAGTATTGACTACACTTGTATTAAATTCATAAAGAGTTTCAGAGTTTCTGTTCCATATCCTTAACAAGTTATCGTTACATGCCTATTATCATACAGAGAACTGTACTGTTAAGAAATACATGTACGAGCATAAATTGGAATGATGGCAGCAGCCTGATATGGTTTTTATAAACTGTTGTAACCTAATGGGCATGTTGCTCAAGTTGAAGATACTTGTAACTACTTATGTATTAACAATGCAAAAAAAAAAATGATAACAGCAAATCAGCTTTCCATTGTATCCCCAAACACCGTACAGAAAACAGGAATATGCTGGTGTATTCATTGGTTTCTGACAAGATTTTTTTTTCCTTGTGCAACTATGTAAACATAAACCATCGAACACTGAATGACGTCCCCGATTAACCGATACTTGTCGGTTATCATTTCGTTCTGAAATCATGAATAGAGCAAAAATCAAATGGCGGATGAGCCATAACGGCACCTGTTTGCTTACTGGAATCGACGCAAAGGTCCTGAATATTGAGGTACGGGAAAATTTCATGAAACGCTCGTTCAACAGCTGAGAACATACATGTTGGGTGAAGATATGGCTTAAGAGATTGACCCAAAGAAGGGATTGCGACACATTACAGTATAGAGATAAATCCAACAATGCAAATGCAGCCTGGGAATAGAGACATAGTCGAGATATCACTTTGGTAATTAGATAGACACGACTTTTATTTTTCTTGCTCATTTACTTCCACCACGTTATAATGGTGCACAGTGTATGTTTCAATGAATCCAAATCATGATTTATTTCTCCTTCAAAAAAATTTCACTCAAAGGGATTAAGATCTACCCACAATTAAGCCTGTATAAGGGGTACATAATTTCTATATACATGTACCAGGAGATTCCAGCGTATAATTGGGCGTGGTCGGAGCAGATATTCCAGAATCGTCTGTTTGAATGGTGCTCCTGGAGTCTAAGGTTTCGTCTAAGGTGACGCAGGCCTCACGAACCGCGTCGAGTCCAAAACGTTTGGAAGCCTTGAATACCGACTTCACGTCCGGCTGAGATATAGCAATCTTCCCAGTGTAAAAGTACATGTAGTTGAGGATTTTCTGCAGGGTTTCTGGGTTAATCCGCTTGACGAATACGTCCATTGTCTTCGAGCCATCCAGCTCTCTCTGACAAATTGCTCCGAGGAGCTGTGGACCTCTAGCAACACCCGGTGACAAGGGAAGTCCCGCGTGGCTGTCCGCAGAACCACATCGATAAGTTGACCTTCTTTGCGAATTTTGTTGAATTCTCTTAGCATCCTGATCGCAAATCCGGGATCTTCCATGCTGAATTCAACAGATGCTTGACTGCTGGTTTCGTTCAATGACTCACTCGGGCTACTGGAAGGTCGTCTGGCGACTGTTGTTACGCGATCCGGGAGGAAAGCCATACCGACTTCTGGATGGTTTCTAGACATTGATTCGGTCAAGTTAGCTATACCGTCAAGGATTTCTTTAGTTCCGGTGGGACTTGTCTCTATTTGGTCGTGGAGTGGGGATTCGGCAACGCATTTCGGACTTTCAATCAACGGAGACACTGCTAGAGGACTAGGAGAGAATAGTTCCGATGTCTCGCTACCACTGAAGCCACTTCCACTGCTCGATCTTCCGCTACCGGGGTAAAATACCTGCTTTCCAGGAGTGCGACTGAGTGTCCTTGACCTATTTCGGTTTTCTCTCAGCGAGCGTCCAAGGAAGATGCGACACTCATCACCGATTTCAGGAAAACGGAACACGCTTGCGAGCTCCTTGAGTTTGCGTACACGGTCTCTGGAGACTCCACTAATTGACCCAGTGTACGTGTAATCTGTCATATACTGCATGATATTCATGTCAACACCTTGCATTTGGATGATTTCACGTCTTGATATGCGACCTGATTCACTAGACAGCATTCCACGGAAATACAAACTACTCGCCGCCATCACAAGTCTATGGCAGTGAATTTCCCCCGTGGAAAATCAAGATCAAGTCATTGAGGCGACACTCTTTCCTAAAATTATTCAGTGTGTTCATGATGTCCGACGCTCTGGGAGCACCGAGAAGACCGGTACTTCCACTCGAGCTTGCCGTTGAGGACGCACTTGACATACTCGCAGGAGAGTCAAGGGTGTCCCCAAACTTCTCGCACGGGGATCCTGGACTCTGGCATTTGCCCTTGGGCGTAGATGCTTTGGGAGGGGAAAATCTCAACATTGGTACGTTGTTTGAGTCTAGCCTCACACCGCGATGTGGATTCGATCTGTCGAGGCTCAAGTCTCTCTCGCAACTCTCCCCACGAGTTGTTCGATGCCGACAGTATGTACGCTTGGAGCGACCACTTGCAGACGCCGACCTCGAACGCCTGCTCACTGCCCGGGCTGACGGGCCTTTCGCAACGGCGTCCCGACTTCCGCAGCCATTCTCTCCTACGGAGGCCATTGCGTGCAATTACCTGCATTCACATTGATATAAACAGAGATATATCATCAAATGCATATTTTTATATTATTATAGGTAACTATATACATGAATAACAGCCAGAAAAGCTTTCCACACTTACCTGGCTTATGAACAATATTCATGAATTGTGTGCATATGAAGATATATAGATATACATAGAATGGATGATTTCAGGCCAATGTCATAAAGACATGTATACTAAAAGAATATTCAGGGGAAAATAAGATAAATGTATCCAAAATGAGTGCATGAAAATGGAATGAAAATAAGCAAAACTGTCTGGTATTATTTTAACTCTCTGAAACACTCAAATTCTGACAAAATCTATAGCATTTTACTTTTTCCATAGATTTTGCCCAAGTGGAAATGGGCCACATCTCCAATCTTTTCGATTTCCTTTGACACAATACGTTACTTTGGCACAAGTATTTTGAGCTCTGAGCTAGTATGTATACAGCACTAATAGAGGCAAGGACAACGCATTGTTGTACATATTGGTATCATAATTCACCTTTTTTGATCAAGGATAATGTCAAAATGTCTTTAGATCCGCCTCATTATGAACCTCGATGAAAGTCTATATGCGACTATAATATTACAGCGATAAACATAGTGATAGAAATAATTGCTTCTCTCGATCAAACGAGTGAAGGTAAGGAAAGTATTTTGAAGTACAAATTCATGACAACACTGAATAAATTATTCAAATCACTGAACTGTCAACTGTGATGCGCATGACAAGCGTAAAAACCTATTCTTTGTTTTAAGTATACATGTATTTCTATCAAAGAAAGTGAATCATTCTTTCTTGATATGTGAAGAAATATCAATATGAATGATACTTTTAAGGTGATATCATGCCACAAAAGAAGGTATATCGCAAAAAGACACAAAAATTTCACCCCTATTTTGCGCCCCTTCTTTCCTACGACCGCGTTGGCTCTGTCCTGTACGCGACCGACAAGGCATCTGCACATTCATGCATGATGAGAGGACGTGGGTGAATAACGAGTAACCATGGCAAATCCTCTGATTTCACACAGGTGTCTTTATTGACGACGGGAACGGCATGAGGGAAGCGGGGGAAGTCAATAAAGGTGTTTTTGTTTTTCTTTTTGACAGACAAAAAAGGGAAGAGGGGTGCTGTTCCGCAACTTAAATCGCAAAAAAAAAACAAGGAAAAGTAGAAATTACGCGGTGCGTAATATAATTATGTCCCCGCCCGAAGCAGCATTTTGTAGCAAAATGTACAATATAGGTCAAAAATCAAGGTCAAAGGTCAAAGAAGTCAAAGGTCAAAATTCTGTGTAGAAGTTTGGAAGCCCTTATCTAGTGCCATCACATAAAGCAAACAGAATCGAAATCGGGTTAGAAATGGCGAAGGAGTAGCATTTTGTAGCAAAATGTACAATATAAGTCAAAAATCAAGGTCAAAGGTCAAAGAAGTCAAAGGTCAAAATTCTGTGCAGCTTTGAAGCCCTCACCTAGTGCCATCACATTAAAAAAACGGAATCGAAATCGGGTTAGAAATGGCGAAGGAGTATCATTTTGTAGCAAAATGTACAATACAGGTCAGAAATCAAGGTCAAAGGTCAAAGAAGTCAAAGGTCAAAATTCTGTGCAGCTTTGAAGCCCTCACCTAGTGCCATCACATTAAAAAAACGGAATCGAAATCGGGTTAGAAATGGCGAAGGAGTATCATTTTGTAGCAAAATGTACAATACAGGTCAGAAATCAAGGTCAAAGGTCAAAGTAGTCAAAGGTCAAAATTCTGTGTAGAAGTTTTGAAGCCCTCAACTAGTGCCATCACATAAAGCAAACGGAATCGAAATCGGGTTAGAAATGGCGAAGGAGTAGCATTTTGTAGCCAATGTACAATATAGGTCAAAAATCAAGGTCAAAGGTCAAAGAAGTCAAAGGTCAAAATTCTGTGTAGAAGTTTTGAAGCCCTCACCTAGTGCCATCACATAAAGCAAACGGAATCGAAATCGGGTTAGAAATGGCGGGGTAGCATTTTGTAGCAAAATGTACAATACAGGTCAAAAACCAAGGTCAAAGGTCAAAGAAGTCAAAGGTCAAAATTCTGTGTAGAAGTTTTGAAGCCCTTACCTAGAGCCATCACATAAAATAAACGGAATCGAAATCGGGGTAGAAATGGCGAAGGAGTAGCATTTTGTAGCCAATGTACAATATACATCAAAAATCAAGGTCAAAGGTCAAAGAAGTCAAAGGTCAAAATTCTGTGTAGAAGTTTGGAAGCTCTCACCAAGTGCCATCACATAAAGCAAACGGAATCGAAATCGGGTTAGAAATGGCGAAGGAGTAGCATTTTGTAGCAAAATGTACAACATAGGTCAAAAATCAAGGTCAAAGGTCAAAGAAGTCAAAGGTCAAAATTCTGTGAAGAAGTTTTGAAGCCCTTACCTAGAGCCATCACATAAAGTAAACGGAATCGAAATCGGGGTAGAAATGGCGAAGGAGTAGCATTTTGGAGCCAATGTACAATATACATCAAAAATCAAGGTCAAAGGTCAAAGAAGTCAAAGGTCAAAATTCCGTGTAGAAGTTTGGAAGCTCTCACCAAGTGCCATCACATAAAGCAAACGGAATCGAAATCGGGTTAGAAATGGCGAAGAGTAGCATTTTGTAGCAAAATGTACAATATAGGTCAAAGGTCAAGGTCAAAGGTCACAACTGAAATTCTGTGTAGAAGTTTCAAAGCTCCCATGTAGTGCTATCAATAAAGCAAACCGAATCAAAATTGGGTCATAAATGACAGAGAAGTAGCAAATTGAACATTTTGATCACACACGGACGCACACACGGACGGACAGACGGACGGACGCACGTACGGAGCCCGTTTCATAGTCCCCTGCTCGAACTCGTTCGGCGGGGACAAAAAAGAATCATGAGACTGCATGGATGCAATCTTCAAACTGCGTGTAGGCAGTCATGTAACTGTACTGTATATTGATATATGATAACCTACGGATTTCCAAATCAATACAACTCGGTAGTCAGTACACCGTCCGAATGTAAATAATTCAGAACAAAATACTGCCTCGACGACTGATCAATGGCTGTCGATAATTACAGTACATCATCATGATCATCGCCAAACACTTTGCAGAGATTGGCCACTCGAATTGCATGAAGCCATTGAACAATAAATGTTCTGCTTCAAACTCTATGACCCCGTTTACAGTGCGGGGCCGGGCTCGGCCGCGGCTCGGCAGCGGCCGAGTCCGGCCTCAATTGCGCGGCCGAGCCTCGCAATTTTGTCCGTTTACACTGCTGGGCTCGGCCGCGCTTTTGATTCAAACCTTTCAATATTTTGTCGTAGTAGCGTTCTGCTTGTAAACAAACGCAATTTGGTATTGTCTGGTTTTCAGACCCTTTGCCAAATGAATTCCGTGGCGACGAAGTCGCCGTTCGAGCAAAGGCCTTTGCCGAAGGAAAAAATCCTTTGCAGGACAAAACCACCTTAAACTATACTAGTTTTCGACGTTGAGGGGGTTAATATCCTGAATAGCGAAAGATACAGGCAGAGGGTTTGGAAGCCAGACTAAAATTGGCCGCGCAATAGACCAGTTCGTAATTCCACTTTGCGCATGAGCAGAAAAAGGTCATTTGTACCAACAGGCATTTTGGTTTATTAATTCACTGAGATAAGCATTTGTGATGTGATGATTATTCATGTGATCCTTATCTAAATAGTGCTTGCCAGCACACCCACCTGACAGCAAGCTTGGTATGTGGCAATATCAAAAGAAAAGGGTTGTTATTGCATTCAGTACGAAACAATGAATTAGATGCCTGCTAAAGTGTCCACTGACGGACTATTCTGGTCACCTGGTCTAAACACAACTTCATACTTTGTTTGAACACGAATTCCATAAATTGTTATGTCGGGCAAGCTTATGCATCATACCGCTTTGAAAACGAGTGAAGTGCCTAACCAACTGAGAAAAAAGAAAGGTCATTTGTACCAAGGTGTACATGAGCTAATTACGAACTGGCTTATTGGCCGCGCATTTGGCCCAGTTTGCGTTTACACCAAGAAGAGGCCGAGACCACCTCCAGAGCGAGGCCAATTTTGGCCTCGCATTTGGCCTTTTGCGCGTTTACACTGAAGCGGGGCTGGGCTCGGCCGCGGCTCGGCCGCGGCCGAGCCTCGCACTGTAAACGGGGTCTAAGTCTATCTTCTTAACAGAGCTTGTTAACTGTCCTACATAATTATCGTAGCAACTAAAAAGCAAAAGACATTGGAATGCACCTTCCCGCTGACTCAGCATAACTTTCATGTTCCCTCGCCATGTCTTTTGTTAGCCACATTAATATCACAGAAATATGCAAGTTGGAAGGTGCATTCCAATGTCTTTTGTTAAACATTTTAGTACTTTAGCAATGATTAACAGATGAGGTCATCTGAAGAATATTGGTTTGGAACGAATTTTTGTGGGCGTTCCCAAGTAATCTGAAGAAAAATGGAGGAAAAATCGTTAAAAATATATAAAATGTTTCTAGATATTCGTTTCACCGCAAAAGTGATGTTCAGGTTATCATAAATCAACACAAATCGACATACATTTGGATTTTAGGGGCCCTTTAAGCTCTTTAAAATTTTATTGATGAAGTAGCGCATGGGTAACAATTACCCCGGCTTAATCTATTCCTGGACTTAAGGAAGGCCTTTGATACTATTAATTCTGATATTCTGCTTCACAAGCTGTCTCATTATGGCAAATACGCGGCAAGGCCTTGGAGTGGTTCAGAAATTACCTGTATACAGTAATGTTACTTTGGTTACTTTGAATGGGTAATGTGTCTGGAAAAAACACAGTGTCTCACAGTGTGCTCACAATGTGTTCACATAGTTGACTTTGTGGAAACGCTCGAATGTAACAGGGTGAAGATGATTTCACACTGCGGTGTAGGGTTTTTGTTTGTTTTTTTCACAGACATTTCACATAGTAATGTTCCGTTTCACTTTGTGAATTGATGATTCACAATAATTATGTTCACAATGTAAAAACGCCCGAATTTAACAGCGTGAACAGATTTCACCATGTGTTCACAATGTGTTCAAACACTGCGGGACACTGTGTTCTTCCCACCAGGGTAATATCACACATCAACATATATATATATATCATATATATATATATATATATATATATATATATATAATGAGATATGAGAAAGGAAGGAGAAATCGGTGCGTGGCTTTGACATCATCATTTCTCTTAGTGTTCCTCATTTTCGGATATATATATATATATATATATATATATATATATATCATGTAAAACATGAATATCCAGAGACTAAATTCAACTTAAATTCGACCCGGAATCTCCACGTACAGTACATGTATGTTGGTAAAGATCTAGAACAGCTTTAGAATGTACTCGATAATAGGATACTACCAAGACACGCCATCTATAACTGGCAACAACTTTGGTGGCGCTTTCATGGCTTAAAACATTCCCCACCCACTCAAAACAAAATTTCTCAATGTTTAATATAGTATCTCAAAACGACGCATTTCTAAGCCCTAGCTGATAGTGGTTGTCACGTTTCAAATAAAGTCTTGTGCTAGCTATAATAGCTATAGCACAAGACTTTATTTGAAACCTTGGTTTGCTGGATGTATAGCTGCGGAAACCACGGGTATCCAAGTAGCATTCGAAGAAAGATATGGTAAATAAGGTAAAGGATAAATAGTGGATGAGTTGTTATTATGCTATTATTCTTTATTAGCGTAAGAATTAGAATGCATACTGAGTCAACAGTGAGCCAGGTTCAATTTCCTTTCCTTGGCGTATGGCAACGTAATCCGTATACTGAGTAGAACCTGTGCACAACACCCATTGTGCACATCATTACTTCACCATACAACACATTTCAGGCCCAATGACATCGTCAGTAATCCTGTGATGTACGTGTATTTGAGGAGATTCTGCCATCGTTTGTGCAGACGTGTGGGAATATTACTTATAGGTTTCAAGAGACACTGTGTAACTTATTGGTGACAAGGTTAACGGGGTAAAATCTAGGCAAACTTACTCATCAACGGTGAGAGAAAATGGATATTGTGCATGGTACATATACCTGCACACACGTGACATACCTTTTTCTTTTCTTTTTTTTTTTTTTTGGTCATATCTCTACATGCACAGAGGGCATTGACTTTTTTTTTGCACATTAATTTGAAATTACATCTAAACTTTTTCCACGCTGTCTTCTGGTGCTTCCCAAGACTTATGCTTGTACTTTAATATCACATTGGATTCGATGCTTCGCGAAATTTCGATGTTTAACGAGATGTGTCATAATGAAATAATCTTGTTCGAAATGCCAGAGATGACACGGGGGACTGCACTATTCAATGTATTCTCGAGTTTTACACACGATGTCAGATTAACAGAGGGTCATGCTCGTCATTAAAATACCCCTTCTCTCTCTCTCTCTCTCTCTCTCTATATATATATATATATGTAAACATATATATCACATTATGAGATATGAGAAAAGGAGAAATTGGTGCGTAGCTTTGAAATCATTATTCCTCTTATATATACACACACATATATACACACACACTCACATGCATGTGACATGTATATATAATGTATAGGCCTATATGTATAAATATGTATATTTTATAATTATATCATCGTACTATTATTACTTATTATTATTACCATCATCATATTCGTGCATACACACATTCATAGACGGAGAGGAAGAGAGACAACTTTCTGGCAAACCTTGACTTGCAAAATAATGGAGTAATCACACTATATTAAACGAAAAAAAAAACCGTGCTATGTCACCCATTCTTCTTCGCTGTAGTTTGTTGTCAATTTTGAAAACATTCTTATTCCTAGCCCCAAATACTGTAAATTCCGAAACTCTGTACCCAGTATAACCAATTCATAGGTGTTCAATTGCAAAAGTCTGAAAATCATCCGAAAGTCTCCTTAAAACTAATGGGGCTGATTGCAATTTTGTACTTACCTCCATAGAAAGCATTGAAAAAGACCGCCACAAACTATGTAGCCGATCTATCTTTCTTTCTTTCTTTTTAATGAACACCGTTACCCTGGCATGTGGAATGTGTATACAAAGAGAATATCAATATCCTTGGAAAATATATGATCATGAAAATGTCTTATGATAATATTTCATGTTTAATGTCTCTTATGTCGTAATTATAAAGCTCATAATAATCATCAGTCGTACAGACAAAGGCAATCATTGCAAATTTTCACTGCATTCAACTCGCAACTTGAATCAATCTGTGCCGACTGAAAAGTAACGCTGCTTTGTGGATATTACACATAAACACACACACACACACACATAACACCAACACCACCACCAACACAAACACCACCACGCGATTGCAATAAGTTTATGACTGGGGACGTCCCTGCTTTTTCAAATGTCCCCGATTGTATAGTTTACATACAGGAATGTCTCCGAACGTGATCGTTTACAAAAGCACTCACAAATACAAGCCCCTGTAACCACATAGGCATACACACCCCCTGCACACACATCCCTCCTCCTCATGCATACATACAAGAACATTTCTCACACAAACAGTCCACACACGCGCACAAACATGTATACAATGTATACACATACAATTTGTGCAGCCAAGTTTCATTTTGCCAGCACAAATTGTCGCCAGTGAGGTAAAAAATTAAAGACAGCACATGCAGCACAAATTGTCGCCGGCGACAATTTTTTATTATTATTTAAATCACTGAATTCTCTCTTTAAATAAGTGTAGAATGTCTTCACGGAAGGAATTATTAGAAACTACTAACATTCAGGTACAGTAATAAAGATAAAGGATAGATTTTTTTTACATTCATTCCACACACACAAGCACCCAATGATTTTTTTTCTCCATTCAGTCTATTCGAAATTCTTAATTTGCATATTTTGTCGCATTTCTGTTCTGAGTTTATAACTAACGCTTGTTTTGTAGATCTAGCTATTTCTCAATTGTTTAAATCATGTTGATGATACAGAGATCTAGATCTAGATCTACATGAAAAATGATCATTCCAAATAACAATTTTGCACAGTAACATTGACAGTATTATTTTTAATAATACCCGGTACTGTAATATCAAGGTATCACTTTATTTTGCCGAAATAGTAGATCTAATAGACATGTTTAGCAATTGATATTTATTTTAATAGTGTCTACTGATAGTGATATGATCTAATCAAATAATCTGTATAAACAAGGAAAAGTAGAAATTACGAAGTGCGCAATATACATGTATGTCGCCGCCCGAAGTAGCATTTAGTAGCAAAATGTACAATATAGGTAAAAAGATCAAGGTCAAAGGTCAAAGAAGTCAAAGGTCAAAATTCTGTGTAGAAGTTTTGAAGCCCTCACCTAGTGTCATCACATAAAGCAAACGGAATCGAAATCGGGTTAGAAATGGCGAAGGAGTAGCATTTGGTAGCCAATGTACAATATAGGTAAAAAATCAAGGTCAAAGGTCAAAGAAGTCAAAGGTCAAAATTCTGTGTAGAAGTTTTGAAGCCCTCACCTAGTGCCATCACATAAAGCAAACGGAATCGAAATCGGGTTAGAAATGGCGAAGGAGTAGCATTTGGTAGCAAAATGTACAATACAGGTCAAAAATCAAGGTCAGAGGTCAAAGAAGTCAAAGGTCAAAATTCTGTGTAGAAGTTTTGAAGCCCTCACCTAGTGCCATCACATAAAGCAAACGGAATCGAAATCGGGTTAGAAATGGCGAAGGAGTAGCATTTGGTAGCAAAATGTACAATACAGGTCAAAAATCAAGGTCAGAGGTCAAAGAAGTCAAAGGTCAAAATTCTGTGTAGAAGTTTTGAAGCCCTCACCTAGTGCCATCACTTAAAGCAAACGGAATTGAAATCGGGTTACAAATGGCGAAGGAGTAGCATTTGGTAGCAAAATGTACAATACAGGTCAAAAATCAAGGTCAGAGGTCAAAGAAGTCAAAGGTCAAAATTCTGTGTAGAAGTTTTGAAGCCCTCACCTAGTGCCATCACTTAAAGCAAACGGAATTGAAATCGGGTTACAAATGGCGAAGGAGTAGCATTTTGTACCAAAATGTACAATATAGGTCAAAAATCAAGGTCAAAGGTCAAAGAAGTCAAAGGTCAAAATTCTGTGTAGAAGTTTTGAAGCCCTCACCTAGTGCCATCACATAAAGCAAACGGAATGAAAATCGGGTTAGAAATGGCAAAGAAGTAGCATTTTGAAGCAAAATGTACAAAGGTCAAAGGTCAAGGTCAAAGGTCACAACTGAAATTCTGTATAGAAGTTTCAAAGCTCCCATGTAGTGCTATCATATAAAGCAAACAGAATCAAAATCGGTTTAAAAATGGTGAAGGAGTAGCATTTTGAACATTTTGATCACACACGGACGCACGGACGGACAGACGGACACACGGACACACACACGTACGGAGCCGGTTTCATAGTCCCCTGCTCGAACTCGTTCGGCGGGGACAAAAAAGAATCATGAGACTGCATGGATGCAATCTTCAACAACAACTTTTAGTTATGGCATTGAATTTTACCAACCAGTGATTCCAAGCTGGGCGCCTATGCTGGTCCAGGCGTCATTCTTGTCGCTGTCCTTGGAAACACTCCAGTGTCTTGTTTTAAAGGCACGGATACTCCTGTACAGCGATGTTTTAAAGGCACGGATACTCCTGTACAGCGAGGATGAGGTCTTCCTCCATGGCCTGTAGATTTTTTTATTAAAGAAAAGCAAAGGACAGTCATCAGTTCTCGCCTTCGGTTCATTGCAATTTTGTCAGTATTTTCATCTGGATCTACACTGACTCTATAAATGTAGATAATCAGAGTATCTAAAATTCTAACTTAGTCAGTCTAGACAAAATCTAGTCACAGTCCGGGACCCAATAATTGATATCATTGTAATATTTGCAAGATCGAAAACAAGGGAATTGGCATTGCCATTGGCTCTGGCCCAGGCCCCGGGCAAGGATCTGGATCTAGCGTTATTCTGAATATTCATCAATCATATCATATCTAGTCACTCATAGATCTAACAATAACACTAGTTCTACTCGTCAAATTCTGCTTCTACTACAGTCTACACATAGATCTATCGTAGGCGTAGCCGTAGGCCTAACGGGCTAGGCCCTATCACTTTTAAGTATCATCTACATTCCGAGTCTACAGTAACTAACGTGATACTGAGTACGACTCCGAGTCTGACTCTGTCTGAGAATGTTGTGACGTTGCCATTGCCTTTCTCGTTTTCTTGAATCCAAATTAGTGAGAACAACTGTCTAAGAGAATAGACAGTAGATCTAGACTAGAGCTAGACCTTCAAATACACTGTAGGTCTATAAGCTTTGTCCAGGTCATGACATGTCATTGTGTATTCATTAATATCTTATATTAGTTTAGACTTGGCAGTTGGATGCAATGGACATGAATCATGACTGATGCATAGGCATAGCCATAGCTAACTAAGACCAGCAGCCCCATACGCGACGCTATGCGTATGGGGCTGCTGGTCGTACACTGTAGTTAAGCCACAGCATACATAGTTCGTTTATACATTGAGGTCTAGACCTACGCAACTAAATTTAAGGAGGTAAAACGAAGTGAACAACACAATTATACAATCAATATAAACACGATATTTCAGGAGTTTGTTCTTAACAATTTCCTGTTTGCAAGTGTCAGAACAGAGGTAATACAATTACTAGTAGGCAAAACAATCAGCACCAAACTCAAAATCAAATTACTCCGTTGATATACGTGCAAAAAAGGGGGCTTCAATAACATGTAAATTCCCATAGACAATCAGCGCTCGATATATCACCGCTTGATTTTTAGCAGCTCTCGTCTCGATCGAGAAGTCTTGTAGAGTGACGTAATATCTCTGGACTCTGATTGGCTAAAAGTGATAAATGCCGTGTGCCATGCTCCAAAAATGGCTCTCGGATCATGGAACGGTACCGTTGCAGTGTAAACGGCTTCATAGGATATACTGGGGAGCGATTTTTCAGGTTGCCGTGATGCCGTGCCATGGTGCCGTGCCGGATCTGGTGCTATGATTGTCTGTCTGCCTCGGATATCAAAGGACCTGCACTTGTACATGGTGTTCTGTAACAATCATTATTTTCCCCACAGTCTATAAGATTGGGTGCAGTGTAATCCAAGGCTAAATCAATAATCTTGTATCTTGGATATAAAACAATGAAGGTCCTAGACTGTTTTATCCTTCACTCACAATACTTTGAAAGGGGAGCACTTGTTCAGCTTTTGTTACAGTGACATATATTGATTTTTCACTCTTGATGCTCTCGCGTCAAGATAGCTGACAAGTGCACGTCGCAGTGGCAAGTTAACTGTCATCTTCCGTGATAAGGCTCTGTAAGATAAATCATACCACTTTAACCCGTTGAGGACGGACTGATTTTGCTGTAACACGCACTTCCCATAGACACCTGCCCGAGTATTCTCAGGACTCGTCTTCAAAGGGTTAAAGGGCCCTGCTGTCAAAGCAACCTGCTGTCAAAGCAACGTAGCCATCTAAACGCTGTGCCTGAAAGGCAACATAAATGATGGGAACTGATTTCAGATGTCGCCAATGGTAGTAAAATCTTGAATCACTTTCCCTCACTGTACTCTCTCATGTCATACACATGCTCAGTTCTTGATAATTATCTGCAAATTTCAAATTTAATGATTGCTCAAATGTGGGTCAGGATGTAACAGAGTACTACTCACTACAGCAAACATATCTCAATAGTGGGCAACAAATGCATGACAGTGAAAGGCAGAAATAGACATTATTACCCACACTTATTTCAGTGAGAAGGATATAATTTATCTTACCAAGAAAACACATTGTTAATAAACTCACCCTGCAATATTGTGCATGCATCCTCTATCACAGAAGGAATGCACATTGTTAATGTGTACACACAAGCTACGACTGATTTTTTTTTCTTTTTTCACACAACTTAGTTACACTTGTAACAGAAACAAGTTTCACAATTCAATCATGCACAAGACCAATTGGTGAATCCAAATCATATGATTGAAGATCAAGGCATAACAAAGCAAAAAATGTAAATCAAATAAACCTCATATATATCCACTGCAGTCATTCATCTTTTCCATTCAAATATACTGCAAATTTGAAGAGAGGGCTCGTGGCCACACTGAAGAATTTCTTAAACTCTTATCTACAATTGTCCTCCTTTCACAGTCAAGGCCAGGACAAGGTGGACTGAGGGTATCTTTAATTATGATGTCCTACACGTCTTGAGGAGTCACAGTGGACATTGGCGGACAACTGGTCTTTACATTTGGTAACATTCTTTTGGTTTCAGGAGAAATCCTTTGGAGGAATCAATGATGGAAAGTGCTAATTACAGTGCACTCCCATTACAACGAACATGGTTATAACGAAATTTCGTTATAACGAAGTAAATCTTCTGGTCCCAAAATTATCACCATTAAAGTCTATGGTACAAAATTCGCTTATAACGAACACGGTTATTGCGAAATTTCCGTAATAATGAAGTCTTTTCCGAGCACCACAGACAAAGAAAAACAAAAGAAATGTGCTCCATTATAACGAAATGCGAATTGCTTTCGAAAATACGTAGCGGAACAAGCATTTATAGCGTCTCTGCAAGGGTGAACGCTTCATACCACTGTGTGTTCGCTCCTTGTGTCATGCACAGTTTCTGAGGGGAACTTGCATTTATTATTGTAATACAGTTATCCCAGCACATTTCACATAGCTTTCCAGTGTATGATGAGTTTCAGCAAACAAAATATTATATACGTGGTTTCCTTGTTTTCGTTATACATGTATATTGTATTTGGTCAGTTATAACGAAATTTTGTTATAACAAAAGAAAAGTGGCGGTTCCGAGCATTTCGTTATAACGGGAGTGCACTGTAGTGTAAAATATATCATTAGTTGTCATGACAATCAAGACGTTTGTAATACCGCCACATCTTCACTGAAACTCTCCATGGGGGTGGGTCATGGCCGATGTATGTACATTTTGGAAGGGAAACTACTGCATTTACACAGATGCTGGGCATATGACAGAACCGCTGAAACTATGGGCTATAGTTTTATCTAAATGACCGCCCTTTTCAAATCCTTCTGTATAATGTACTCTATGCACTCTGTACCACTGTCTATGCTTAAACTATGTACAGCTACAGATCAAAGGTGGGTGAACAGATATATAAACAGATGGATGAATAGATAGATAGATGGATGGATAGACAATTTGACAGACTGATAGATAGCTGGATAGATGATAAGAAAAATTGTATGTATAGACCGATTCTGTGAGGCAGTTTGTGTATTATCAGCATGGGCAGCGCCATTACTGCGGTGTCTCCGCCGACCCCCCCCCCCACCCCCCTCCCTACATTAGCACGCGCACGGAATGAAAAACTGATGCATGGTTGTTTTAGCCAATAGGCGTCTCGTACTGAGTGCGCGAACGCTTGCTTGATGCGCGAACCTTTGTTACAAGTGCGCGTACTCCTGCTACAAGTGCGCGATAAACATGTTGCTCGTGGGGTGGGGGAGAGGAGGAGGGGGGGTAGGCTGGGACACCGCAATTTGAGCTAATGGCTGCGCCCAGTGCCACAATTTGTCTGCTGCCCTCAACGAACCCGAATCGGTCTATAGAGAGAAAGAAATAGAGCAAGAGAGGGAAGACATAGCAGGAATGGAGTTTGATGTTTGCACTTTTAATAATCAACAACAACAAAAATCACTTCTGTCTGTGACTCCCTCTTTTCACATAAACAGCCATGAACTACTCACAGACTTGTCTTATGATCAACACTGGCACATAAAGTGCAACAGGTATTTGAAAAAGAACAAGAAGTCCATCACTGGCATTGAAAATAATATTAGCAGAGTACATCCATTGCAGTTTACTTTCAGTGCAAAACTTGCTTTCCTACATTTTATTTACATCTTCACCATACCAAGGATTGATGTCCTTAGACTATTCGTGGATTTATCAAGTAGCAAAATAGCTTGCCTTGGCTAAGTAGTGATATTTGGTCCATACATAGTGTCACATTAACATGTACATGTAGTTAAACTAGAATGTGAAGCATGCAACTTGGTGTAAGAGTTATAATCAATGAACAACAAATTATGTCAACTACAGAAAAAAAAAAATCATAGAAAATATACTTAAAATACAAAAAACAACAACATTGAATTAAAGGATGTCCTACTTCCTTTTATCCGTAAGTTTGATAATCATGCGATGATTCTTTACATCCAGTCTTCACTCAACCATGGTGACAAAAATATACTTGTTTTTGTATCAAGGTGAGAAGCGGAGATGTTGATGCAGGAACCGTTTGTGGTCGAAGTAATTAAACTCAAATTTACTTCGATTTGTGGTTTAAAGTCAGAGGTGCTACTCTGAATATACAAAAACTGAATCTTTAAAGTTGAGGCAGTTGCTCATTCCTTAGACTATGTCACAATACTTTTGGACACAGACCAGCATGGCATTGACATGCACCCCTAAAACCCATCACCATCCATCCTCCCCCCCCCCCCACCCCACCCTTTGAAGATGGTGTTCAAACTTATTGACCTTATGCCTCAGCATACCTCACAACCGTTCTTCTGGCAAGACTAGGTTTTCTGACTATGTCTGCAATACATGCCATCATCAAAGTTATCACGGGTGCTTTTTTGTAGCTAATTCTTTTTATAACTTGGATACAAGGACTTGACACAGGCAGTGAGGAGATAATTTAAAAAAAAAAAAAAGAAAAAAAGGGTGTTTTTTATTACTAATTCAATTTCCACATACAACCGAGTTAAGAATTTAAAAAAAAAATTCCAAGTGAATAGAACAACATTTTGTAACTTCAGATTTATGAGAGGTACACATATCACATGAATTACAGGAGAGTAACTTAGGAGCAGTCAGTTTGTTTCCATGACACCACGCCTCTGAAAGATAATCCTACAGTATACTTGTACCTCACATTGTGACTCTAGTTTAGTTGTGGCCACATTGAGAAAGTACATCCTTACATCACATCGAATAGATGTCACCTTAACAGTCCAATAATAAAACATTTCAAGGAAAAATGTCGTCAAGAAATCATTTTAAACACTGAATGACTAGGTCAGAAACAGTCTCTTCTCAACTATGACTCATATCCAAGTGGCCTGAAAGATTTTACGGATATGGGCAGGCTTAGAAAAGAAGACGACCACCTTTACAATAAATATGACATGCAAGCAATACAGAGCAGGATATGTTTGAGGGCATTTTGTACGACTCTATAGGGGCTCACAATTCCAACCTCAGGATTTCTCTGCTGCACATTCAGCAACGTCCATAGCCTCCTCCCCCTCCGCCTGCCCTGACCATCGCAGTAGTAGCTTGTGAATATCTCTGTGGCCCATGTCTGCCGCTAGCTGGAGGGGCGTGATGCCATTCATTCTTGCTGCGATGTCAGCTCCAGCAGAAACCAGAGCCTCACTTGCCTCCAGATGACCTTCACATGGTGAAAAATTGAAATGATTTCACAATTGTTGCTCTTCCTGCAAAAGTGACAGCATCCCGTTATATGCTATTATAAAATTTAGAATAACAGAATGTAATTCTTGCTCTTCTTTCATTACTTTATCAACCATAAAGAGGAATAACTCTTATCAAATGGAGAGAAAATAATGTGTTTCTATCTAGTAGATCTTGAAAAGAAATGCATTTAGAAAATTTGTTGGAGTTTGAACTTTACTTCATCGACAGCACAATGAAACACAAGCCAGAAAGGAAGATTGTCGCACATCAGAAGACATCCATGAACCCTTGCATATTAAAGTTGAGATCACTTTGTAATGTGGTGTCGTTCATAATTTTGCTGCTTACTTCAGCAGATTTCGACAGCACTGTTATCTCTAAACTGGTCAGGTTTCGCTCTTAGGATGTGAAAAACCTGTCAAAATTGAAGGATCAGTCCCTGCCTGTGCATCAGCAGTGTCTCACCTTGCATCACTGCCAGGTGCAGAGGGGTGGCGTCATCGCACTGAGGGTTGGGAATGTTGACGTCGGCATTGCCCCGCGTCAGGAGAACCTGTATGCAGTCCACATAGTTCCAATTGGCTGCCGTGTGCAAGGGGGTGTTGCCGGACTCCCCCGGTTCATTGACTGGTAGGAAGTCTTTATGCTGTGAAGGAGGGAGAGAGAGAGACCAATACAGAAATTATGCAATAATTACAGCAAGCGTTATGTACCTGATCAAATCGCTATTTAGTGTGTGCATGTGTTTGTGAGGGGAAGTGGTGGATGAAAATATGCATGTCTAGATATGTTATCTATGCTTTAACAATTGCAATACTGTATTTACATGTACATATAATATACAGTACTACACCCATAGCTTCCAGAGTATCACCTGGTCAATAACAAGTTTTATCCGCTGAAAGTAGACTGTACTTCAGTTGCTACCTGCTAATTTTTAGTAATTGCAACATTTAGGTAATTTATCTCTTTTTTTTCAGAGTATTCTTCTAATATATTTCAGATTTCAATAGTGTGAGTTCTCTGTCTTCACTCTTTTAAATGATTTAAATCACCCTTCCTCATCTGTTTGTAATCTCATACCTTGGTTATCAGGTAATGAAGAGCGTTACTCTGATTCGCCAGCACTGCAGCAAACGTCAAAGTTCTATCGTGATCATCCCGGACATTGGGCTTCACCCTCCCGTTCCTAAGAAAGTAGTAGATGACACTAACATAACCCTTCTTCACAGCTGTAAAGAGCCGTTTTTGTGCGACACAGTCAGCACTATTATCTCCCACTTTGGCAGCACTTTTCTCTCCAGCCAAACCGGCATTAATACTTCCAGTGACCCGCCTGTAGAAACCAACAATACTGGTCCAGATGCTAAGGAGCGCAAATGCACGCAGAGCCAGCAAACATTGCGCGTGGGTTCGGTTTCTTGTCGTAACTCTCACTGCCGTCAGGAGTTGCTTGTATGCCTGAGTCTTTTGAGACGTTATCGTGTCGAGGATATCGAGGAAAACATGAGGTCCCTGCCCACTGCACAGTTTGGTGGGGTACTCTTTCAGGATAGCAGTCATAATTTTGTTCAAGTCAGCAGGGCAAACTTTACCCTTCTTGTAGGCATCCCCGAAGGCCGCCATCAATTCGTCAGCAATGATGCCAATCTCCAGTTTGTAGATCTCAAGACGCTGGTTGTCTGGGAATTCGGTCAACCAGAACTGGGCAAAGTCCACAAAGTGATCCACGTCGCTGCACCAGGATGTGAGATCATTCAGCATGTCAGTGGTCCGCTGGAGCCACTCCTTGACCACGTCCTCTGCGATGAACTGCAGGATGGTGTCGAAGTTGGTCTGGGCTGCTTCTCCGCTCCCAGACTTGTCGCTGCCTGAGCTGCTGCCCGAGCCAGGTCTCGATGTTCCCTTGACAGGTGGAAGAGGGGCCACGTCCTTGCGGAAGTTAAATGCAGAGTTATTCGAGAGAGACTTGCTCTTGGCTGACTGGGGGCGCTTTCCAGATCTCACCCTGGCTCCTCCCTTGTTACCAGGTGGTGGTCTGGGCACGGCAAACCCGTCATTTGTAAATCTCTGGTGACGCCCTTGGTGGTCGGGCATCTGAATAAAGTCTCCATTTCCACCAATTCCACTTGACTTTTCACCAAAGATGCTTAATGAGCTGAGCGGTCTGGAGAGATCCAAGTCATCCTCATCATCGCTGTCCCTTATTGTCAGTCTAGACACGCAGATGAGATCTCGCAGATCCTTAACACTACGAGTCATCTTGCAGCTTTATTTCTCACTGAGAAACTGGAAGGAAGATCTGACAAGGAACTCAATGCCAAAGTCCTTGCTGTATAAATTCAAATGCAGTTGGAAAGAACAGTGCACTATCCGATTTGGACAACATTGATTTGAAGTTGGAGACGCACATCACATGCAAGCAGACCCAAGAAAACAAACGTAGGAATACGCAGACGGCACCTGTATGCCAAGTTAAAGAAGAAGCTCAATGTTCTGGTTAACATTGGGAACGGAGGCTCAGATGGAAGGCTTGTCTTGATGGCATGCTCTTGACGATTCCGGTAGTATTGCAACAGCCTGAAAAATATTCAGAGGTGTAAGAGAGAAGGACAATGACACAGTGAAGTACAATGTAATATACTCATAAACATTTGAAAGTTTGACGAGAAGATCAAATAAACAGCACAGTGTGATAGTAACTACACACAGCCCAGTCGCTGTATAAATAGCGACAGGGCTGTACCGGAGCGGCCCACAACACAAAGAGAGCTCAGCGATCACCTTACGATCGCTTTGAGTTTTGATACTTGACATCACTTTTTGTCGCCTCAAACTCATTGAATGTAATCTTTATAAATGACACTACATAGAGCTCTATGTTTTTGATATTGACAAACACATTTCACAACTTACCGAAAATGAAGATTATATGCAGCATGTGCGAACGGTACATCTGATAATCGGGAGTTCACGCGATCGGGAATGCACTTTTAAAGGTCACACTGTCGACCGTGCTGCTACTAAAGAGTGCATGCACGCAATAGATTGCTGCACTTCCAGCCACGCACGCGCACGCATAATTTGCGGAGTGGTCAACGCGCCATTTTGAATTCTGCAACGATGAACCCCAACAGTCAGGGATTGTGCTAAAAAGTGTCTTTCTTTTTGGTTCCATGGACTCCTCATGAGGGCTCTCTATGGACTTACATACCTTCTGTAATGTAAGCATGCACTTTATGTGAGTAACGTATAAATGTCTATATAAGTAACGTACACATAAATTCTTATAAGTTTTGTAGTTGTGTTGTGGTTCCCCGATTTGATGGAAAGGCCCCGTCTGTCTGACGCCGTGCTTTGCAGAGCGTCTGGTCGGGCTAAGTGTGATAGTAGATTTCTATACCGAATTATTGAGAAACTTCAAAGTGAAAGGCATTGGCTTTACATAACACACAGCTTTTTGTTAGTAATTTCTAGATATGTAGCGCCATCAACAGCAATTGGAGGACAGAGATACATGTAACGTTGGAAATTGAGAGTAGCATTGGGGGTACCACCTATCGTCACCCTAAGGATCTGTAGCTTGTTTATTCTAAAAATATAAAACAAATTCGTCTAATTCTTACCTCAAATATGCCATAAATACTGCAGTTTTGAATGTTGTGACCATCTCGTTGATTATGAATCTCCGTTTTAAAATAGTGCAATTTTAGTGCATGCAATCGGTTTTCTTTGCGCAGCTCAAAAGGGTACCTAGTGATCGGCACCCCTTCCCCTCCATAGGTAATACACGTGAATTTCACAGCCATATGTCGTTACTGAGCGGATGTGTAATTGAAACGTGTTTAGTTTGGTTTGTTAGTTTGTTTTTGACTTTGATTTTTGTTTCTTCATTTTTGTTTTTATAGCTAATGACACTCAATCCCGCGTAAACCTTTTCGTTCTACGCGCAAACAGCCATGATACGCAGGGTGCCGATGCCAAGGTACCCTGCCGATAGGTGGTACCCCTACCATACTTGCATTTAGGCCAATTGGTGCTGGATATCTTCTCACTCTTGGATGAATGAACACAAACACACACTGATAATTACTGCAGTTATGGTACTTATGGCTATGGGTAAACTCCGCCTGGCGGATAAACTCAAGCCCCAAAACAGACGCAGGTGCGGTTCATTTATTGATAATCCTTGCATTCCACTGATTTTCTAACGTTGTTAGTACTTAGATCTCTTAACACTGAACAGTTAGACTCTGCCCAGCAGGGTTATTTTCAACTAAAAGAGCAAGAGGAGAGGCTTCTTCAAAACATGAATGTGCATCATTTGCTCATATCCACTAACTGAGACACAACTTTTCCTCTAGACGAACATTCATTGATGCCTATTGGCGAACAACAGTAAAATCTATTGCAGACCTTCCCACATGATTGCCTTTTCATATTTGACAGTACGCATTATAGAATGGGTAGCGAGAATCCTGCGATCTGATTGGTCGAGAGCTATGTGTTCATTTTTACTGGCCGCACGCTGAGTCACAGTGGCAAACATGTTATCGCGCACTTAGCAAGAGTACGCGTACTTGTAACAAAGGTTCGCGCACTAAAGCAAGCGTTCGCGCACTCAGCTTGGCCATGCATCCAGTAAAAACTGATGCATGGCTGGCCATGCATCCAGTAAAAACGGTAAGTACGGGTATGCATGCCCTTTACGGCAAGCCAAAAGGAAATGCATCCAGTAATTTTGTCATCGGGTAACACGATAGAAAACTGGGTTTTTGACAAGAAAATTACCCATTCTATAAATCAAATGACGCACATGTCTTTTCGTGCGTCAGTCGGAATATAGTGTGCATGCGGTAACTATGGAATTTAGCCTAAACCCACTCGGCTTCGCCTCGTGGGTTAAGCATTCCATAGTTACCTTATGCACACAATTCCGACTGACGCACTCAGACCTGTGCGTCATTTGTATATTGACACTGCACTAACACGGAAAGGCAAGGTTGGGACTACACTTATACATTGGAACGAAATTGCAGTTTTCCCTCTCAGTAAAGCCTTATAATCAATTCAGCAGTTTTCAACCCTTTCCGTAGATTATTGCGATAATTAATGCTAACTTCTTCTGCAATTTAATCACATGAAAAACATTATCCTATGTACAGGAAGGAAAGGTAAATGAACGAAAAGCAAAGAATGTTAGTTACCACGGAGCCATGGTATCGTCAACGGGCCTCGGAAATACCGTGGAACATTACGTCAATGGTTTCGTCGCGCCGTAGTTAAAGTTGTTATGGACCAGTGCAGTGTGTGTGCAGAAGACCCTCGCTCAGAAAAGACGTGGGTGGGCGCGCACTGGCTTCAGAGTGAAGGGGGCCGGGGGGGGGGGGGGGGGTTATCCCGAACGCAGGGGCCGTGGAAATGGGATGGGGATCATCACAACCCCCAGGGCCCCTCTTGTATAAAAATCGGAAATGATTATCAAAAGAAAAAAAAAAAAACGATTATATAGCATATCCGGGCAATTACCCCCCGAGGGCAATTACCCCCCGTCTAAATACTGGTTAGTGGTAAGGTTAGAGTTAAGATTAGGGTTAGGGTTGGGTTTAGTGTTCGGGAGTTTGGGTTATGGTTAGGATTAGTATTAGGATTAGGATTATGGACAGGGGAAGGGTCCGGGGTAATTGCCCAGGGGGTAATTGCCCTAGACCCTTATATAGGCCCTAACGCTGTTTCATGAATACGATATTATCTATAACTATGTAAACGTTACAAATTCTTCAACTTGTTTCCTTTTGTCTATTTCTTTTTTTGCATATTGCATATATTATAGGTCCCATTTATACTATCTTTACCAGACCTTTACCCGTCTGTCTGCATTCTATATTTGGTAGTATTTGCTACTTCCGTAACTTGAAAATGATATGAAATTGTACTAAAAAACAAAACAAAAAAAACTACGATTTTTATACTTCTGTTGAGCCGTGTTTCGGTCTCCATATTAGTTCATTGAAGGGGCCTAGCTCTTTTGACGTCTGGTCGACTCGCATTCTCTTCCTGTCTCTCTTGGTAGCCGTATATTGAGTCATCATTAAATCGCCAACGAGTGAAGCACAGAAAGCAGCTATTTTAGTGTCGGCATATCTGGTAATTTAGTGCTTAAATCATCAGCCCATGCTTTTCACTCATTGTCATTCATTCATTTTCAGTCTCCAACAAAAACATGTAAATATGCTGTTTGGGGTTTTTTTAAGAAAACAAGCTCATATGGACATTATTATCTCCAACAAAACTGGCAAACATGATTTTTACAGAAAACAAGCGCATATTGACATTTCATCTCCAACAAAAACGTGTAAATAGGATTTATTCCTTTTACAGAAATTAAGTGCATAATATTGATATTTCAATGTAATAAAGAGTTATATACGTGGTTGTATTCACTTTTGAGACTATCAGACTTTTCACTATTTCACACCTGCTGTTACTGCACTCCAAGGAGAAGGATATCGGGGAGGAGGAAGGGGAGGCGGAAGGGAGGAGGAAAATGATGACGGTGAAAACAGTCACTTTTGGTGTAAGGTTAGGTGAGATTCGCAAACGGAATGTATGATCATGATTTTGAAACAAATGTACCAAAGAAGTATCTCAACTTGATCGACGGACACGTCTGAAGCATGCAGTATAAAATTCGCAATTCATGCGAGTGACTTGCAATTCGAAAATCGATTACATAACAATGTTTTAACAAGGGTCTCGAAATACGATGTCTCTTAATCACCGTGATCACGCTGGAAGATAACACCATTAAAGACGCTGTTTTATTTAAACAACAGATTTACTATGGTAAAGACAAGGAAGTAATTTGTCGAGCTATCTCGCAGTCGCTGTTGCACGCAATCATACCTTTGCCAGACGTTATTCAAAGCTGAGCTGACGCTTCATATATCCCGAAGTTGTGGACTCTCAGACGTTTACGGTGGACTCCATCACCTTCCATCGTTGATTGAAAACATGGCGCCGAAAATTGCCCTCATCACCGGCTGCTCTGCTGGTATTGGGCTCCACGTAGCCGTCCGGCTGGCTAAGGATCCCAAACAGTCCTACTTGGTCTACGCCACCATGAGGAATCTTGCTAAGAAGGCGGACCTTGAGAAGGAGGCTGGCAGTGCTTTGAATAAGACGCTGTTCATCCGGGAACTTGACGTCACCAAGGAGGGGTCGATCGTTGCCACGGTCAAGTTCATCCTCGACAAGCACCAATGCATTGACATTCTCGGTAAGTCATGATTTTCTTACAGAAGAGTATAGTTGTATTAAACGGCTTCAAGTCTTTACAGACAAATTCGACTAGAATATGAATTATGGTCGTTCATTGGAATTCACAGGCGGACGAACTATTTCATTTTCTTTATCGATCAGGGTGGGGTTATTTTCAGCTTACGGCATCGCAGCTTACTTTTTTCAATTAAATTCAATTCATTTCATAGTGAAATGATCACGGATTGGCATCGCATATTAAACGGGCAGAGACGCATGGATTACAAACATGTAGAAATAAACGAGAAATAATAAAGTGAAAGAAAAGAAAACTACCAGTCCAAGTAGGATACTATGTCTAGTTCACCAACCCAAGATTCTGTGATCCATGTTTGCAGTTTGACTCTGATGGCATTCCCATTGGCAACTTCTTCGTATACGATGTCAATGGCATTGTTTGATTATGATCCGGGAAAGGTTAATGATTTTACTGGACTCTGCCTTCCCCATATACAGTAAATAATGCTGGCTTCGGTTGGTACGGCCCTCTTGAAGATATGTCTCAGGATAAGATGCAAACAATGATGAACACGAACGTCGTGGGACTCATTCGAATGACCCAGGAGGTGATTCCTGCCATGAAACGCCAGAGGTCAGGCCGCATCGTCAATATCAGCAGCTTGGTAGGGATTATGGGTAAGAATCTATAATAGCGTTGTCTTCATAGTCTAAATTATTCACTGCAACACTGTCGTTCAACAGAATTCCTTCTCAGTATATCACCATATATGAATCAACATAAGTTGATAGACTGGGGAACATTAACAGTAACAAAATAAAGTTTTGAAATGACCATAACAAACAAAATAATGATGATGATAATAATAATAATAATAATAATGATAGCAGCAATAATAAAAATAATATAGTGTACATTTCTAAAACGCAACAATCCACCAAAGAGAATGATGCTCACGGCGCTTTATAATCTTTAAGGTTAAGAGAAGGAAAAAAGAAGAACAACAAGATGTGTAATGAAGGATTGGAAAAACATGAATTCGCCCGTATTACCTGTCCAAAAATGGGACAGGGAGAGTGTGAAAGTTAGTCTACTTTTCATCAATATATATTAAGTAACGAACGAACTAGGTGCATTTTGTACTGTTGGTTTCTGTGCGAGGGTTACAGTTCGTTATTCCGAAGGTTTGTTAATCCCAAAATGCTAAAATGTTCGCTATTCCGATCAAAGCCTCGTTAGCACGCGCCTCTCTTCATTTTCGGATGAGTAAATCTTCGGAAATCGGGAAAACTAAAAGAAAAAAATATTCGGTTATTAACCAATCTTTTTTCATCCTCGGGTTAACGAACATCTATACAGAAATAGGAATTCATGTGTTTCTGAGTAACGAACTATCACAAACGAAATTTATTTCATTTTCGAATTAACCAACATTCGGAATAACTATCGTTACCCCTATTTTTCTGCGTCCGGTGCAAATAGTTTTGCAGTGCATGTCTATTACATTTTCATGCACACTCTTATCGGAGTGAATTAGGCGCATGCGTATGTTGCATCGAAGTGAAAAAAAAATATCTCAAATTAAGGCAGAAAATCAGTTTCGTGTTCATTTTTCAATATTACACACTATTTTGTGGCTGTTTTTTACCTTATTCGTCTCAACACCCCCATTTCTCCTACAAGGCTTCCCTCTCTGCGCTGTTTACAGCGCCTCCAAGTTTGCTGTTGACGGGTTCTGCGAATCCATGTGGCCTGAACTAAATGCGTTCGGAGTCTGGTAAGTGGTGGGGCCCGCAGCCTCCAACCTGTTATGACTGTCTAGGACTTTAAAATAAAGACAGAAATGGTAGTAAAATTCAAAAACATACATCAGATGTGCCTCTTACACACAAAGATATACGCTGTTTCTGATAATTTTGCTCAAAATTACTGCATTGAAACTTCTCGTTGATATCTTCTTGTTGATATTTCATGCTGATATCTGATGAAAGACAAAGCACTGAAAATTTTGATTTGTTGTATACTTCCTTAGAATTAAGTGCGACGTTTGCATTGACCTGCATGATGTCAATCAATATATTTTAAATTTCATTAAGTACTATTAATTGCATCATGAATCAAATTCTATAAGCACATGTGATCGATATCTGGCTAATGAAACTATCATTCAGTTGTTGTTGTTGTTGATGATGATTCATTTTGATTATTTTCAGTCAATTTGCCCTCCTTCACTCCCTCCAAACATCACAGGATCAGCTCGGTAAACCCGGGACCAGTGGAGACTGCGTTCCACACCACGGCCGCCGTAGATATGCCGACACCCGAGACGATGAGCAAGTCCAAGGCCGATCCAGAAACCCACAAAGTAGGGCTTAAGATTGTGTTCATCTTGAAAGCAACATTGCAATGTTATCTGGCTCATTCATCTTTATCAAGAGGAATGACAGACAATACCTGCCATAATAGTTTTGTAAGCAAATAATTATAGTATAATCATCATAGTAATGATGTATGCTATATTATGTCTCAGCTTTGTGCTTTGTTGGCTGTTTTGACAGTTTTGAATACCTGTATGTAGGCCTTGATTGAAACTATACATACGATTATCTTTTGATGTTCCTCACTGTGATAGAAACATTATCTATGTAATATTTGCTGAGCTGACTACCGGTCCGGAACAGTGTAACAACGTTATAACAATAATAGTCACTTTTTTGTTTTTGGTATATTATCATTATGAGGTCCATCATGACCATACAAGAGTTTGGCCACTTTTATTCTTTTTGCATCTTATATCATTACCATCCTAGATATCATTATTGTATTTCTCTTTTCATCGCAAATCAGTCTCATTTTCCCTATGATCACTGCCAATTGTTATCATTTTTCTTCTCTTTGATTGTAAATTTGAATTGAATTTATTCATGTACCTATACTGCAGTACTGGAACATACAAAATAATTATTGATGGACAGGGAAAAAATACAACGTATCAACGATATCAAACAATCAAAGCGTAATACACAATCTTGTTAAATGCACAATATTAACAATCTTCTCTCACAATAATGACGTCATAACACAGATAATTGGTGAGTGCGCTCAGTGGATGAGATCAACCAACGGGCCTCCGATGCAAGACGTTAGCGCCGTCTCGGACACGTTGTTGGAATGTCTCCAGGCCGAGAAGCCCGTTCTTCGCTACGGCACCAGCGACTACGTGAGGCAGCGGGTGAAGGAACGGTACGCCGACGGAGCGGGAATGATCGCGGTCAAGATGTGGCAGGCGTGGCTGGGAAAAGAGTGACGGATTCAATCCTCAAACAACGAGAAATGATGATAAAAAAATAGACACACTGGTTCATACAGAGAGTAGATCAATCTATAATAGCACGGTTGTTTGAATACATAGTGATTTTACAGCCAAACGGATGACTTTCCCGACGTAGCAGTCACGAGATACGCAATAATGATATGACAACGTACGGATTGGATTTCAAACACTGGAATGTGATAACGGCATAGGAACACAATGAATTGAACATAATCATAGATCATAAAAGTATAATGGCATGCAATTTCCCCGGACCCGTGGCATATCAATACCCCTCAGTTGTTCGAGACACCATCGGCAGAGGATTCCCAATTCTATTTATAGGTATGACCAATATTATTTCTTGTTCACATTGATGTCAGAGAAAAGTGGCAATTGTCACTGATAAAAAGTTTTATGAAACGGGTCCCCTGGATGGCTCTTATAATGCGGTACAAAATAGGAGAGACAACATTGACAAAATTAATATATAGATTGTATATCTATCCCAATGAACTCAAATTGATTCGCTACAGAGATTTAAAGGTACTTTCACTTCTCATTTGATATTGCTGTGAAGAAAGATCTAAACATTAAAAAGCTCTTGGGTTTTTTTTTCCTCTTTCATTGTTTTATCACAACTTGTGATGGGCACTCTCCTTTACACGAAAACCACCGTGCTTCCGTTAGACAGCTATAGCGCTGACCAGTGCTAATAATTATGATGTACAGCGTACAGCGGGTATATACTTCGTATTATTCAAATTGACACCATCGAGATGTTTTTCATTAATCTGAATAATAAATTATAAAGAAATTATGGTACCTATAAAGAAGAATTCCACAAAATTTAACCTTTTCTTGAAAAGTACACTTACTGAATGTCACCCATTGGTGGCGCTATTCATCACATTATAAAGAAATACATGGTAAATTTGCGAAAATCATGCTTTCCCCTGTATCTATATCTATGTCCTTTTTATTTGACAAATATCTTTTATATTTGCCACTGAGAATAGGAATTCAAACTTCACTGTTCGTTATGGTCAAGATTTCTCAAGGACATCTGGGGTGGTATTCATCCCGTCATGATTAGTATTGCTTGAGAATAGGTACAACCTCTCATGTTTCCATAATCAAAATCTTGAGTTTGCAGAATCTAGATTCAAAATGAAATAGATCAAAAGGGAAATCCTGGACAATATACTGTTTTTAGTTCTATCATATTTCATTTCTGTAATTTCTATAATCACAATTCATTGTTGATATTGATGCTTTTTGTCACAATAAAAGAATAAAGGATATCGAATGAGAGGACCATTTCAGGGTCATTCACAACGATGTCTTTACGAGGACTCCCGCTTTCCCGTTCTTTGTCTCTCTCTCTCCCACTCTCGTCTCTGCCTCACAAACCCCCTCTTAGTATATACCTCCCTCTTTCTTCGGGTGCTGTTCGTTATTCCGAAGGTTCATTATTCCGAAGGTTCACTATTCCGAAGGTTCGTTAATCCGAAACACACATTTGATCAAATTCCTACCTATATAGAGGTTCGTTAATCCGAAAATGAAAAAGGGTTCGTTAATCCGAACATTATTTTGTGGCGTTATTCCGAAGGTTCGTTAATCCGAAAGTGAAATAGGGTTCGCTATTCCGAAGGTTCGTTAATCCGAAAGTGAAATAGGGTTCGCTATTCCGAAGGCTCGTTTATCCGAAAATGAAATAGGGTTCGTTATTCCGAAGGTTCGTTAATCCGAAAAAGAAATAGGGTTCGTTATTCCGAAGGTTCGTTGATCCGACAATGAAATAGGGTACGTAACGAACCTTCGGAATAACGAGCTTTGTTTCATTTTCGAATTAACGAACCTTCGGAATAACGAACCTTCGGAATAACGAACCTTTTCATTTTCGAATTAATGAACCTTCGGAATAACAAACCTTATCACATTTTCGGATTACCAACTGTAACCCTTTCTTCTCCTCCTCCCTTCCTCTCTAGTCCATATCCTGGTTAAATATGTGTTTACTATACGGAAATGTGGGAATGGTTTTTGTAATGTTATAATTCTTTTACCCGTATTGTATATGTATTATATTTTATTGTAACATCGTGTAAATCAGTTACCGACTACAATATTATACGATTCAAATAAACCATTATTGAATTGAATTGCAATGAATTGAATTGAATTGATCATTTAATTCACCAAGTATAGCCTAGAAAATCCCATCTCATGTAAAGAAGCATTATATTGCTAACTTCAGAAAAAACAGACAAAATGTTTGTCAGTTGCCATAGCAACCAGCTGTATCGGAAAAAAATACCTAAACGTCTGCAATAAAATTTCAGGAAAAGTTCGCCAAATTTAGTTGAAGTTATTGCGTTGAGGATGTCAAAATGCAATGACAATTGAATTAGGCCCTATATTCACGGGGTCACATTAGGCCTACGTGAAACGTTAGCCCCCCCCCCCCTTTTTTTTTTTAGGGTTGATATTCACCTGAATTTAAAAAAAAAAGAAATACAGTACTTTTGTCTCTCTCTCCAAAGTTGTGTGTGTGTGTGTGTGTGTGTATGTGTGTGTGTGTGTGTGTGTTACACTGATCTGCATAGCATAATAGGTCTTAAAGGTTGTATTTGCTAACTGCCATCAACCAAGAACATTAAAAAATTAGGCCTACCCCGATTGTGCAAAACTGAGGGGAATAGGCCCTATACTCCCTGAATACTGAACACTTAAATGTTCTGGTGACTATACGGACTATCGAAGAGTGTAGGCCCTCTACTTATGCTACCACAATAAATCAGTGAGAGATGGTTCCGGTCTGCGTTTTTTTTTTAAGACGGCACAGATTGGGGCATGGCGCGTGTTAAACCTATGGGAAAAACGTTGGGTTAGGGTTTTTGGTTATGGTTATGGTTAGGGTTAGGGTTAGGGTTGGGGTTAGGGTTAGGGTTAGGGTTAGGGTTAGGGTTTGATGGTTAGGGTTAGGATTAGGATTAGGGTTAGGTTTAGGAGTAGGGTCCCCGATAGATTTTTAGTTTCCCCAATCTGTGCCGTCTAAAAAAAACACGCTTCCGGTCTATAGGGCTCACACCTGTAAATATAATGAAATGTCCCGAAATTCAGAAAAAAAAATAATCAAAAATCAGAAACGAAGTTTGGCAAAAAAAAAAAATGAATAGCTGCAGATATTGAGTATGAATTCCTCTACAAATTGCATTTTGGTTGGCATATAAAGCTTTTCTCATGGAATTTGAAGGCACGTACTTGATTGAGTGCGTGTACAGAAAATAGGTGATTTTTTGAGTGAAAATTACTCGTAGTCTGGCTTTGAGAACCCTTGGACAGAGTTTGAGATGAAGAACCCCCTTGGAAATTTGATGGATGAAAGGGTAATAATTCTTATCACTTTTTCATGTTAGTGAAGATGAAGCACCTCATTTCTGCCAGCTCTTTTTGAGAATGTTTTGAATTTTGAATTTTAACACACGTCTCTTTGGGGAATAATAATACCCGTGTGAGCCCTATACAGTAGGCCTACCTGGCGACAGGTGATCAAGGGTCACACCTCCAGTACTAGTATTGAAGTCAGACTACTCGTAGTAAACAAACCAAAGCGCGCGCTATTGCGTCGTCAGTATTGGACGACGCGTGTTAAACCCACAAATGTAAAAACGCCCACAAATGTAAAAACGCCCACAAATGTAAAAATACATCGCCCACAAATGTAGAAAATCGACTACAAATGTAAAAATTTAACATCGCCCACAAATGTAGAAAACGCCCACTAATGTAGAAATGATTTCAAACGTCGCCCACAAATGTAAAAACTACAAGCACTATAACGTTAGTATACGTTGATATAAATACGCTCACTTTTACTTCTCTAGGATAGCAGTTTTGCACTTCTTGTAAAATAATGTGTAGATATCACAGAACTTAAAGAGTTCTGTGGTAGATATACGTGTACGGAGATGAGTGCGTGTGTGTGGGTATAGTAGTGGAGAGTTCGGGGAAGATGTGCGTGTGTCTGTCTGTGTGTTACGGTGTGCTGCGTGTCACACCTTTCCGGGCGGGCAGCTGCGCCTCCGGGCAAGTTACGCGGGATTGTTGCGAGTACGAGCAGTACAATTTCTGCGGGTAGACGTACTTGCGTTTTATACCTGCTATGCTAGACGCGTGCCACTTACCTGCTATTTGCATGCCGACCGGCCATGGAGTATCGTTGCATGTACTACTGTGATAACATGCTTGTCTTCTGTCTGTTTGTGTGTGTGTGTGTGTGTGTGTGTGTGTGTGCGTGCGTGCGTGTGTGTGTTTATGTTTTCCTGCAAGTTTCTGTTTCTGGGCGGCGGGTGAGGACTGACTTATCTGCAAAGGAATCCCTCTGAAGTAATTTGAAATGGCAGAAAGTCATACGGAATGTCTATATACTCTCAACTAACCAGCAGAGAGGCAGTAACTGACCCTCAACATGCACGCAGATGACCAGCGACACTGGCAAATCAGACTTGCGTGCGCATCTCCGGGTACTAGTGCGGGCCAACACCACCGCGGGGAGCTCCGGAGGAAAAAAAAAAAAAAAAAAAAAAAAAAAAACAGACACGATGTGACAAGGCCTTAGTTTTAGAGCTCCAGTCCCCGTATGTCGCTCGTAACTGAAAACGAATCGGCTTCGACAGGTCACAGTACACGGAATACATGCAATTAAGCAGCGCGAGTCTAGTAGCGCAAGACGCACGAAATAAGGGTCCACATAAATGCCCACTTAGTAGAAATACGTCAACCACAAATGTAAAAAATGTTTACATTTGTGGTTGATGTTTGAATTTTTTACTACATTAGTGGGCGTTTTTTACATTTGTGGGCGCTGTCGTTTTTACATTTGTGGTTGAAATTTTTTACATTTGTGGGCGGTGTTTTTTACATTTGTGGGCGATTTTTACATTTGTGGGCAATGTATTTTTACATTTGTGGGCGTTTTTACATTTGTGGGCGTTTTTACATTTGTGGGTTCAACAACGCGTCGCGTGTGCTACTGAAACCTTCGTGCCGCGCCGCCCGCACAGTACGAAACCAGCCAGCACTACATATACATGCTGTATTGAACTTGGGGGGAGGCGACGACAACGTCTGCAGCAAACGCAATGACTGTCCAAAAAGATGAGGTAAACGGCGGATTTGTGAATCCAAACAGCTTTCTCGTCAAGTACTTTTTGTCTGCGTGCGCTGCCACTGTTGCAGAAACTGGTGAGTTTATATAGATTGGTCTATGACGTGAAACTGAAATCACCGTCTTTCGACACAACGCTACACGACACACAGATAGGTTGGCTGCAGCCAGTGCAGGTGTATCAGACCGACAGCCAATCACGCGGGGCCCGGGGAGAGGCGGCCCGGGACGCGACAGTGCAGTGCAGTGCAGTTTTATTTACTTTGAGAAGGCCGACTGCGCCTGCAATGCAGTGGCCTCAACGATACAATTAGAATTGTACTGTATATTCTACTCTAGGCCCTACTGCTAGTATTCTAAAATATGGAAAGACCAGTCGAATTATTCTATTGGAATCAGCTCCCCATCAGTGAGACAGCCACTTCTTTCCGAGAACAATAGGCCTATAAATTACAGCTTCTATATTCTGTCCTTATTTTGGCACGTCATCTTGAAGCAGAGAAGGTCAAGAAGATTGACTAGAATCCAATTTGCGTGATTAAATCAATGTTATCAAGTTACTAGTAGGATTAGTACATAGTACACTGTACTTCATAAGTTCTGCATGACTCTTGTGTACATTCAGGATGTTTTGCTTTCTGGAGTGGTAGTGTACATGGTTCATTTAGTGTGAAGTCCTGTAAACTCAACATTATTTTGATGTTTGTAAACACAACGTCTGCACAGTTGATAGTGCTTATCTCGCTCAGATTTAGATATGTGTGTCTATTGTCTCCATCCATTGCATGTGGCCTTGTTGGCTGGAGGTTTGCTGACTTTGCTGTTTAACCATTTCCTCAGGAAGATTTGTAAGTTGGTTTGTCAGTCTGTCTGTATGATAGTCAAGCAAAATCTCAGATTATCACATGAATGGCTATGTCTATTTGCAACACAGAATAACAATACAGTGTGTCTCTAAAAAAAGTAAACCCAACTTCAACAGCAAATTTTCAGAAAACTATAAAATATTTGCACATTATTTTTTCATGGTTAGATAGTCCAATAAGTCCTCTATCCAATGATACCACATAGGTTATGTAACTCTCATGCATGACTGAGCATGATTCAACTTAGTGAATGGGTGTGAAATCATCACTGTGGCAAGTTATTTCTTGCTATTGTCATGCATTCAGGGCATATTTGAAGTTAAATTTTTGTCGGCAAAGGTTGTTCCTGACACAGGCACACTTCACATGCTTTTCAAACATGGTACAGTTGACAATTGAGCAGAGAGTATTCCTGGTAACTCGATACCAGGAACAAGAGAAAAGTTGCGTGGAAGTTCAAGAGGCTTTTCGGGTGCAGTTCCCCGACAGGCAGCCTTCAACACAAAGAGCCATCTGGCACAATGCGAGAAAGTACGCTGATCACGGAACTTGCCACAGTGATGATTTCACACCCATTCACTAAGTTGAATCATGCTCAGTCATGCATGAGAGTTACATAACCTACGTGGTATCATTGGACAGAGGACTTATAGGACTATCTAACCATGAAAAAATAATGTGTAAATATTTTATAGTTTTCTGAAAATTTGCCGTTGAAGTTGGGTTTACTTTTTTTAGAGACACCCTGTACATCAGAGAAACTGTGGTTTAGTCCCACATATAATTTGTAGACTGTACACAAATGCATGAAAGAGCAAGTTCGACATGACACAAACACCCTCAGAGACCACGCACACCAGAAGAGGAAGTTCAACTATTATTTCAAAAATTGCATCTGTTTAAATTTGAGTTTCCAAAAGCAATGTTTTTTTTCTTTTATCATTCACACAAACTGAAGATATCATTTGTTTTGTTTTGTTTTGTTTTTGATCACTTAGTAAGAAGCATGAGATCAAGATTTGCTTGGTACAATGGTAGTTTGAAGGAGAATAAGTCAGAGAGTGTAACTTTTATCAAAATTTTAAATTTCTCAAGTAAAACTGATTTTTAGGTTTTGAGAGTCCATAATATTCTAGGCAACTTCAGCCTTAAATTAGTCTTTTACTTGTGTGTCTTCCAGTTATTTTCTCACTATATGAAGAAAGCATCATTTCTAGTTCACACAGTTTTAGTGATTTATTTCATGTAATACTGTTGTCCAGTTGACTTTCAACTAGTACTTGTTTTGTATACAACCTTCCTTGTACATGTAGATCCTCCATGTTTTGTAAAATTATTTTGTGCCAGTGATAAAGGCTATGTTCCAAACAAGAGTGGAAAGGTGAATGACTTTGTGTTATTTCTTCACATTCACCCGTTCAGTCACCTATCCCCTGGACATCACCAAGACACGACTGCAGATACAGGGAGAGGTTGCGGCCGCCAAGCACTATGGGAACGAGGCAGCTATACCCTACAGGGGCATGGTCAGAACCGCCCTGGGCATTGGTGAGTATAGCTGTAACAGGGAGACTGTAATTAGATGATTAGTTCGGTCCTATACAGACTTGGTTTTCTTGCTGTCTACTGATGATATTTAGCCAAACTTAAATCTTTTATTAACCCTGCCAGTATTCATGGGAATGGTGATGGCAATGATAGTGATGATTATAATCATTAAAAACAAATTTCTTCATTTGTAAAGATAATGATGAATCAAGTAAGAGCAATAATATTATCATAGTACAGATAGTTATTGTAATAATCATTGCTTTCGTTATTGCCTATTACAGTAATCATCATCATCATCATCATCATCATCATTATCATTATCATCACAAGGGCCCAACACTAAGCTTTTTCTTTCCTTGTTGGCCCATTTGGGCCACATCTGGCAGCCTGAAAAGAAAAAAATGTATTGCCCCCAAAAAGTTGGAAACAAGAATAGATTTTGAATCCTACAATGTAGTTGCCTAATTAGGCCATCTAAAGATTAACCTTTTTTGTAATCTGGTAGCCACAATATTACTTTTTGGTGGCCCCAGGCCATCGGGCCACCACTAATATCAAGCCCTGATTATTATTCCTCATTTATTGCAAGACGAATTTAAATCAATAACTAAGTTGTAAATAAGTAATGCTGAAAACCGACCCAACGTCAATTCTTGTAAAAAAAAATGACTGCAATAACTGAAATTTACCCAGCTACTAGAATAAAAAACCATGACAGCTGCTCAAAAATGCAAACTTTCTGATTAGACATTTGTCAACTTTACTCGGTATTCAGAATGGTGGCTCAGTGGTGAGGGCACTTAACTTTTTTCCTGTCACATAGCATTCCATGACTAAAATGATTGAGATGTGCATTCCTCAGCGTACAACATAACACGATTGGGCTGTGTTTTACAGTATGTTTAAACGTCACCCACGATCTATTCCCTCCTAGCTTTGTTGCTGCAATTGGGATAGTGCAGGTGCATGATCAGGGCATGATGAGATGAGAGGAACTTTAATACAAGATCTTATCCTTTACACCAGTATTGTGTGATCACGGCGTGATAGCAATTAGGGTGCCCAACTGTGTCAAAGGCACACAGTGTGTTTGCAGATCTTATGGTGAAGTTTGGTGGGTTCAGAAGTTGACGCGCCACCCTAATGTATGCTTATCACCAATTTATCACTTCCCATATGTTTATGATGGGACACGTTCACTAGATTGTGGGGATTATTTACAGGTTCAGAGTGGCTTGTGATTGATACATACCTTTAATAAGTAGAATGCATTTTTTGAATCAAGCAATCTCACTCCAGCGAATGCCCTCAAACTTGATTATATTGGCATCATGACATTCAAAAGTGTAATGTGTAATGGTACTTTATCATTTATGTACTGAAGCTTAGTGTGCTCTGCACAAAGCCCCATATGATGCCAGTCTCAGAAGAAATGGGTTAGAGTTTGTGGCTCTCACTTGCGCTGGTAGCAGTCTCTTCACTTTATCCTTTATTATAGTGATATAAATGTTACACACACACACACCCACTCACAGACACACACACACACACATGCTCACAAAATGAAGGTTTTCAAAAAAATTAGCCTCCAACAGGAAAGCCACTAACTTCATTTTCTTCCTTTTTTTTTACTTCACAATATTAACAGGAAATGCAATTTCGATGTGGAATTTGATACACTTGCTTTCTCCAGTGATTTTTTTTTCTTTTTTTTTTTTTACAAACCTGTAAATGGACCACAGTGTACCATGATGCCCCGGAAATATGCTCTTCTCTCTTTATAGTTGATGTGTGGTGCTGTGAATGTGTAATGCGTTAAGTTATGAAGCTGTAGAACCTGACCTTCAGTCAATCATGTGGGAATCATTTCTCTGCAGATTGACACTGACTTCTGAGGTCATCTGACTGCAGCAGCACATTCTTCTTCACACATTACACATCCCATTGCATGCTATGTGTGTGCCACCACACACGGGTACCATAATCCCATGTAACAGATGTATTAGAGGCAAAGTGTGGTGACATTGATAAACATACATAAAGCAGAAACAGTGCAACGCTTTTATAAACCAATTTCAAGTTAGAAAGTCACCCCATACATTTCATCTGTACTGATTGAATTGAATTTATTTTCCATTTCCATGTCAACATGAACAACATGAACAAGAACAGAAGACATGATACATAGCATTAACACACAAGTAAAAGTACAATTTTAAATACATATAGACAATTGCAAAAAAAAAAAGATAAAGAAAAAGATAGAGACAATATGAATGGCAAATGGATGGATCTCCAGAAAGTAATAAAATAACTTATAACTTGAAGATCCAACAACAATCATATAAAGTATAAGTTGTCATTGACATGCATATCAAGAACATTGAGACATTTGTACATACGCACACACACACATATCACAATAACCAGGGAGGTGAGATCTCACCTCCCTGCAATAACTCAGCCTGATGATACATCTACATACACTGTACAATGTATGTATCAAAGAAGAGTTAATTTCCAGGACAAAATGCACAGAAATTATGCCAATGCTTTTAAAGCCTGTAAGTTGAAGCAGATTATTTGCTCACATGGTTATTCCATCCACAAAGTCACAAGGATTAGTTTGACATAATGAGCTATGTGTGCACTCCTATGTTTTCTGACATGCCTATGAAGTGTTGACATTTCAGCAGTAATAAAAGTAATCATAAACCAACCATGTTATGTCTGCGTGATTCTTAATTTTGTTGCAATAAATTATGGTGGCATTCTTTGTATGTGTTATATTATACAGCCATGTAGACACTGACTGATAGGCAATATACATTGTAGATAAGCCTTTGAATGGGAAACACATCCTATAGTGAACATGAATGATTGTTGTTTTGAAAGCCCTGGTAAGATAATATTTGCCATTTGAAATTCACTTCTCAGTCTCAGAATGGTTACTCTTTCAAATTACAAGTTAACATTTGTATAAAAGGAAAGTCTGTTCATGCGATGGGATGTTTATTCTGCCTTCTCTTGGCTCTCCACCCGTAGAAGATCTAGACTGGTCCAGAATGTACTCGGGAAGATATCTTATGGGAAATGAGTGTTAGGATAGCAAACTCAGCTTGTCCTCAACATGATAAATAAAAGGGTTAAGTAAATCAGCCTGTTTATTTCCTATACATGACATAGATAATACAAAAGTGTGATGTCATAGCCATTCATCACCATGAACACTGGTTTTTGACAACTTCACCTGGCCTGAATATTTGGAAATACATGTACTATTGTTGCTAACCATGCTCGCACCTGGTTCCAACCCAAGGTATAACAAAAGACTGTGACATCATCACTTCGGTATTCTTTTGATGGGGTATGTTTCTTGTAGGGGGAATGTAAATATATCACACTGTTTTGCAGTTATTTTTTTTTTTCAATGCTCAATAAAGCTGTCAAAAAGCACAGAAATACAAGATAATTCTACAATACTCAAAACAATATCAACCAAATAGTAGTGTTATCATTGCTTATATCATGTTCTTTATCTATTTTCAGTTGAGGAGGAAGGATTATTAAAACTCTGGCAAGGTGTGACACCTGCGATCTACAGACACATAGGTGAGTAGGAGAGATCCATTGAATATGTAGGAGGAAGGAATTGCCCTTTATGAAAGGAGTTTTATTGGTCATGATTAACAAGCAGTGCTTTGAATAACTGGTACCTGTTGCATAAGGAGTGCAATCAATGACAAGTTCCAATTACTTGTTGATTCCCAGAGAAGTCTGACATAATTAATCTGTGATTGACCATTGTGTATTTGCTGCATTAACCAGGTCTCATTCAACATGTGCATAAATTTTTGAGACAGAGATACATGTATACAGAATTTATTGCTGTAAGCGTCAGCAGGCAGAGCTCTTTCATTAATATTGGGGTCTTCGGGACCAGCAGTTTTCTTTTACATAAAAAAAAAAAATGGAAATTTTGTAATAATGGCAGAGAATTTATTTTGAGACCTGAATATTTGCTTTATTTTAACAAAATTTCATTATAAACATGTTTGTCGTATTGTATGATGTTTGATATACAGCTTATGAGGAGCCACAGTGGCTCAATTAAAAAGGGTTTACATCTCAGAGGATAAGACTACTTGGATTCAATCCTGAAGTCTGTATTTTTTATGTCCACTGGTAGTAGCAGTATTACCCATGGACTCCACACTTCATCCTTATTTGCCTAGTCCCTTTATTAGGACTTTGAGCCATTGTTTCAGTGGTGGCTTGCTCATAATAGGCACTTAATTACTTCCTCCCTGGCCACATAGAATTAAAACCAAAGAGTTCTAGTAGCACATTGACAAGATTAATGTCCTCAAGTCTTCAAAACTTTAGTGATTGACTGTAGATCACCAACATGTACTTTCCCTCTAGTGTTGATCTGATCTGCTAAAAAGAATGATAACAAAAATTAAAAATGAGAAAGGGTTTCATGCACTATAGACATTAAGCCCATTCATGCCAAGTGATGTGATCATTCATATCCAATATGCACTAAAGACAAATGCGTGTTTGTGAGTAAACACAGACATGGCATAACCTTAACAAAAGAAATGAGTTAAACAAGTAGATAAACTGTAAGGTTGGTCTTTTAATTCCATTCTCTGTATAAAGATTTTGCTCTCAAGATGGTGCATTGTTATTGATTTTGAATCGGTGTTTTTAAAAGCTTTCATTGCATATGTGCAATAGCTGTGTCTCTAAATTGTTGTCAAAAGGCAAAATGAAGTTGAAATTGCATGATCACAGTCATTGCATTGTTTATTATTGCCTCACAGAATTTATGTAAGAGAATTCATGCTACACAAGTTTCTGTTTGTTATTGCGATAGTCTGCAGCTATGCCAATGACGAAAATTGTCAACACCATCAACTTTCACAGACAGTGCAACAATCAGTTCCTGTTGTAATTTAGCTAAGGAGAGATAAAAAGAGACGAAAAGATAAGATATGAAAGATGATACCCTCTGTCCTATGGAAAACAAAAGGACTCGAAACTGCTTTGAGGATCAGTGATACCATTCCAGCAACAGATAATACCTGGTATTATCAGTTCAGCAAAAGTGATCAACATGTCTGTTAATGCCTGATCACAATTTCAGTGTACACTGGGTGCCGCATGGGCGCGTATGAGTACATCCGAGACAACATATTTGGGAAGAATCCAGATGGAACATTTCCTGTTTGGTGAGAACATAAACTGTGTGAAATTAGTATTTATTTCTCCCAAGTATTCTTCAATAGGTTTAGTAGAAGACATTTTATTGCTTGTGTTAATTGCGATATGATGTACATGCTGGCTTCCCAATGCCTTAGTTTCACCCCACCCCCGCAAAAAAAAAAAAAAAAAAAAGGAAAATTGCACTAAACAAGTCATTGATATTCACTCTTATATGGTGTGTGAGCATGCAATGTTGTTTATCGGCCATGCTTTTGTTTAATTGGCTGTTGTAAGTTTATCAGACCATTATGATAAGTCTATATGATAAAGTGTATTGGGCTAGCTGAATGGACTTTGTCCATTAATCTTGTTCAAGTTAGTAAACAAATTTGAAGTATATAGCCTGTATTTTCTTTACTTTGAGGTCCCTATAATGCCACTCTTCACATTTTTCAGTCCATGTCATTAACAGTACAAGTGAATTCTTCAGGTAGGCATTTCAAATGTGAATGTAGATAGATGGATAGATAGATAGGTAGGTAGATAGATAGATAGATAGATAGATGGATAGATAGATAGATAGATAGATAGATAGCGATAGATCAGGCAGGTACCAGATGGATAGATAGATGTTACATATAGTAGTGTGTGGAAATGGGCAGACAGCTAGAGAGATAGAAAGAAAGAAGCTTGTTATGGGTGCCTACTTGAATCACTGAGAAAGAATAAGTCACTCTGTTCATATAAAAGAATTGATATACACGGGAAGTCAGGTAGTATGATCAAAGGCATTTGACTGCAAACACAACTCACTCCCGGTTGGCATAGTTCACTTTTTAAGGGGTCAAGGTCACACAGGGCACCTTAATAGGACCTTAGTCATGAATTAGTCACATATTGCTGTCAATTTCTCTGGTGCCCCCTCATCTACAGGAAGGCAGCCATTGCAGGGTCCACTGCAGGAGCCTTCGGTCAGTTCCTGTCCAGTCCCACTGACCTGGTCAAAGTACAGATGCAGACAGAGGGCCGGAGGAGATTGGAAGGCAAGCCACCCAGGTAGGGGCTCCCTTTTTAAGCATCTGAGTCAGCCACCACAGAACAAGACTAGAAAAGCACTCTGAGAGTGCAGACCTCCACCAAGTAGCTAATGATCTTGTTCTTCCATAGAGATCAGTGATTTCCACCTGCCCCCTAAATATGCATGCTGAAATTGCCCGATTTCCCAATATAGAAGCCTTTTGTTCATCAACTTCCAGCTGTGCGGCACGCCTTGCCCTAGCAGAAACTAGAGCAAGCTTAACTCTTAAGTTCATCGACGAGATATCAAAAATCCTTCATAAAATGCACAAAAATTGCCAGATCACAGCCACAATTTAAACAGATGTTACTTCCGTCATTTTCAATCTTTCCTGCAAGTTTCATCCAAATTCGTTCACAACTTTTTTGAGTTATTTTGCGCTGCGCACAGACAAACAAACAAACCAATGGTAATGAAAACATAACCTCCCTTTGTGGAGGTAATAAAAAACAAATAAACACACAAATGAACAGAATGATAAACCTTCTCAATGTCACTGAACGATAGGTGTGTAGTGAGGAGTGTGTGTTTGTTTTTTGTTTCAAGTGTTTGATACTCTGGTACCGGTATGCAAAGTACTTTTCACTTTGCAGGTGGGGATGAGGAAGGACTGTTGAATTGTAGATCAGGCACAAGCCTCGAAAGCAGGAGTTTGTTGATACATTCATTGTGGGAAGCAGTCCTTAACTAATTAAAATTGCACATTATTGTTATGATGATGATAATAATAGTTATTATAAATATCATTATTGTAGCTATTGTTGTTGTAGCCTAGCTGTAATTCAATATCATTTCAATGCACAGTTCAGATAGTGTCTTTTGGGAAAAAAAGATGGTTCCCATGTACGGAACTGATTGATTGGGATCAAATTTAGATGCTCTTCTGCAAGAATTTGTGACTTAGATTGTACACAGACCTATCCATTGTATGTTTTGGAGAATGAAGCATTTTCCAGTGTTTTGTTTCTACCTCGTTTCAGGGTCAAAACAGCCTTCAAGTGTTTCAAACAGATCCTAGCAGAGGGAGGAATCCGTGGACTGTGGAAAGGATGGGTCCCCAATGTACAGAGGGCAGCTCTTGTCAATATGGGAGGTAAAAATGTCAAGTATTTTTTATTAGTAGGAGCAACATCATGCCACACAAAAACACAATACCGATAGAAATGAATGTGTGCATATAGTGCACTCCCTTTTTAATGTAGTCATGAGGACCAGCGGTTTCCTTTTGATATATCAAAATCTCATCATAGATGAGTAGTTAACCCGTTCCTTCCGCAATTCTCTGAGTGCCTTTAATGCCCCCAAACGAGATTCTTTTCGCCCGTCGACAGATAGGCACACAGGTTGGTAATCCAGCTGTGTGAAGGCAGTCAAGCGGTTCATTGTGTCCCCCTTTCTACGGTCAACCACATGTGCCAGTGAACAATGGAAATATCGATCGGGTGCAAGGTATGAATAGAGTGTGCGCTGATGAGCTCTCAGAATCTTTTGTTCTACACAAAACCAGGTACCTGAATGAGGTGACTGGGGTCAGCGAACCCGCATTTCTAACTGATCTCAGCCTTGATCATTATGTACATGTTCGTACGAGTTTACAGCAGAACAAGCAAAAAACTAAGTCAGGAAAAGGTACATAATACTGTAAAACCCCCTTCTTCTTAAGCAGCAGGAGAACAAATCCTGATAGAATAAACTCTGATCTTTTTATCAAACCCATTTTTCTGAGCATTTTAACACAAAGAAACATGAATTTAGGCCACTGAAGCAAGCGCCCTTGTCTTCATTTTGGGAACCTGGTAAACCAGGTTCCCGTATATCAGTTGCTCCCACAGGAACCTGGTAAACCAGGTTCCCGTAAGGAACGGGTTAAGTATATAAAGATATATTAATGATAATATGGGGGTTGAATTTTTTCCTCATTGATGCAAGAATTTTGTTATAATCATGTTTATTACACAACGGGAGAAGACTGTAGTATGGTAAAACACTGAATACTCCTGTGAAGCTCCTAACGGGATCGAAATTTGGACTGATTGGATACTGATACCTGTAGAAGAAGACATTGTGTTTGCTACCTCAATGTTATAGTTTGGAATGGATGTTACTATACCTCTGTTAACCCTAACTAGGCCGGGCTATTTAGGAAGATCATAGAGCCGGGGGGGGGGGGGGGGGCCTCCCAGGCCCCCCTCCAGATCTCGGCCGTCGACCGCACGATCGCGACGAAAATTGGCACACACATTGCCTATGATGTAATCTAAAGTACCATGAAGTTAAATTTAAAAAAAAATTATCATTTATGCTAAATTATGCTAATTTATGCGTGATGATGCATGAAATCAGACAATTTGGTATAGATCACTAAATAAAGCTCAAAATGGGCACATTTTTTGTGTAAACATTCTTTTTAGTGTCCTGAGCAAATATAAGAGAAAAAAAAAGTGCCATCAGAAAAAATTTCTTAAGTATTTTATTGTTTTTTGAATTTCTTATGTATTTCTTTGTTTTTTCGACTTTATGTTTTCCATTGTTTTTTTCGATGAAACTTGTTTGCAACATTGTTCCGAACAAGAAAATATATTAATAATTGATTTTAATCAATAAAACCCCCAAATAATCATGCTTTTGTGAAATTTGCCTGTAAGCACAGTTTGCATTGAAATTGTACACAAATTCACGTTTTTAAGCAATTTTTGGTCTGACATGCACATACATATTTATGCGCAACTTCGAAACCGCGCGCCCGGGCATCGCAGATTTGGTGTCAAAAGATGCAGGAGACTTGAAAGAAAAAAGTCACGACACGTCGCGGCGGTAGCTTTTCGCGTTAGCGATACATCGCGCGGAACGTCGAGGGGGGGGGGCCTCGGAGGCCCCCCCCCCCCCGGCCTAGTTAGGGTTAAAATCTTTTTCAAGACTCTCACAGCCAGTGCTGATGTTAATAATATTGTCTACTGCTGCAGTGTGTACATTCATTACTAGCTCTATCGTTCAACAAAGTCCTTGGTAATAGATATTGTGTGATTAGATAGTACCTAGCCCGAGTTTTAGCATGTTGTTCACTCTTCACTACAGTTCTTTAATTCACTATTGTGAGCTTCCATGTAACCATCATGTGTTTGCGCAACAAAGCTGACAATGTTTTCTCTTCCATACTTACCAGACTTAACGACATATGACACAGCCAAACATCTCATTCTGAAGCACACAAGTTTACAAGATAATTTCATCACACATGGTCTTTCAAGGTGAGTTCTTTTGAAGCTCTTGTCAAATTATAAAATGTGTATAATCTTCTGAAGGGTACCAGGAAATGCTGGAAATTTGAAATTTGTATGATGTAGAAATTTGTGCATATTTCATGCGATAAGAAACTAGTGTGAAAATAAATGCTACCACAATTTTCACTTGTTATATGTAATTCTGCTTTATGTTTTGATTCTGTGGAATTGAAAACATGAAATTCATCTTACCCAGCCACACATAAAAACTTTCAATCACACAAAGATTTCCACTTTTACAGCAAATGCTTGCTGAATCTCAAATAACCTATTACCCACAGGAACATCGTGACTACTGTGTGTTGTCTGTGGAGATGTGAGAGCTTAGTATGGAAGGGGTTAATTTATTGGCACAGAGAGGCCTTTGATAAAATGTTTATGCACTCTTAGTCTTAGGAAGAAGTATTAAATTTATGTTCATCTGCATAGTTTTAGACGAAGTTGCATTCATTCTTCTATTTGTAGTAACTGTCATTTGCAGGTGTTATTAAGTTTCCAAAGATTGAATTTTGGAGAATTAGATGATGGTATTTACTTTAGTTGGCCATCATAGGTAAAAAGACCCAAAATTATGTTTAAGCTGTCATGTCACCCTTGGTCTAGGTTTGTGTATGGACAGTTATGTGCGTGTATGTGTGAGTGTATGTGAATGTACAATTTGTAGTGATGCATATTCGGCTTGTTACGTCTGACTAGTTTCTCCTTGCATAAGGGTGCATGTGCTATTACCAATTTCTTCTTCTCTTACAGTATATGCTCAGGTCTGGTTGCAGCAACAGTGAGCACCCCAGCCGATGTCATCAAGACAAGGATAATGAACCAGGGTACCGACCATAGCGGGCGCCCTCTCCTCTACAAGTCGTCCATGGACTGTCTCCTAAAGTCCGTCAAGCAGGAGGGCTTCTGGTCGCTGTACAAGGGCTTCTTTCCAATCTGGGCCAGAATGGTGAGTTGATGAGAACTTCTGAAATACGCAGGCACAGACTGACATATACTGGTATTATAAAACCAGAAATATCTGAGGCATGAGACTTTCACAAATTGGAGCCGACGACCTTTTTTTGTGGCACGAAACTTTCACAAATTGCCACTGGCATACAATGCATTGTGTAGACAAACTATTTTATTCTGCATGCATTTTTACTTCCACAAATCGTAGCTCCTCGCAAAATTTGCAAAGGTTTCATGCCAATGAAAATTTCTGATTTTACAGTATATAAAGAAGTCTATGTATGGTTTTACAGGAACTTTTAAAGCATAATTTCTCTTTAATAGGGCTTCTTCCAGATATCAAGTGAGAGTGGTAAAAGAATACAAATTTCATGAGGAAACAATGAATTCCTTGATGTGGAAATGGATTTGTTGGGATTATGGAGGCTTCTTTCTAGTTTTGTCAAGAATAACAAAAACTGAAATCTTTAGAAATGTGGACAAGCTGGATACTTTGATGGAATCAAGGACCTACACAAGTATGAACAGTCCATTAACCATCTTTCCCTGATGTAACCATTTATAAAACCAGTCTTTTCCTTGAAATTTAAAACATTGGCCAGCATTTCTGATATGCAGAATGTTTGTGCAGCCAATGTGTGAACCTCATGATTTTTTTTTTCTCTTACTTGTGTACTTGATGGCACTTCCAGTGCAATCATTTCAAGAAATAACCTTTTATATGCTGAAGCTGGTACCACCATTAATTTGCCAAAGTGTTTCATAATGACTCTTGGTGATGAAGTGATCAAGAGCTATCAAGACTAAGCTGGCTCATACCACTAATCAAAGTCATGGGTTAAGAGACAAAACGTAAATCAACAATGAAGCTCTATAAGGCAGCAAACATCATGAGAAAATGTTGATCTTAAGCATGGGCATCATATCAATCAAACTGATGAGGTTAATATTTCTTCCCACTTACCAGACTTGGCATTCAGGGAAAAGGCCCCATACTTTGAACAGGGAAGTGCTCATTTATTTCACTTGGCTTACAATGGGTCTTCGCTGCCTCAGAGGAGTGGACAAGTGGGTTCGAAGCACCCTTCAGTTCTACAGATACAATTATACTAGAATTGGAAAGGTGTTAGGTGTCCAGAGCATTTTTTTTTTCCAGTACTGTGAAGGATAACTGTACAGTATATTGACATCAGTTGTCTTTTCATTGTTATTCTTTTTTGAGAAAAGAAAGTATATGGGGGGGGGGGGGTAATACATTTCTGCCATTTGTTCCCACAGGCATTACATTTGCTTCCATTTTACAAATGTATCTCCTAACAGGTCAGGATTTCATGCATGTGTGCTGTCATACAGCAGCTACAGTAGATGCAGGTAGCGTTATTGGATTCCTCTTGTCCTCTCTGTGCCAAAGTTTAACAAATTTCCTTGTGCCAACTACCTGTACCCATGATTTTAACTTCCCACTTCAATGATGGTCTTCTTGTGTTTACACTGTATGTGTGTGTCTTTTATTGATAGGCACCGTGGTCGTTGACTTTCTGGATTTCATACGAGGAAATCAGGAGACTCGGGGGCACCGCAAGCTTCTAGCACATGCATAGTGCCTTTGGATGTCAATGTGAGATCTTGATTTGTTGTGCAGGGAACAATGCAATACTCAGCTAGCTGTGCCAGCCAACAGGTGCCATAGGGGTCCATTTTTCTTCCTAGCCGGAAGCAGGGAATGGGACAGCCTCACCCGTGATCTTTAAAGTTTTGAGTGGTATTATGTTGACAGTAGTGGTTTTGGTGGTGATGATGATGAGGAGGAGGAGGAGGATGCTGATGCTGATGCTGGTGATGATGAGGGTGAGATCACAATGATGATGGTGATGGTGATGATGACAATGGTGATGATGAGGAGGAGGAGATGATGAGGAGGAGGATGATGATGAGGATGAGGAGGATGATGATGAGGATAAGGATGGTGATGATGATGGTGGTTTTGGTGGTGGTAACATCAACGAAGGTGATGCTAATAACGCTGCGAGTAGCGGTCAAAAGATTTTTTGATGCCAGTGATGATTAAAGTGGTGATGAGGTTGATGGAAGTATCAATGATATTTCTAGTAATGGCATCCACGGGGATGATAGTGATGATGTTAACATCAATTATAGTAAAGCCGGTAATGCTATGTATTATGGGAATAGAATTATTGATGATGTTGCTGATGATGGTATTGGCGAGGATGACACCAGTAATGATGACAGTGGTATTGATGCTGATATTGATGATGATGATGATGATGATGATGATGATGATGATGATGATGATGATGATGATGATGATGATAAGAATGATGGAAAGTATGATAATAGTGTTATTTGTACTGCTGCCAGTGATGATTGGATTTTTTTTTTTTTTAACAAAATAAGTGGTGGTTAAATGAACAATGAAAAGTCTTGACATTACAGTACATAATTATCGATGATCTGTGTACATGAACCGTCAACTTAATAAGGTCCAGTGCTACTTATGTAAGTGATCTACGTAGAACAAACTTCAGTCATCTTCCTGCTAATGGATTGTGACTGCATCTTTTTTGGTTGCCAAGAGCAACCAGATGGCTGAGAAAGCAGCATGTCCGATGCCTGTGCATCCTTACTACATGTCACCTACATGTATTTCAACAAATACAGACAACACAATTTGTGTAAGTGTATTTTGCAAACATCCAGATAATGTAGATGGGTTGTTTAGGTGTGACATCAGGTGATGAAGGTTATCAAATCATACCTCCTGCACTGTGACAGGGAGCACAGCAACAACTCTTCATTCTCAGGTCCCTGATGAGGTTCTTCATAATACCACAACATCCTCAGTACAATGATCAGTAGATGTTCATGTGTTTGTGTTATTCTAGACCTGTCATTATTCTGCACTCGCACAGAAAGTAAACCTTTCAAAGTTTAAGTGCAGGGATATTCAATAATAGGAATTTAGCGTGTGTGACTATGTTCAAGATTTATGAAATGTTGGAAAAGCTGTTGGTCTTCAGGTGAAGCATTACTTTAAAGTGAGCATTTTTTTTTTTTTTGTCATTATTGTTATCTGGAAAATTTGAAAGAAAGATAAAGAAGTCGGAGAATGAATTTATTGCTATTGATTCTGTGTAATATGTGATTCTTCCATTTTTCATTGTACAATTCATGCTTGAAAATGATCTGTGCATGTGTATGTTTTCTGTCTTGTTTGGGAAAAGCTCTCAAAACTTTTCTAGTCCCTGAAACTTTTTGAGCAATACTAGATTCAACCAATAGATACTGTTTTATTTTGAATGTCATGAGGACTAGAAATGTGCCAAGAGCAGTTTTATTTTTGTGCAATATTGGCGTGAAGTAGTAATGAAAATATTCATGACAAGCCAAATGTATGTACATTGTACTAAGACAATACACTGTACATAAATTTTAACATCCCCTCAAAACTCCAGTCAGCTGATGAGTTTTGTACCAAATGTTGTAAATGCCGTGCTCCTTTTTCCAAAGAAAAATCACACAAATTCTGCTTTCTCTAAAAATTAATTGGTCATGGAGCATTGATATGTGCTTTTATATACTGTCAGCATTTCCAAAGACTTGATTCCACACTAGCCACTGCCTTCCTTGAAAAGTAAAACATGTTCCATGATATAAACAATACTTTTTGGGTCTTTAATGTGTTCAACAACAAAAAAACAAAAAAAAACAAAATCTGGCACCTGAATAATAATGCTACTTTAACAGCTGAAATGTTCATGTTGCAGGAAATTCATGAAAATGTCCACTTTTATATTATTCAACTGAAGCAAGATGATCACTACCACAGTACCCTGCTTAACATGCGTTGACTTTGTGGAAGTTGAATGCTTAGCTATAGTACCAAGGGTAGTTACCATACCATGGAAGCCCTGTCTACACCCCGTGTTGGCACCCTTTCATGCACGTGGCCAGAGCTATTTCTGTTGGACCCACCATATTCATTTCGCACAAGAGTAGCCATAGGTTGTTGCCTTGCAGTGCATGGCTGGTCATTCATTCATGAGACATACTGTACAATGTAGGCCTATATATGCTGCATTTGAAACATTTACAGTACGCTTTGCACGAGTCAAAGTCACATAGGTCTTATATTGCTTTAGAATAAGTTGAACTTCTTTTCCAGGACTCATGCCTTTATTTTGGTTTGTTTTTCATCCTTCACTAGTCAAATGTTCTCAAAGCCAAAGTTTTTTTTTTCAGTCCCTAAAGATTTGACTTAAGCAGAGGAAACTGTATTTTGTAACGATGTACACCACATTGCAACATGTATGTATATTAGTGAAGTTTGAGCAGTGTGACTACCTCTTGTGAGAGTGTCAGTAGATATCTATGTGCATAAAGATGTCTATTACAGCCGATCAATTACAGCAGTGCAAGTTTCCCTTGAGTTGTCTTTGTTAAAGTCATCATTATAGGAATGAGGACTCTTTTAATATGGTAAGGTAGAAAACAAGTTGAACTGATTTCTATTCAGGAAAAATATGCAGTTTTATCTCAGTTCTGTTTGATTTCGCAGCTCAGGCAATGAGTTGCATTCAACGTCTTCAGTTGTTGCAAAGACAAGTTTCATTTGAAAGCAATGGACAATCACGAGCTGAAATAAATTGCTGAGACATTTCTTGAGACTTGTTTTCTCTTCATTGTAGTATTTCATTGTAATCTCTTGCACTTTTCTCTTCAAATCCCCATAAAATAGTGAGGGAACTAGCCTTGTATATCAATGCTGATGTGCACAAAGTTATTAAGTACAAGCAGCTAAAAAAAAAAAGAAAATTGTAACAGACAAACCAAAGAACATTCCCAGAATTGACTCTTTGACTTGATCGGACTTATATTTGAAGGGCTTGCGTCGCAAAGAAAGTCCAGTGTGTTACTACCCAACAGTGACATGCAATGTAGCTTTACGTATTACCGTATTTTATAAGCAAAATTCTCAGTCTTATTGTGTTAACCAAGAGAGCAGAATGTTATTGTAATTCTTCATGAAGCAAGGAAAGAACTGATAGTCGGAATGTAAACACGGAACTGTTTGTCACCAAAAAGTATGCAGGTATTCGTGAGGGTAACAAATATTCTATTCATTATGTTTACATCACTTCTGCTTTTGGCATATTATGGAACAAGTTGTACAATCTTTTTTTAAAAAATATCAGATGAAGAAGTGAATATGATGTGGATCTACTTGATTTAACCATTGTATTTGTGTCATAAAACAGATGAGTTTTTAAGTTCAAAGTCATTGTAGTCGTGTCCATGTCTGAAGCATGGTACTAGTACCCTGTACATTAGTGAAATATTCAAAGAGAAAGTGCTTTCTTGTAAAAGCAGGAGGAATTTTGACAAATATGATCAGAAAGAATAGTCTGTTAAAGGCACATGGACCTGGTGGTTTAGTAGAATGTGTACGCAGGCACACAGCGCAAGTTTCCTACAGAGATCTGCATTGCATGCTATCAACTCCTCTTTAGCACTTACGCTATGACCCATTTCCCCCCGAGTCCAAAAGTCTGATCCACTGGAGTCAGTGGTCTGATCACAGTTTGGCTCATGATTCGGCTGAGGGGGATGACAGCTTGAGCAAACTGCTTTTTTGATGTCATACTAAGAAGCACATAAGCACACACCCTGGCATCACTACAGACTGCGTGATGCACAGAGAAGACAATGAAGGCAATGTTACCTAGCAACACCTACGCACTTTACTCTTGATGACATCTCAACTTCGGCAATCTTCGTACACTGTGTATCAATGCTAACGGTGATTGGCAGTATCATCCAACAGCGCCCCCACAACCACTGGGACTATGTGCCGTTAACATGGGAAAACAGGCAGTGGCTAATAGTTCAATGTCACTACATCACTACAATAAGCCAGTTCGGAGTTAGCTCATGGGCACATTGGTCCAAATGACCTTTCTTTTTATCTCAGTCGGTTAGGGGCACTTCACTCGCTTTCAGAGTGACATAATGCATTAGCTTTACGTAACCATTTATGGTATTCATCAATCCTGCTCAAACAAAGAATGAACTTGCATAGACCAGATGACCAGAATGATCCGTCAATTCCGCATCAATTTCATTACCTTGCACTGAATGTATTAACAACCTCTTTCTATTGATTTGCCAAATACCACTTTTGCTGTCAGGTAGATGTGCTGGCAAGCAGCATTTATAAGGATTACATGAATAATCATTACATCACAGATACTTATCCCAGTGAATTTAAAAACCAACATGCTTGTTGGTCCGAATGACCTTTTTTCTGCTCATGCTCAAAGTGGAACTCCGAACTGGTCTATTTATATGACAATCTTAGATTGTCATATAAATTGTAGTGATGTAGTGACATTGAACTATTAGCCACTTCCTATCAAATTAAAGTACATTTATACATATAGCTTCCTTACATTTACATTTGAATGTCTTTATACAGGGTTGACCTCTTCCGTGCCTTACACATTTCCATTTAAACTTGTGTCATCATGATTGACAAGTGTAGTTTGTAAGATATCAGTATATGGAAGGAATGGTGCAGAGAGGTTTTGAAGGACTTGTGAAGCCACTAGCTTTGACAAAAAATATAAAAATTTATAACTCTACTGTCAGCAAAAACAATAGATCGTAATTGTATAGAGGGAAGGATTTTACTTCGTACACATTGCACAGTATACTTTCTTTGCTGTGTGTGTATTAAAATAACCTTCAGCTTTGTTTACAACTCTAAGTCTATCTGAATGAGATGAATATGTTTTATGGTTTTACATATGTACCTTTTGCCTTCTAAAATCTGACAATACATGTACATGTATTCTATTACATATTAAGGTCAAATTGAATGTTAAGCTGTATTAAGTGTGAACACTTTTTGGTTTTTTGGTTTTTTTGTTTTTTTATTGAATGCAAAACAATCAAAGGGTCAACAAGTTATGGTAAATGCCATGCTGTGACCCAAACTGAATATGTTGTACTGCTACAAGTATGTGGCCTTGATGCTCATCGTTCTATGGTACGTTGTACACATGTATACAACAAATAATTTTATTTCTTTCTTTCTTTCTTTTTTGTAAACACAAACAATTACTTGAACATGCTCTAAATACCTACCAAACTTTTTAATGACACACATCTTTTACAAATTCCATGTACGTTATGAAATATTGGCCGTTTTCACAGTGCAAGTGCATTTTCAACGGATGAGAGAAATTTTAAATTTGTTGACTTGCTGTCAGAATAGTCCTGGTTTCAGTCCTGTGTGTCAGCTGGAAATATTGTCTTCATGTGTGTCTGTGGTGTATGATTACATCACACACTACTGTGTGCAAGTGTATTTGATTTTGTTTTTAGGCCTCGAGTACAATGCAATTAAATGCACATCTTTTGGAAATATTGTGTTCCACAGAAAAATGATAGTGTGAAAGAATACCAAATACAACATGAATTCTAGAAGATTACATTTAGAGTTACCTGTACATTGTAAGTATAAATATTCTATTATGATCAGAATGCCAAGATTAAAATACATTTCTTCAGAAACAAAATCACGTTGTGTAAAAGATTATCTTTATTGTTGTGGTTTTGTACAGTAAGCATAAATACATGTCAAGTCCAATTTTCTACTCACATTTCATGTACTGTTCACATTTTTTTCCCCCAAAGAGACACGAAAGAAACAAGACTTCATTTGTTTATTTTGTGATATTATGGAATATAGGTGATTTCTTGTGACCACTTTGAAATCCATTAATCAGATTTTGGTTTAAAAATGGCAAAAAGGCACGCACTCAGAGTGATGAATGAAATATGAGGGGGTTCATTTGATTTTTTTTCAATACTTTTGATTTTAAAAAACAAACAAAACTAAATAAGTATCATAAATATATACTAGTTGGCAACTCAGGAAACGGTTTACATCTTTTAGCTTTGCATAATAACCAATAAACAAGAAAGCACCCCCCCCCCCCCCCAAAAAAAAAAAAAAAAAAAAAAAAGCAATTCAAGCATCATTTTGTAGTCTGGCACTGCAACTTAAGTTGTTCTGTCCAAACAGATATCAATCTTCCCTCCTCAAGTCAGAGAGTTGCATGGTATGTATCTATAGGAAGGGGTATTGGAATATTACATACCTGAGGTATTCCACTTTACTGTTGTACTTTGAAATTTATAAATAAATAAAAAAAAAAAAAAAAAGAATCAATGTTTGAGACTTTACAGTCAAACTCTGTTGTACTAAACAGTACGAATCTGGTGCATAAAGTTGTGCCTTGGACTGAGATGGGGGGGGGGTGGGGGGGGGGGGGTCCCGGGGGTCCCAAATATGTTGCGCTTAGCAGCAGTTAATTATTGCTATCATGCTAGAACACAGGTTTCCACAACAATCTACCAATTTATGATTTGAAAATTTCCTTTACACCTGGGACACAGTAATCCCCCCCCCCAAAAAAAAAAAAAAAAAAAAAAAATGGAAGAAAATAAAAAGTCCACAGGGCTCTGTTAAGTTATGACGATTGTAGCCACAGTAGGTATGACCACCACAAACCCATCTCGCCAAGAACCAATCGGATGTGAGCATGCCAACTGTTGCTATGGTAACCTCACTTATTGCACCCGACAAATGTTTTCTCTTTCCAAAACAGGCATGAGACCACACAAAAAGATCATTGTCATGTGCTGGTCTCTCTCTGTATCACAATATAACATGATCTTCCCAGAGCTGATGCGAAAGTTGTAGAGTTCAAGGTTTCGACGAGACCTTCTTTCTCGATCTCAGCTTATTGCCGTAGGGACTGGGCGTCGACTTCCTGGCAACTTTCTCTGATGCTGGTGTAGCCTTGGCAGATGCCTTCCTCTTCGAGGCTCGCCCACTGTGTGCTGGAGTCTGCAGAGTGATCGACAAGAGAACCGATTTGATCAGTGAGGCAAAATGTGACTTGAAACAGAATAAAGAGGTATGGTAGCAAGTGATCATGAACTAATATATTGCAGTAAAATAAGGTGTACGATATAAGTCTTCCTGCTTTGCAATATGTTGTTAGGTGTTTTCAATACAAATCACTTTCAGTAAAACTTGAATTCATAAAAACATGGTGGAAGCTTCTTTTTTACCACAGAGCAACATTTCAAATAAAAAAAATAATAATACCATTGTACATAAAGAAGTGGAACCTTCATATATTCAAACTATTTTCAAAGATAAAGCCCTAGTCACATAGACATCCCGGATCTGATCCGGGGTGATCTGGAGAGAGATCCGTGTTGACGCCTTGGACATCCTTGGACATCCGTGTATGTCCGTATAGATCCGGGGACATCCGGGAGGCCAACATGGCAACTTTAAGAGGTCAAGAACATCCGGCGTCATCCGGGGATTGCCGTGTTGGTAGAGCAATCCGGATGGTCCGTGTGGCTGCCGTGTAGCTGCCATGTTGATTCATGTAGATGCCGTGTTTGTCCGTGTAGATGCTGCACACTTCTGGCCTTATCCGTGTACCTGCCGTGTTGATACCGTGTGTAGTCATATCAACGCTAGTCGACACTCCATCCAGGTTGAAACTATCCCGGATCTCCCCGGATCACTGTGTAGATCCTCGAGGATCCGTATTTATATGTGATTGGGTCCTAAAGATAAGCTCTTTTATTCTTATCCTAAACAACAAGGTAGTTAACTTAGGGAAACATATTAAACAGGCTATACTGACACTTAATGCCATCTAGGACTCACAAGATTTCCAATGGCTTTTTTGGTAAATCATGTGAGAAGAGAAAGACTGACATCATACCTTCTCTTTTGCTGCTCTTGGTGCCTTCTTGACTTTGCTTGGGGGATCACTGTGCCCTGCATCACCTTTGGGGTTCTCCCTTGGGCTCTTCAGAGAATGTTTGGACCTGGTCCTTGAGCTCACTCTGCTAGTTGGCTTCCTCGATTTTGGAGACGTTGTATCCTCCCTTGTATTGTGTGCACCATCTCCTCCATCATCACCGCCATCACCATTATCACCATCATCATCACCATCATCATCATCTTCATCTTCATCATCTTCATCACTGTCCAATGATCTCACTGGGATGGGATTCTGGCCTGCTTTTACAGGCAGTTCATCCTCACTTCCACCCTCCTCAGACGCATCCAAGTCTTCGTCCTCTGCTTCCTTGGTCTCTGTCGACACCTGTTTAGAGCTCTCAGCTGATGTTTTACCCTTGCTGGTCCTATTCTCATCATCATCTCCTTCCTCTTCCTCTCCATCTTCATACATCTCTTTATCCGCCACTTTCCTAGATCTCATTCTGACTGGTTTAACACTTTTGGCAGGTGTTACATGCTTGCTAGTCCTTCTCCTAATCTTCTTCTCCTCCTCCTCTTCCTCCTCCTCCTCATCATTTTCCTCCTCATCCTTCCCTTCCTCCATCTCTTCATCTTCGTCCTCATCACTTTTCTCCTCATTGTCCTTTGAATCTCTTATCCTATCAGTAACACCAGATTTGTCCAGGAAGAAATCTCCTATCCTTGTGTCGTCATCTGGTGGCAGAGTTGCAAGCAATTTATCCTCAATGTTCCTCCTGTGTGATGGAGTCTCTTCCAAATGTCCACCAGACCTGCCAAAATTGGAAGAAAAATTGATTATATTTAACTTCATTGTTGTGTGTGAAGGAGGAAAACAATAGATCAAACACTGGTGTTTACAGAGTAGATACTATATACAATTTTTTATTTCTAATTACTCTGTAACAAAACAAGATTTTCATTTTTTATTTGTCACAAATGTACACACAAGTAGTTATATGTACATGTATCAAGGTTGTATGCATGGTTGTTTTAATGTGTACATTGTATGTACACAGGGTGACCAGATTAATGGAGAACATTCTATATGATATAGATGTAGTACATACAGGCTGACCAGATCAGTGGAGAATTTTCTACATGGTATACAATGTAGCTACAGTACATGTATGCATGTGACAGGAAATACATTATAGCTCACTCAATCTAGAATGATTTAACCCATTCCAGAAAATTCTGGGAAGTGCTGGCTGAGTGAGGCACTGCCCTTGTAGCCCAAGGTGATTGGTAGTTAATTTTGGCAATGATGTTATGCACATATTAGGAAGTGAGTCATCCAGGATTCCTGGAATTTGGACTTGCTAGTATGTTCAGGTATGTAGCCCCAGGTTGGAGAAAATTACAGAATGTACTAGAAAGGGGTGAATGATTAGTATATAAGCAGGAGAAATTCTGAGGTAGGCAGAGTACCCAACACCTCTGCTCTGAGAGTTACGTCACTTCTGGCTCTGAAGCGACTTGTTATAGTCAGTCCTGTGTTACCTGCTGACCTGCTATACAACCTGTGTTTGTGGAGATAAGGCCTGGAAGACATTTTGCCTGCAGAGAATTAATTTGCCTATGTTGGAGATAGACTCCATATTTTAGTGTCAACGGACATTATTACGGCAAAGCTGTGACGGGCTGGATTCCTTGCTGGACATTATAAAGTGAATCATCATTCAACGCATCAACTGGACGTGGTCGTCATAACATTTGGATTCTACACGTTTCGCTGTGGACGCCTAACTTGGATTTTTACCCCGGATTAATAACGAGGATTATCACAACCTGCGCCTCTGGATTTACGTCTGAGGTATCATTCATCGGTGCATTGCGGATCATTCATTTGTGCATCGAGCATCGTATTTGGACATTTCCAGGGATATTGCATGTACTTAGTGTAAGTGATTTCATTACTGATTTGTAACTGTTTCTATTGATCATTATTGTACTGATGTGAAAACCGATTACGAGTCTGTACCCACAATATCACTGTTAATAAACCGCCTGAACATTAGTTGATTGTTTCTTTTGTGCGATCATTTTCAGAGTGATTTTGGTCGTAACATATTCATAATCTATACTGATTATCATTCATTCTCCTAATATATTTAACCATTCATGACTACACAAAATATGGTTTGGCATGCACAAATATTATCCTTACAGGAAAGGACAGCGCAATATTTGTACATGTACAACAAAATCATCAATCCAATCGCTAAAAAAGGGGGGAAAAATGATGAAACTCACGATTCAGTTGCCCTCCTCATGACTTGCCAAGTGTACTGTACAAACATGGCCTGCTGGGTCAGTCTCGACAGGCGCTGGTAATGTCGCTCTGAAACAAAGAGTTGAATGAACACGTACAGTCTATTCAGTGTCTGAGGACCATTACTGAAGAAGGGTTTAAGACGTACTTATTTTGAATCACAAAACTGGCAATTTGATCAAAAGCCAAGTACTGCATTCATTCTTCTCTGTGAGATGTAAAGGTGTTCAAGACTGAACCAAAACCAAGTAGAGTTCCCTCTATCTGTACAAGAAATGAAGACCACTAAAAGCATTGGGGGAGCAACCCAAACAACAAATAAACAAGGAAAAGTAGAAATTACGTGGTGTGTAATATATGTCCCCGCCGGAAGTAGCATTTTGTAGCAAATGTACAATACAGGTGAAAAATCAAGGTCAAAGGTCAAAGAAGTCAAAGGTCAAAATTCTGTGTAGAAATTTTGAAGCCCTCACCTAATGCCATCACATAAAGCAAACGGAATCGAAATCGGGTTAGAAATGGCGAAGGAGTAGCATTTTGTAGCAAAATGTACAATATAGGTCAAAAATCAAGGTCAAAGGTCAAAGAAGTCAAAGGTCCAAATTCTGTGTAGAAGTTCTGAAGCCCTCACCTAGTGCCATCACATAAAGCAAACGGAATCGAAATCGGGTTAGAAATGGCGAAGGAGTAGCATTTTGTAGCAAAATGTACAATACAGGTCAAAAATCAAGGTCAAAGGTCAAAGAAGTCAAAGGTCAAAATTCTGTGCAGAAGTTTTGAAGCCCTCACCTAGTGCCATCACATAAAGCAAACAGAATCGAAATCGGGTTAGAAATGGCAAAGGAGTAGCATTTTGAAGCAAAATGTACAATATAGGTCAAAGGTCAAGGTCAAAGGTCACAACTGAAATTCTGTTTAGAAGTTTCAAAGCTCCCATGTAGTGCTATCATACAAAGCAAACAGAATCAAAATCGGCTCATAAATGACAGAGAAGTAGCAAATTGAACATTTTGATCACACACAGACGGACGGACGGACGGACGGACGGACGGACACACACACGTACGGAGCCCGTTTCATAGTCCCCTGCTCGAACTGTGGAACACAAGGAGTACAGTGGAAACTCGATATAACGAGATGGTCAGGACCGAGTCATTTTCCTCGTTATAGCCGATATCTCGTTATATCAGTAGGCAGTAGGCATATAAAAGAAAGCATAACATAAAGACAATTATTTGCACATGTGGGACTACCCATCATCTTTCAATCAATACTGATAACTTGATAATGAGTGTGAGGGAATTGCTCACCTTTATGGGTAAGAAGATGTTTTTCGCCAATGAAATCCAATATTAAGAATGTGTTTCTGATTAATTGTAGATGTTTGAATCTGTAAATTACATACCGGGTAGCTTGCGATTGTGTCAAGATCGTCTGTGGATTAGTTGGTTATGGTATGGGTGTGTGGGATATAACATGGTCTGCACAATGCTGTGTGTGAATGTGCCACATTCTGTATGCACATTATGACTGCGTGTGTGTGAAGATGGGGAATTCCCTACGTAGAAAGCCAATCACAGCACCAGATTGCCTCACACCTGCTAAACGTCATGATGATGTCATGTATACATATGGCCGTCCCACCACATTTTCTGCATGTATCAGTGTGCGCCCACACACACACATACACGTAAAACATGCGGTGCTCGCTGGAGTGCACTGAAGAAAATATGTGTGTACAAGACAGTTTTTGGCGCATCGAGATTTACAATCTCGGAAGGTGATAGCACAGGCGAAGTAAAGCTTTACCCGAGGACATTTTGCTTTACCTCGCTATAACAGGTTTGATTGGCTATGTTTTTCTTTGTTTGGAAGTGACAAAATTTATCTCGTTATAGCAGTTATTTCGTTATAGCCTATCTCGCTATAAGAGTAGCATTTTACATAGACTTGTGTGGAAGGAAATTTGGGACCGGGAAAATTTCCTCGTAATAACCGATATCTCGTTATAGCAGTATTCGTTATACCGAGTTTCCCCTGTAGTATGTTAAAGGGAAGTAGGATCATACATTGCCATTTTTTTTTCTACTTTGTTGTAAGATTAAACTAAAACAGACACCTTTGTTTAGTTGCAATAGTCTATCATAAAATGGGCTTTTGAATCTCTGCAATCTGATTGGTCAATTGTAATACATCATTTTTTACTGATGCACACTGAGCCATGCGTCTGGTAAAATCCGAATGCCTGGCCATGCGTCCGGTGAAATCCGAACGCATGGCTGAAGTCTTGTACAGTGTTGTAGGTGTACCAGATGCATGATGGGGAAAATGGTTGTATTTCATGAATTTACAGGCCCATTTTATAACACTAATGATGCACAGGCCTATTTCGTGGATCTGTGAGAATTGGATGCTATCGTTTAACTTTGGAACAATAAACCCACTCGCTGCGCTCTTGGGTTTAAACAGTTCCAAAGTTAAACTTGTGCATCCAATTCTCACTGATCCACTATGTCCTGTGCATCAGTTGTATACTACATCAGGATGATAAAATAGACACAGTCAGTTCCATTTTCATTACAAATATTGAAATCAGACTTTCAAATCTGACCTACTAAGTAATAAAACAACTGTAGACAAGATTGAAATCACTCTGAGACTTTCCTCACTTAATGCAGTCAACATTGAGCTCAGGGTACCCCCCCCCCCCCCAAAAAAAAAAAAAAAGAAGAAGAAGAAGAAGAAGAAGGAGAAGAAGAAGAAGAAGAAGAAATAAGCATTGTGACAAGTAACAACACTTCAAATCATACCTGTGTATGGAATGAGGCCTTCCAATATTGTCCGCATGCCAGGGAACTTTGCGAGGTCTTCCGGGTCATGGGAGCGGAGGACGATGGCGACAACGGACTGGGCCACGTGGCAGTGCTTGGAGTTTGTGTTCCAGACCTGAGCAAACTTCAAGATGGCCGCTAAAGGAGGATACAAGAATGAAGAGAATCAAGCCATTATTGAATAAAGAATTCATTTTACAGGGAGCCAACAATAGAATAATATGAAGCATGGCTTCCCATATGCCACTGCACATAAAAGCACCATCCCTATCTTCAGAGTATTGCAGTTATCTGATCAATTCTGACTATCATGGAAATGAGTAACTGTCGTGTGATTTGTTTTTGTACTATTCTGGTAAAAATGTCAAAGGAAACAATATTTGTATGTCCTACAATGGACCAATTAAGATAAATTTGAATCTGAATCTTACCTATTTGGTCTGCCCTGAGTTTTCCCATTGTCCTCTCCAGTTGATCGAGGCCTCTGGCACCTTCCAGTATTGCTGATATTTACCAGTCACAGGAAACAAACAAGAGAAATACTTTGACGCAAAAATGCACAAAATTTTGACAAAAATCTAATTGTTCTGAATGCAAGTTGCCAATAGACATCTTTATGGGTTGAAACAATAGAGTACCAAAGCGATGATGCCACAGTCTTTTGACATAGCTTAGGTTGAAACCAGGTGCGAACATAAACATTCGGGCCAGGTGTGGTTGTTAAGAACCAGTTTCCATGGCAATGAATGGCTCTGACATCACACTTTGCACTGACAGAGAAAGTAAACAGAGCCTTAATTCCTTCTAGAATACAACTGCTTTCATTTAAAAAACCAAAGCATAAATAAGTGCAGAGCAGTCCCATTATAACGAACACTGTTATAATGGAATTCCGGTTACAACAAAATAAAAATTCAGGCTGCAACATTATCCACTCTATGTTTATTTGCTCAGTTGCAACAAAATCTGGATTTAACCAAAGAAAATTGCAAGTCCAGAGGACTTTGTTTTAATGGGAGTCCACTGTATGTATATTTAACATTTGATATACATATATCTGATACCATTTTCCATCAAAAGATGAAAACTGGGATGATTTGTGGATGAAGGCCTGGTTAAAGGGCAGAATCAAACGAAGAAATAGAATTAAAATCCCTTTTCCTGACTTACTCTTGATGATGCCCAGGGCCTTGAAGGGCTGGTCAAGAGTGATGGCTAGACCAAGGGCCTTGGTGAACTTCTTGGACTGAAGCAGGTTGGACAGCTCCTGCTCCCTGTCACCAGACAGATGGTCAGATAAAAGATAAACAGTGAGTTGGAGCGCAAAAAGATATATAGTTACACAGAGAGAACAGATGAAAATATCAATGTACAGTATGTCCCCAAAAAATTACAATCAGATTTTCGCATTGATAACACCCAATATGATTACATTGTCTAAATGCTACTTCAGGGTCTTAAAATATAACATTTTAGCTCTATTTTGCAGAAAACCCCATTCGATTTGGTAAAGCAGTCCGGAGAAATGTGGATTGTTGTAAAGCATGTCATAAGTCCGATTCTTCCAAGTTTAGCACTTCGATGATCTTGTGTGTGAATACAATAGACAGAACTTGGAGGGAAGAGATTCCCGACATCCTCTACAAAATTCCTCAATTCTCTTTGACCACTGAAGCTAATCGAATGGGGTTTTCTGTAAGATATGGGCAATGAGTTATTGTTTCATACCCTGAATTTGTATTTAGATTGATTCAATATTTTTAAAGTTATCATTGCGGAGGGTCCCGTTGTAATTTTTTTTTTTTTTTTTTTGGGGGGGGGGGCATACGGTAGAGTATAATAGTAAAGAATAAAAGCAGTCATTCAGCATTCATGACGACGACGATGATGATGATGATGATAATGATGATGATGATGATGATGATAATGATGATGATGATGATGATGATGATGATGATGATGATGATGATGAGGGTGGTGGTGGAGATGATGATGATGATGATGATCCTTGCTAAACACTCTATAAGTAGGAGCAAGAATTTTCTCCCTTGACATTTGAAGAATCTGTTATCTGTGAGTTGACTGCAATTTGGCTCCCAATAATGCACATAATACTTCCGGTTATCCACCATGAGAAGTTTGGGGCCCATGTGATTTGCGTTTCAGCACAATTCACATTCTTCTTGGCATAAGTACTGATCTCAAAAAAGGACCACCTTTCTTCAAATTACGACCACTGCACAACTAAACGCTGATTAGAACTAACTGGCCAACGCGTCAAAGCAAAGGGACAAAATCATTTTACTGCAAAGTATATGTGTTATGTGGTAAATGGCATACCACCAAAGCATTGCAGCCCAATGTAAAGTAGGCATGCAGTATGCCTTGAGGGTGGTTTATTTGTTTTTTGTTGATTTGTTTTGTTGTTGTTGGTTTTTGTTGTTGTTGTTTTTTTGGTGGGGGGTGGTACTCACTTGAGAATCTGATCTTCCTCCTTCTCTGCCTGCTCTTCCAGCTCAATCTGGGTTACATCCTGCATAACATGAACAAAAGATTCAATGAGCTTACAAACATTTCTCAGGATATTACCCACTCTGAGGTGTCAAAAATGTCCATGCAAAATTTTCTGACTTTAACATGAGTGGCATGCTCTCCTAAGCTTTTGACATACAACATGTATTAATCAAATACATCACAGTGTCATGGACAGAGAGTAAAAGCTTATCCTCTGGGTAGCGTCAAACAAAATTTAGAGCACAAGTGTAAGTCATTTGTTTTAGCTCCAGTCCAAATGAAGCAATTACATTTATGCAAATTTTATGCCACGTCCTGCAGTTTTCGTGATAGGATTGTGTGAGTGTCTCTGAGATTACTAAATGCAGAACAACATCCTTATGATTAGAGCTAGATCTAGTTTCTTTGCACGTAATTAAGAACAAAAAAGGTGGTGTATGATACAAACATTGGATAATAATACACACACTGAATAATTCAACTTTTAATTTGGCCAACAGTTTAAAAAAAAGTGTATCACTGTAAAGAATTATACACAGTAAGGGTATGTAATCTTACTCCTTGGATGGACATATCTTTCACAGTTAAAACTTGATATTGAAAGGGACAAATTTAGAATAAGTACCCACCTCCCAGATCAAAATACTGGAGTCTGCTCCGGCCGTCACAAGTCTCTTCTCGGCCCGGTCAGCAATCACTGACCACACCTTGTCCTCATGTTCGTCTAGCGTCTTCACACACTCGTTGGACTTGATGGTCCAGAGCTTCAACAGACCATCTGACCCACTGGCAGTAATTGGAGACAGTCAAGAGTCAGATTTAGTCAAAACGGCAACAAAATTATGGAGTCCTTTCATAAACTTCCAAGACACTATTTAACATCGTGACAACTTAATCTCAACAAGATGTTGAACTTTGCCGCCTGAGTCTAGTACTGATGTTGAAAATGAACAAAAAACACTTCGAGCTATATATAAAACAAAAGTTGTGAAACTCATGCTGCCACTTTCACGCAATCTACAAATACTATAAATTACCGTGATAACAAGCCACCCTCAAAAAGCTTTATTCTGCCTATACTGTCTGACATCTATCCAATAGAAAAATTCTATCACTATGGAGATAAGGAAAAATACAGTCAAGCACATATATCCCTTTTTTTAAAGGCATTCCACAGCCATTCTTAATTGCAATTTCATTATTCTTTCATTTCTTATTTCATTTTTTTTTTCCAGAGTCACTTTTTTTCAAGGTAGCTAAGGGCTGGTGAATTTAATGAAGTATGATGGAGGATTACTAACAGACTAGACAGCATTAAGTAAATCTCATAAAACAGATAAATATAAATCTAGAACTGCTGCACAAGTCATACCCTACATGTAATGCAACACATTGGGCACCTTTGAATGTTCTTCACAGACAAAGGTGACATATAAATGCTCTTCACCACCACCACCATCATCATCATCATCATCAAATTGTACATATTCCAGATTATACTACTACAACTTGGTTTTCTATTCAACAATATCAAATTATCTTCTCATAGTATTGAGACTTGGCTATTGAGACTTACATTTCCTGTTGTAATCGTAATGCAGTAAAATGATATTTGCAAAACATTTACCTTGAGAAGAGCTGCATCCCTCGTGTCAAGAAAATCACTTTTAGGACCGAGGCATCATGTCCTTCAAACGTCTGCAGAAAAACAATAAGAAGTGTCAAACACAAACCATTTCTGAAATGAAATAATACTCTTAACACTATGTAATCAGAGGCATCATAGTCCCAATGCCACATAAAGTGCTTGCATGGTAAATGCAGAACCCCTACCCCAAATATTAAACTTTCAAAAAAAGAATCATATCTCACAGACACCTAATTCTATACCTGGGGGTACATCAAAAAGAATTTAAGTCGATCTTAAAAGAGTGACTTAAAATAAATGGTACGTTTATGCCACTGGTTTTTGTGATCAGTTGTACTAGCCTTTCAGATGCCACTTCAAATCGTAATAAAAACTTATAGGAAAACTCCTATGTGTTTATTCTATTCTGTATTTCAATGGCTGCATGTAAAAGTCTCCAAAATGTTGATTCTCATCAGAAAGTTAGAAAAATCATTGAAGACACACACAGCATACCATATCTATAAGTTGATCTGATCTTTTCAGACTGACTTAAATTCTTTGTGATATGTCTCCCTGGGTAGCAATGGACTTTATATGCAAGCATCACACGTGTCATGATGAGGCTTGAACCCTCGACCCTCAGTCCACTGGACCAAACTGCCTGTCACAGGGCAATTCAAAGTACAATCATTCTGATCAAGCCTCAGAAGGTACATACATGACTGTATCATTTGACACACAAGAAGGATGTCTACGACTGCTAGCTGGAACTACAAAGCATCAAATCTTTCCTCACCTTCACGCAGCTGAAGTCTGAGAGAGCCCATATTTTGATGGTTCCATCGGCAGAGCTCGTCGCCAATGCCTGTGTGGAAGAAACGATGCATATTGAACCAACTATATCTTTGTATCTAACATCACTCCTTACACACAAAAAAAATGTAAGCTGGTAATTAGAATTTGGTTTCAATACAGTGAACTGTATCTGCTTTACATCTAGTTTCACTTGTGACTTGTTTGACAAGCCACAATCATGCCTTACCTAATTTTCAGGGTTAAACTTATATTGAGCCATGCACAAACAATTCTTCACTGACCCACAAGAACCATCACAGCATCATACATTCATCTGGTAGTGTCGTCAAAACAGTAGTTGTCACTGCAGGCTACAAGACTAGAAAACCTCTTACGTGTATGGAAGCAATCCTTTACTTGCTATTAAACAAACATGAAAAAAGTGCTGAATAGGGCAACAAACCTGGTCTGTAGGAGAAAACTGAACGCACCAGATCCCCCTGCGGTGACCCCTGAATGACCCCAGAAGTACTTCCTTCTCCATGTGCCACAGTTTGGCCACTTTGTCCTGGGATCCCGTGGCCAGCAGTTTGTCATTGGGGGACAGACACACTGAGTTGATGTCCTACACAGGAAAGAAAGGATGTGTTTGTCACAAAAACATCAAAACATTGTGTTAAATTTACATAAAATGATTATTACTGGTTAGCATATTCTATGCTGTATTGTAATTTTCACAGCTATTTTTAGTACTATGTTACAATATGCATTGAAATCATTTTCAAGTTTGAATTGCACTTTTATCAGCAATTTTTTTAGACCTCTGAATCTGTTACATCTACAAGTGTGACATGATTGCTGATTTGAGCAATCATTGAAAAAAAAAAAATGACAAGAAATCCACACATACCTGTGGCCAACAGTAGCCAGAAACAAGCAAAGGTAAAGAATCAGCAGTTCTTCACATCTTTTTGTGCCACATGGCCTTTAAACAAATGCATAACCTCCAGTGGGAGGATGACGTCTAACATTCTCACTCCCCACCAAACAATTAATTCCACAACTGCGGGCTGTTTGTTTGTTTCCTTTTTTATAAATTATGATAGAAATTTTTGCAGTATGTATACATGAGATTAGCATGGTCTCCATGGTTACTGGATCTCAAAAGATTTACTAATTTCTGCATAGCAGACACTGTATTTGTAAGACAAATCAAACCATACCTTGTCATGTGCTTTTTCTGTAAAGGAAACCTTCATGTGGACTGGTTTGCTGATCTCGTCTGTTGATGCGTGCTCCGGTATTTTCCATACCTTCAGTGTGCAGTCCTCACTTCCAGAAACACAGAACTTGGATGACAGTCTGTGCAAGCATAGAAAACAATAAATCTTGGTACAACCACGTAATTACAGCCTATTTGCACTAAAGAAATGTCCACTTACTCATAGCTTACAAAACACATTCTCTTCCAGTTGGGATGTAACTTGAATGAGCATTCTTACAGATGAAAGGTAGCATAGCAAAAATAGTAATCTCCATAAGTAAGGTTTGCTAGACAACATTGAGTTTTGGAGAAAAAAAAAAATATACACTCCAAAAGTTTATGTCATTAAAAACATGCAATAAATAGAGTGTGGCATTTCAGATTTTTATCAAACAAAAAGCATGTGATAGCTTAACAGGCTGCAAAGGCAATGAGCAAAAGAAAAGAAAACAGGCCAGAGGACAAGCAGTTTAATCTTAATCTTGCAATTAAAGTTCATGTGCAGATGTAATACAGCACTTCGACATCAAATCTAGTCCTACCTTGCATGGTCCTATTCAAATGCTGCATTACTGTTTTGGCTTATTTCATCCGTTGCTTGCTATTGACACCAAACCATTTTATGACAACTGCATAGCTGAGTATTGCCAGCACAAAGGTGAACATAATATACATTAAGTGACAAGTATATTAACAACAAGTGTCAGAAACAGCAATATAAAAAAAAAAAAACAGCAACAACACAAGAGCAACCTGACTCAAGACAATTACCATCCACACGATGCTGACCTAAAGACTTCACTTCTGTCAGCAATAAGAGGTACAAACATTCCCTACAAGCTGAACGTCTGTCCACACGGGAGGAAGACCATCTCACCTTGCGGCTGCCACAGCTCCCACAGAGTGGGTGTGGCCGGCACCAACAGCCAGGCAGGATACCACGTGGGTCGCCGCATCCATCTGCCATACTCGCACAGTATTATCCTAGTGGGAGGTAGAGGACTTGACACTTGAGTTGTAGAGCTCAAATCTAAAACTTTCATCAAGACTAGACTACAGACTTTTCTTGACGATGACATTCTCTTGGGTCATCACAATGAAAATGTAGCCATCCACAACAATTCCATGTGTTTCAACACTACCATCAATTTTAACCAACCTGTAAAACCATCACCCAAGACTTTCTTCCTTCACAAAATACAGTCAATTTTTCTCCTTTAAAAGAAGAATCTGTAGATTTCCATACAGCTTAGAAAAACATAAGATATGTCTGTGGTAACTTCAGCTGGATTACACTGGGTTCTAATCCTGAGTACATTAATAGTTAGTTGATTTAATTCTTTCTTGCCAACACATAAACCACCACCAAACAGTTGTTCATGAAAATCTGCACAACTAATGTGCTGAAAGTAGGCCACATACATGTCTCATGTAGAAAGTCAAAATGTCAGTCAAGAAATGCTCTTCTTACCTTAGAACTACTGATCAGCTTCAGGCCTTTCTTGAAAACATCCAGGGCCAGGATAATATCTGCAGGTGGTTAGAACAGAATGTAAAGAACTTGATATGAAGGACATTCAATCCCAATTTTGGGCTAGTGAAATACAAGGAGAAGAACTAAACAAACTATTAACCACCTGGATTACTAACATAGAGAGATTTGGAAATAGATTTTACCCATTTACAAAGCACAAAAAAAGAAGCCTTCCAAAGAATATGCTTTCCCTTGTTACTTGCCTGCAAAATTTATGAATAAACTTTTCTGGAACATGCTCAAATACAAAATCAATTCCCTCCCCTATCACACAAAGGAAAAGGGATTAATGTGTATGCATATATAGACAGTCACCAATGCATATTGTCTTTTATTTGAGGGAGGATATTTCTCAATGATATGACAATTGTGAACAAAACTTGCCACCTTCTACAAATTTTCTTTCAGTTCTTTCAGAGTCAGGAACTTCATGTCACACTGACACATAAATGGACAATAACAAATGCAAATTTAAAGAAGAAACATATACAGATTAGTCTACACTGCTCAAATATTGCACCTGCTGGTAAGAACTCAAAGGTAATGACTATATATATTTCCCAAAGAGTGAGGTTTTTTTTTTCCTTTTTTTTTTTCTTTTGCCGGGGGGGGGGGGGGGGGGGGGGGGGGGGGGGTAGTTGGCTTTTTGTTTTCTGAGTAAAAATACTGGGAAAAACCATGTGCTCAGCAAGGTAGCTATAACTTGTAAATAAACCCAAAACAAGTTACAAAACAGTTATAGATTGCTTTGCTTGTGTGAATGGTAAAATACAAGTGTGGCTTTGACACACACATTTGAACAAGTTTAAGGTAATCAATCTTTACCTGTGTGTCCAGTGAGAATCTGGCAGCCCCCAGAGGTAAGGTCAAACACCCGAATCTGCTCACTGTTGCTGGCCACCGCAAGGTGAGATTCGTTCTTCCCCATCAGCTTCAGGTCGAGGATCTCTTCGTTGTAACCGACAAACTACCGGAGACAAACAAGAAATCATTGATACTTCTCCTAATACACCAATGCTTTATACACCAACACTGAGGCAATCTTGGTATATGACACCATACATAATCCATACACCAACACAGGAGGCAATGTTAGTACTGTAAAACATGATATTTTTGTGGCATGAAATTTTCGTCTATTGGGGCCGACGGACTTTTTCACAACCTGAAATTTTTGTGAGTTGCCTCTAACATTCAATGAGTAAATTGTAGACAAGAACTTTCATGTGCATTTAATTTCGCGCATCTTTGGCTCTCATGAAATTTGTGAAATTAAAATGCATGCAAACATTCCTAGTTTTACAGTATATGGCATTATACACAAGGAGATAATGTTGGTATATGACACCACACATAATCCATATGCCAACACTGAGGAAATGTTGGCACATGGCACCATACATAGATCATATAAAATATGAACACAGGAGGCAGTGTCGCTATATGACACCGTACATGTACATAATCCATAAACCAATATGAAGGCAATATTGGTATGACACCATACATAATCCACATATCCACCTGAAGGCAATGTTGATATATGGTACCGTATATAATCCATATATCCACACGGAGGCAATGATGGTATATGACACCCTATATAATTCATATACCAACAGTGAGGCAATGGTTGTATATGAATCCCTATATGATCCATATACCAACACATAGGCAATGTTGGTATATCACACTGTACATACACGTGTAATCCATAATACCAACACAGGTTAACGCGGTATCATTAGATAGAAGAAATATGACTCTTTACCATGCAGTGATTTCAAGGTTATCAAAAATGGTTGCTGTTTTTTGTTTGTTTGTTTTTTGGTGTGTGTGTGTGTGTGTGTAAAATGAAGATTTCGAAGTTATGTGTACATTTTAAGTCAGTGTTATAAAACTAAAACCATTCACAGATTTATCGCAATTTGACATTGGCAATTGAAATTACAATTTACTGCCAGTTTTATGATAATTGAATTTGATTTCATCTGCTAGTTTTACAATATGGGCCCCAGGAGGGTGTCTCATAAAGCTGTTTGTAAAGTTTATATGAATGACTTACAAACGACTGGTGATCAGTTCTTGTGCTGAATTATTGAAATTCTGATAAGTATAGCACATCAAAACTGATCACCAGTTGTACGTAAGTCGTTCGTAACTTTACGAACAGCTTTATGAAACAGGGCCCATCAGCAAAGCCTTTGGTATACCACCAATCATGGAGGCACCAAAAAAAAAAAAAATGTCTCTTTACTTACTTGTTTCTTCAGTTTGAGCTCTTCCATGCCAAAGAAAAGGATGTTGTGGTCATAGGTAACCACGACGATAGAATTTGTCTCTGGGCACAGCATCGCCCCTGTGACTACTGCCAGGTCGTCTTGATCCTCTGGGGCTTGATGTGCCTGTCTCCTGGTCAACTCAAGAGGGCTCCCTTTCTGCTCGAATAGGCAGCGACCAGAGGAAGTCCAAACCTTCAAAATACCTACAAGATCAAGAAAATTATGGAGGTAATGCACTCTCTTCCATTTCCTGTTGGTAAGTAATGTAAGATATCATGTTTCACGTAGGCACACATCAAAAGCATCACCTGTGTGCTTACTGAGGACAAATGAAAGGAACAAATTATGGCAAATAGGGCATTTGAATGAAATATTGTATACGCCATATATTTTGCAGGTTAATTTTCTTTCGAGAATTTTGCGAGTCTGGTGCTCTTCACAAATTTGAGAAACATGAAAATAAAAATTCATGTACATTGTTCTGTCCATTGCTGTGCTCCACAATCACAAATTTAACCACTCACAAAAATGTTTAGGAAGTCCAGATTCGTGAAAAGAATGACTCGCTAAATATATTGAGTATACAACACTGTTCTTTTCTTTCATTTCAAGCCTTTCATTTCCATGAAAAACATACCTGACAACATATTTGTAGATGGAAATATATATAATTGCTCTCTTATAACAGTAAATCAAATTGTTTCTCTTCACTTGGCACCACCTCATCAAACAAACAGACACACACACAAATGCAAACAAACAAACATGCATACGCAATGTATACACACACAAATTATTTACCTTTTGCACCTGCAGTAATGAAGGTAGGACCTTTCTCGTCTCGCTTAGCTGTGAGTATGGGGAAGTCTCCTTCAGGGAGGGCAATCACAGCTTCAAGGGGCTGGTATTAAAGGATAAAACATGCTCAAATTGGATCACTGCAAACCTCTCTACACCAAAAAAGATTCATTGGAGCAATTACTGCATAAGCTGTTATCATTCTCGCTGTGTTTAACTTTCACGATTTTGCAGACGACTGTTGGACCATGAATTTCACAATATGCTAGAGTATTAGTGCACAATAGTCTTTGTCTCAAATTGCGAAAACAATAACCCGCGAAAATGTCTGTGATCTTATTTATGAAAATATCTGTATGCAAAAAAATAACAATCATAGTATGTTAGTAACATCAAGTCAAGAAATGAAAACCATTCACTTCTATTTCACATAAAGTAACATAACTTCTATCTTATTCACATTGGTCCTTGAACTTTATGCGAGACTGACGCAGGATGCCTTCCTGTTTAACACATAATTGACAGTGAATTAGGGTAAATCAGTACTTGTCAAGACTGATGCAGGATGCGACTACACAGCAATGAAATAAGATGGATGCTGGTGTTCATACTGACAGTCATTTCATACCAGTCGCAGAGATGTTGTAAAACAGCTGCGGAGTCATTGCAGGACACTGCCATTGTGAACACTGTACAAAAGTCTTAAAGAATGGATATCATCAGCTTAAAAGTCAGCTTTTGATGGTACAGTGCATTTCTAATCTATGAGAGAATGTGTCCTTATTAGCTGGTACCCCATGTAAAAATTACTGCTCTTTTCTTTCCCAACATCAGGTAACAAAGAATCACAATTTGAGAAAGACATAATCAGAGTAATTCAAATCTATTTTTATCACCAAAGCCATACACACACATACACATATATGTAAATTAAAATTAAGTCTTTCACTCTCCGTTATTCCCGTTGTTTACTCAGAAGCCACAGCCATACCTCAAAGACTGGGATGGTTTTCTTGGCCTCCCTCTTGACCAGGTTCCAGATGACCACCACGCTGTCCCGCCCACTGGACAGCAGTGTCTGTCCATCCTCGGTGAAAGCCAGACCAGTCACTGCCCCATAATGGCTCTCCAGCACTGACAAACAGCTGGTGTGAAATTGATATTATTAGAAATTCAGTTTCATTATAAAGCAAAAAAAAACCTTGGACAGTTCACATTAATGATTTCAATGTGTGTTTTATCTACATCGAAGAAGGGTAAAATGGTAATTAGCTGCAATCAAAGAAAGAAAAAAAAAAAGCCAGAATCAGTTATTTGAATAAATAAGCAGTACCCACTGCAGTATTAAGGGATAAGAACCATCACAGGCTATCAGACAGAAGCTCGGTAGTCTAGTGGATGTGATGCCTGTCTAGCAATTAGGAGGTTCTGGGTTCGAATCCCAATCAAGTACTGTAAAACCAGGTTCGGATCCCAATTGGACACTATAAAACCAGACACATTCGTGGTGTAAAACTTGCATGAACTGGAGCTGAAAACCTTTGTTGTGGCATGAACATGACACTACCTCTTGAGGCTCAAAACTGCCTCTTTCTCATTTTAATAACTTCTGCTTTCCTTCAATCACTCTGACCTCTGTAATGCATGGTACTGTCCACAACACTGTACAAATAAAAGGCAAAAGGCAACGGACATGTATGGGCCTACATTTACCCACCTGCTAGTCTGCAAATCCCAGACTCTAATGTGGTTGTCATCTGATACAGAGAAGAGGTGCAGTCTCTCTGGGTCTGGATGGAACTGGACTAGACTACAAAATAGAACAACATAAAGGCAGAAAAAATGGTCACTTTGTGCAGGCAGATATAGAGTCACTGAGCATAAATTGTCAACATAACAACAAAATAATAAAAAGCCTTCATCCGCATTTACTCCTCGTCTCCTGTCCAAAAAAAAAAATATTCAATGACAATATGACCTTCCTTCAAAGAATTACAATTAAAAATGCTCTATAGCAACTACAAGTTACTTGTCAATAATGACCACCTCCCAAAGCAACCACATGGAATCCCCAGCAACAAAAATGTGTAGTTAAGAACCTGTATGTAGTGACCTTCTGCCTTACGTGATCACAGACCACAGGTCTGGTTTTCACTGGAGGATTTACAACTGCTCATAACAACCGCCTAGCAGTGCACATTGGCACAGCAACTAGCTTTAGCACAGTTGGTCGTTGCATCTACAGAAAGATATGTAGTAGTATCATGGTGTGCTGTACATGTAATACATGGTCACTGATGATGTCCATCACAATGGTTGCTACATTGTGCCGGTCTACAATGATCACATTTTGTGTTTCTCTCGAGCGATTGTTGCAGACAGGTTTGACTGTATCTGTGGTATAAAAGCACTCCCCACGAAGGATTACCTCACAACACCCCGGGAGCCTTTGAGGTTGTGGGTGCAGTACTGGCGAACCACATCCCACAGCTTGATGGTGCTGTCACTGCTGCCTGTCGCCAGGAGAGTGGACGTTGGGTCAAAGGCCATGCTGACCACAGGACCTTTGTGAAGAGACTGAATAACACGACATATTAAAAAGTCAAAGAGTGACCACTTGCACATATCCCTGCATACAACAATTCTACGTTGTGTGGCACTGCAGTTTATAATGCACTAGAAAGAGTGACAAGCAGCCTTGGTTGAAAAAAAGAATGAAACAAAACAGCTATTTCATGAAGACATAAGCCCTTCTTCCACTGAACTAAGCTGAAGTATATATTCAACCATGATGTAACTAACCTACAGGACTCTTTAATTGTATGTCAATAACTTAATTGTTATTGTTGTATACACCCAATACTGCATGGTGGTTTAGCTCAGGGGATTTTCATAACTTGACTAGTTTTCATGAATCAAGATTTGTGAATAATAAAATCCATTATAGCTTTTCCGGAAAAAGAAAGAAAAAACAAAGAGACAAGGAGTATCATTGAAAACAAAAAAAAATCTGAGATGTTCATAAAAATCATCATGATGCCCATCTATCTGTTATGTCGGACTTTGTTGCAAAATATCTAAATTCATAATGAGGAACAAACTCACAGCCCATACTCAAGACAAAAAAAAAAAACTTGAAATGCAATACAAAGACCTCAGTGGCAGTGACAAATGAGAAATACATTACTATCTTTAATGCCTTTCTTACTCCTAGCTTCAGGCAAGCTGATTTTCCTTTCAGGCAAGAAAAACTACGAAAAGTAAGAAATGTACTTGTTCTTTGGGCATATCTAGGGTGGATCACTGCCTGATAGCTACACGTACCTGCCATGTTCTCGTACACACTCCATTCCTCCAGTCCCACTGTTTGAGTAAGGAGTTTCTGTAAGCAATCACAAGGATCTAGAAAAGAGAACAAACAGTACGTCAATAACCCCATCATAGCCTAAGGGTAGATTATCCTATGTAATAGCATTGAAAAAATCTAATCTCCATCCTGATGTAAAAGTCTTGGTTTATTTTATTTTATATCATTTTATTTTTGTTCTGTATTTTTCGGGCATCCATCTGCTGTCTGACTGAAAAGTTTTGAGCACACTTCCTTCAACACTATAAGCATGACTGAAAAGTATTTAATTGATGTAGCCTTTTTCCTTCTTTCTTTCCTTCTGAATAAAATCATTTGCACAAATCATATAATCAAATGTATTCTACAGACATGTCATTACTAGTAATTATTTAAGTTATCATTTGGTAAATCTTTTGACAGAATACCTAATTTGTATTTCTACAGTGAAGCATAAGACAAACAAAATGCTTATGTGTATGTGTCCAACACACTTTCAAGGAAAAAACAACAAACAAACAAAACATTGCATAGCTTTGTGACCAGGCACTCTTGTTGACAAGTGTACTTTCAAAAAACCCAAATTAATTCACAATAGTAGAGCCACATTGACGTTATGAGAAAATGTATCAATTTAACAAAAGGAATTAACAAAGGAATTGTGGGGGTCATGCACGTGACATGGAAAAATAGACAGAAATTGTTGCAAATTTAGACTACTAGTATCCACAAGACAATCTTGCACAAAGCTTCCATCAAACTTTACATTTCTCCAGAGTAAAAATGGCATGCAGTTACAACGAAAAAAAGTCAAAGATTTTTCTTTTCCTTACCTCATCATCCTCACTGACAGCAAAGCATGTGACTTCATCAGCACCATCCTAAAAGAGAATGCATTTTTAGAGTTACTTACATGGCAATAGACTAGAATCTCCCTTTCCAAGTGTAAGTAATAGAGTGGGAGAAAGAGTGTATCAGTGTTGAGTTACTCCTGTACTTATTACTTACCCTAATCATGGCTGATCGGCATTTGATACTGACAAAATCATTATCATCAGTATTCACTTACATGTATCATCATTGTTATCAATTTACATCATCATCAACTTAACTAGATCATTAACATTCTTCCTACTTATGACACTATTCTTTATCATTATCATTATGACTTTTGCCATAAATACCATAACAGCTTGTACATGTGTAATAAGTTTTCATCACATCATAATCAACATTGTGCTAACCATATCTGTGGTACACCAGCTCATAATCAAATACTTTCAAACTTTCACAGCAAATAGGCAGATGAAATTACACACTCAATCCTTAAAATTTCTTACTCACATCTTTGATGCTGTGCGCTGTCTTTCCCGTCTCTGAGTTGAGAATATTTACAGCGTCACCATGGGTACAGAAGATGTGCTTCCCATCCGATGAGACGTGAACCTTTCCACCAGTGTAGAAGGCCTCAATGCGATTTGACACCCGAAAACTTGTGATAATCAAACAAAACAAAAAAGGAGAAAAGAGCCAAGTTAAATTACTTACAGTGTACATAATCCCTACAATTTGTTGTACTTGACTATAAAAAGGATGAACATATACAGACCACATCAACATCACCCACACCTACGCTACCACCTGGAAATCCAAGATCAACCCACCAAAGAGTGCCATCCTAGTCTACAGTCACAAATACAACACTACACACACCTGGTATCTGAATGCTGAACAAATTATGATATTCGGGAAGTTAACCACCATCCTCATGTAGGCATCACCAAATCAATGCAACCTCAAGACCCGGCTCCCAAAATCATCACAAAGGGATATACATTGTTACACCTTATTTTCTCTCAAAGGAGGATCAGCTTGGCAGAACAATTTTTGGCCTCCCACCATTGCAAAGCTGTGGTCCGCGTACTGTATCCTCATGATGTTGTAAGGAGTTGCCATAGTGAAGCTCAACAAACGATCTCAGGAAAAGCTTGACTCTGCACAGGCTCTCCTCTTCAAGAAACTCCTTGGCCTCCCAAAGAGTGCTGTGAATGAAGCTGTCTTCCTTTTGACAGGCATCCTTCCCCTCTCTCTTCAAGGTGATCTCTTTACTATTCTCTCCCTAGGACAACTAGAATATAGTCACACTACCCTCAGACAGATTCGAACACTGGATCCTCCTTCACACTCTGGCAAACAACATCCCCTCCATCCCCTACTGGAAGCAGCTCCTTGCCAAGCTCAATTTACCCTCGCTCCTCTCTGGCACCTCTAGCTTTGACTACCCGGACTGGAAAAGGCTGCGTCGTCAGGATATCCACGATCACCACAAAGCTGAGATTCGTGATGCCATAGAAAACAGGCACACCCTTGCTCTATGGAAGCAATGTAGCAGCCGTCCAACCCCTACTAGAATGTACCAAGCTGCCCTGCCTCCACATCTCCGTAATGCCTCAAGAATCTGCTCCAAGCTTGCAAACTCGCACCTACCCAATGCAGTACCGCTTGATGACCATAGGCAAGTCCTCCACCTCCATCTGTAAAATCTGTGGTGTTGTGGAAGAGAACACCACCCACTTTGTTGCCTCTTGTCCAGTCCTTCTAACTCAGAGCTGCACTCATTCAGCATATCCTTGCACTCAACCCTCCACAGCAGGTTACTCAGGCCAGGCATTCACTGCAAACGACATCTCCATCTTTGCCACTAGCATTTTTATTCCCTTTTCTATCAATACCTACCTCTCTTTCTACCAACATTACGACCCACTGCCTCCGATACATCCTTAAAATTCACCTTGTAAAGCAAGTGGCCCTTGATTCGCCAGGGTTCCATGAATCACCCACTCTTACAAATAACAAGAGACCCGCGGGTCTAGCGCTCACCCGAGTATCGCAAGTTCACCTTTCACGCAGTCACTAATCTAAATTATTCACAGCTTACTAAAATTTGACCAGGCATTCTCAAGTAGAACATGAAAATGTACAATAAGGGCCAAAATTTTTAAAGATTCCTTCATTTTGGGGGGGTTTGGGCCCCCTGGGGCCCACTGGGTGGGGCATGGTGCCCACTTTGATAAATTGAGATCCTGACCCCCTAGGGATGCTACCTGCCAAGTTTGACGAAAATCCATCATGAGGTTTTCAGGAAGAAGATGAAAATGTACAATTCAGGCCCCCATTTGGACCTTCCCAACCCCCCCCCCCCCCTGCCCCCAAGAGGGGCACCCCTGGATCTGCCATGAACAAACTTGAAACTACAGTCATTAATGTACTCACTCATAGTATTATCTTAGCTTATCTTAGAGAAGATTTTTAAAGATTCCTTCATTTTTTTTTGGGGGGGGGGTTTGGGCCCCCCCTGGGGGCCCCCTGGGTGGGGCATGGTGCCCATTTTAACAAAATGAGATCCTAACCCCCTAGGGATGCTACCTGCCAAGTTTGGTGAAAATGGGTCATGGGGTTCTCAAGAAGAAGATGAAAATGTACAATTTAGGCCCCATTAGGACCCCTCCCCACCCCCCCTCCCCTGGGTCCCAAGGGGGGCACCCCTGATTCTGCCATGAACAAACTTGAAACTATAGTCATCAATGTACTAACTCATAGTATTAACTTAGCTCTATCACTTCTGGTTCTAGAGAAGAAGATTTTTACAGATTCCTTAATTTTGGGGGGTTTGGGCCCCCTTGGGGGCCCCCTGGGTGGGGCATGGTGCCCATTTTAACAAATTGAGTTCCTAACCCCCTAGGGATGCTACCTGCCAAGTTTGATGAAAATCGGTCTTGGGGTTTTCAAGAAGAAGATGAAAATGTAAAAAGTTTACGCACGACGGACGACGGACGACGGACGACGCACGACGGACGACGGACGACGCACGACGGACGCCGGACGAAGGGCGATCGCAATAGCTCACTTGAGCCTTTGGCTCAGGTGAGCTAAAAATTCACTGAAATTCATGAATAAAAAGTGGCGCATATCAAGTGCGAAATTCAAACTTTGCAACTATCTCCACACGTGTTCCGAAGAGCACAACAGTGGGCCACGTCGCCAGACCCCTGAAATCATTAATCGAACCCTCCCGAGTCAACTCGCACAAGCAGTTCAACGGGTAAGTAAACAGGTAAGCAAAGTTGCATAGCAACACATATAGACTCGTTTCATTCCAAATTTTGAAGTTACTAGTCCGTTTATTTGCATTGAATCGATACTGCAAGTACACTTACAGCCATGATTGCATCCGTTTCTGAGATAACTTGAGCGTTTACGCCATATTTATATTTTGCATGCCACCCGTGCCGGCATTTGCTGTATCGCCAGTGTTCGATCGCAACGTGTTGTGAATGCGTTGAATCTCTCGCATAGCGTGCGAGTACGTGGATAGTACCGCGCATTCGTAGTGCGGTATAGTACAGTACGTGCGTAGCACGCGCGCTGATACATTCACATAGGTTGGGCGAGCGCACCGTACGTCGCGCATGTTGATCCACGGACATAAGGGGCCGAACAATGCGTACAGGGGGCCGAACGATGGTGGCAGCGCAAGCGTTCGGATCATGCACGCTATTTTGCTCCCGCTGCTTAGGATGGCGAACATTGGGCCACTTGCTTTATGCCTGGACATTACCTCACAGCTTGACGTGGATAACCGCTGATCTTCAAATACCAGAGCAGAGGAACCAAGAAGAAAAGGTATCAAGTACAAATGTACACGACATATTGACAAATTGTGTCACACGGCGTCTAGTCGGACTATCTGGATATTATGTGCCACCCCCATCAAGACATAAAATAGAACACGATGTACAGGCTACAGCCTGTACAGGATACACAAGTCACAGGGTTTGAAAATTCTAGAGTCTATTGTCTAGGGTACTCTGATCTCTAGCTCCTGACTAACAACAAAACAACTGTCTGTGGGTCAATTCCGCGGAAAGGTTGCATTTTATGAAAATCAAACTATCGAGTATAGATGATTAATGAAGCTTAATTAGATGATCTGGTATTGTTTACTCAAAGCAGCCTTTCACAACAGATATTTTGATATCTCATTTGTGAACATCGGTGAACTGTGGAGTGGAGTTATGTCTGAAAAACCTTCATTTTTCATGAAAATTGCCAATTTTTGCAGAATTTATGTATCATTTCTGATACACTATTATGACCATTTCTACAGCTTGTGTAATTCTCAGATGGCTTATTTTCTGAATGTTCTTTGATCATAGATTGGTTTTATGATGAACTAGAACTTGTTCCGGGATCACTAAATATTATTCTTTCAATCTCAAAATGTGATAGTTGATAGCGTCCCATAAGTCATGTTTTTGTGTCCCATCAGCATGATCAGTCACACTGGTTTTCCCTATCCTGCTACTGCACCAATGAGTAGATATTCATACCACTTGGCTCAGGGTAAGCACAAACCCTTTGCTACGTTCAGGAAAGAAAATATCTTTCCAGAGACTCTGTGTGTAAGAATATTTCAGAACTTACTTTCCCATGTGAAAAACGGTGGTCCTCAAATGTCCCATACAACGTAAGTCACGACAGCAATTTTTCGTTACTGTATGTAATGCAACGATACTTTTCAAACTAATGGTGTTTTCATAAACTGTGATATGATGGATCTAACCATGAACTGAGAAAAATGCATTTGATGCAACTATTTTCTCAAAATACTGGTTTGAAATTGCCGAAAATTGTCACTTTGTCCCATATAGGTCACAATGGAATTGACCCTGTGCTGTGGCTCTTTGAGCGCTAGCCCGACCAGACACTGTTACGCTATGCGAAAACAGCGTCTGACGAGCACGGCATGCAGCCTCGAAGTGAGGAACCTCAACACAGCTACAAAACTTAGGAACATGTATACTTTTCTCCTTTAAACAGAATACTTTACTCACGTTAAATGCATGTTTCTATTATAGAAGAATAATTCGCCACACTGGGTCCATGGAGACCACTTGCGATAAGTCCGTGGAACAAATAAATGACACTTTCTGGCGCAATTCCTGACCGTCGGGCTTCGTCGTTGCAGAATTCAAAATGGCGCCTTGACTTATGCGCATGCATGACCGGATGTGCTCCAGAGCGAGCGCGTGTGCGTTGAAAGTGTCGAACAAACCTTGGCGTCTGCTACACAATAACCGTGGTATGGAGCTCAATGTTACTCGCCCGACCAGACGCCAGCCGCCGCCAAGCCCAGTACAGTTTATAGCTGTATACTAGTAACCGTGCGTACGCTGCTTGAGTGTAGCAGCACGGTCGACAGCGCGACCTTTTGAAAGGGCATTCACATCACGTGACCACCCGATATCTAAACTTGGCCTGGCGTGAAAGATTGTGTACCGTGTGGACATGCTGGATATGATGATCAATTTCGGTAAGTTTCATTGCGTACATTTGAATACTAATATCATCAGATGTAGAGTAAATATTGAAGAGTATACTCGATGAGTTTGAGGTGACAAAAATGATCGTAAGTATCAAAAGTCAAAGCTATCGTGATACGATTACGTCGCTCTCCTAGTGGTTGGTGGTCGCGCGAGTACAGCCCTGTCGCGACGTACCATGTACACAGCGACTGGGCTGTGTATAGTTATTTGAGCGCGAGGTATGCAAAGCCCAGGAAAAATTATTTAATTCGTTCGTTGACGTTAGTTGAAGTAGGCCTACTGTACTAAATAATTACACCTTAGTGATACAATTACAACTTCTTTCGGTTAATTAACACCTCTGACCATGTATGCTGAATACAGACGAGATATAATAATACACGAGTGTGGTCAGACCTATTCCACTGATTTGAGTGTGTCAAACCTATCACTAACATGAATTCTAGCGACTGGGACTGATAGGTATGCTGTATCGTGCTGCATCGTGCTCGACTCGACGCAAGACTCTAAATCCAACACAGCACCTATTGATAATTTCCTCGGACCACAAACACTAACCTAATATTACACTTTCAATCACATTTTCATTATTTTGTTGATTAAATTAAGTATCACAGAGTAGAATCATGAGTATCTTACTTCGATTTCAGGGAAGCGGCCATGCTTGGCGTTCTATCTGGTGCACATGGACTCGATCGGATCGTGGTGGTGGGGCGGGGGGGGGGGCGCTGGGGAGGGGGAACGAAGTGAAGGTTGCGCACATTTTTTTTTTTTTTTTTTTCTGGGAACCGACTGGTAAAAAAGTCTAGCTACTAGTGTTGCTCACCTGCGAAGGACGAACAATTACTGTAATAACAACGGCAATTCTGCACAAAATTTAAACTCATCGAAACCGTTCAATAAATTCGAAAGAGAATTGCAAGTGAAATACCAAGCCAGCAAATAGTTTTTTTAATGAAATAGTTTCTCTAATTCATAGATATAAGCTGGTAAGAAAAATAAAAATGATTTGTGTTTTACAAGTGAGCCAATAAATGTTAATTTCCTCGTAGTAGCACTTATGTTGGCCTGTATGTTATGTTTTGGTTAATAACTTCCGAAATTGATCCCGACATAATGTTCCGAAGAGAGCGCTAATATTCAAGCCGTCGGGGAAACTCAAAAGCTATATTTTGTGGCAAGAAAATATCAGTTTTCAGGGTTAAACTTGTTTGTGGTGTAACTATACATGCATCTGATGCATATGAGATCAGTGGAAATGTACTAATGCTTCCTCACACAGTATCCCCCAGAATGATGCAGATAAGAGATGCGCTTACATCCTTCACTTGAATTTCGTGTGCAGTATAGCCTAGTAAGGCCTGTATTTTGATCGTGAGTATTTCATGGAAATACACAGGATGTGTAGCAAAAAAGTATATTTGATTCCATGTTTCCTCGTAACCTGACATACCATAGTTACCCAACAAGACAGTCAAATGAATTTCATTTGCACCTGCTTAGAACTGTGTTAGCTCAGCAGACATATACAGGTCCGAGATTCTGGAACTCCCTTACAGTTCAGACATAATAAATGCTCCTTCATTGCATTCGTTTCAAAAGAGATTGAAATTACTTCTCCTTAAGTCTTAAGATGTAACAGAAAGAAACTTAATTTGTTTGTCTATTTTTTTTTAAGCATGTAGGTTTATTAAGCACCAGGATGCTATTGATTCTTCTTAGGCATGTTAGGTCGTGTCTTTTCGCGGCATTCCACATCACATCCCATGCTTATTTGGAATACTTCTACGTGCCTTCACAGAACAGATGTTCCGCTATCAGCAATTCCATATATGTCACTTTCCCGGTCGCTTTCAACGCTCTTATACACATGTAATATCAATCAATCAATCAATCAATCATAGTTTATTTCCAATCAACGAAAAATCAAAACGTAATACAAAGTATACATATCATAAAATGATATTGTCTACACTTTTACAAAAGGTTCATGTAATACACGAAATAAATTATATACATCAACATTTATTATGTACAATAATCAGAAGGAACCATGCGTACACATGTATACTTCGCGAGCTTTCAGAAAATAACTTCAATTTTGGAAAACAGCGATCCACAAAAAAGCTGAGCTTGTAGGACGTGGATCCCTAGATAATTGATGAGTAAGCAATATGTTATTCAAGTTTGTTTTATTATTTTCTTACAGCATTTATATTGAATATAGATTACTTAAGTCGTTTGTAAAAAATATAGCTATACGCTGGCTTCGACAATAACAGGAAATAAGTATCAATGCTAATGCCCAGACGGTGTTCATTGAACTGGTGTACCGGGAAAATATAAGAAGGACGACACACTCGTACAGACATTAGTTACCCACACACATATACGACGCGAGACAGTACCGAGAAGAGAGAAGACGGTGACAATACAAGTCTACGAGGAACAAAGACAGGAAGGAAGAGGAAAGAAGAATAAAGAGAGAAGAGAGGTCTGCATACAGAACACGCCAAGTGCTGCGACATCAGGACAGGTGAAACCTCAAGCATAAATTAAAACAATTAATTCAGATTATCTAGAATTATAAGTAGATAACAAATGTTTTCTGAATTTATATTTTAATGTGAGGAATGAGGGTGAGTCTTTTAAGCTATTATCTAGATTATTCCAAAGTCTGGGTCCGGTATACAGAAATGTATTTTGGGCATGTACGGTTCTCATGAATGGAAGATGGAATTCGTTGGATCGTCGCGTAGGATAGTTATGTACATGACTGTTTCGATGAAAAGAGTCGTGAAATATTTTGGGTAAAAAGTTGCTGTTATAATTAAACATGAACTGACCAAGTTGAAACACATACAAATCTTTTATTTTTAGTATTTTATGGTAAAAAAACAAAGGATCTGTATGTTCTCGTGTAGTTAGGTTAAAAACAGTTCTGAGCGCTTTCTTTTGTAATAAAAAAAGTTTATCAAGTAATATCTGATATATATTACCCCAAGCAAGAATCCCGTAGTTTAGATACGGTAGTATCAAACTAGAGTAAAGAGTTAATAATGCATATGAAGAAAGATAATATTTTAATCTGTTCATTACGCCAATGTTTCGTGAAATAGTTTTACATATGCTATCAATATGATTCCTCCATGAAAGCTTGTTATCAACGCAAACACCAAGAAATTTAAAAGTAGAAAATTCTTCTAGGGGAGTAGTATCAAATGATATATTGCCCGGGAGGCTATCTAAAGAGTTACTGAAAAGCATAAATTTTGTTTTTCTAATATTAAGTGACAATTTATTTGCGTATATCCATTGTATAACCTTTTTCAGTTCTTCGTTTACTGTTCTTGCTAAGATATTTGGGTCGGGATGGGAAAAGAAAAGGTTAGAGTCATCCGCGGATAATATGAATGATAGTTTCTCCGAGGATCTATGAAAATCATTGATATAAATAATGAATAACAACGGGCCTAGTAAGCTCCCTTGTGGGACACCACATGTTATCGTTTTATTTTGAGAATCAAAGCCATTGACATGTACAAATTGGGATCTATTTGATAGGTAACTCGTGAACCACTCCAAGGCCTTTCCACGTATGTCATATTGGGATAATTTTGCGAGAAGTATTCCATGGTTAATCGTGTCAAAGGCCTTGGAGAAGTCCAAGAAGATATCTATCGTGTGTGAAAATGTGTCAAGTGCGTGTGTGACTTTGTCAATGAGGGCGAGTAATGCGTGTGTTGTGCTGTGGTTTTCCCTGAATCCAAATTGAAAATTTGAAAATATGTCACAGGTTTTAAGAAAACGTACTGTCCGGATGTAAACTATTTTTTCAAGAATCTTGGAGATAGAAGATAGTAAAGATATAGGTCTATAATTGTTGACATCGTCCTTCTCCCCTTTCTTGAAAATAGGAATTACTTTCGCAATTTTCATGCTATTTGGCACATGGCCAGTTGTAAGCGATGAATTGATAATATGTACTACGGGATCCACTATTTGAGGAATTATGTTTTTTATCAGGTGGTTATCAATTCCGTCGTGGCCAGGACTTTTTCCTTCTTTCAAATTGGCAACAATCCTTACTATTTCTTCTTTATATGTAGGGTCAAAAAATATAGTTTTGGAGTTAGGTGTATCTAAAAAATCAGTAAAAGTTTTACTAGAAAGAGGAATATTTTGAGAAAGATTTTGTCCAATTGAAGAGAAGAAGTCATTAAAAATTTCAGCCATGCCAGCGGGAGTGTTGCTGGAGGCATCGCCCCATCGAACTTCAGTAATATTGGATGAATTGTTAGGTGTATTCACAGCATCTTTTAATATTTTCCATGTGTTTTGAATATCATTTTTATATTTATTTATCTGATTTACATAAAAGTTTTTCTTCAGCGTACGTAATAATGTGGTGAGTGTGTTTTCATATAAAACATATTTTTTCTTATTTTTTTCAGTAGGATTGCATCTGTATTTACAAAATAAATTATTTTTTCTATTTATAGATCGTAATATGGACTGGGTTATCCACGGGAGTTTTGGAATTTGCTTATATCTATCTTTTATGTTACGCTGCGGAATATGGTTATCGATTTCGGAGGTAATAGTAGATATGAAGTAGTCATAAGACAAATTGACATCGGTGGTGTTGTATACAAAGGACCAGTCGATTTCTTTGAGGCTGTTTTGGAGACTTGTAAGCTTATCTGCAGTAATCTTATGTCGCTTGTGATAGTTATTTTGTTTAGTCAGTTTAATTGGAACCTGGGCAAATATAGGATAATGGTCAGTGGTATCTGAGAGGACGATACCAGACTCAGGAAGTGGAAGAACGTTAGAAAAGAATGTTGTCTATGAGGGTAGCCGATTGACTGGCGACACGGGTAGGCTTGGAAATTAATGGTAAAAACGAAGCAGACATTAATGTTTCTATAAATTCTTGTGAGTTGTTTTGGGAATTACATTTCATGAGATCAATATTAAAATCGCCCATTAAAAATGTATCTTTGTTAAGTATAATGGGATTTTGTACTAAATCCTGCATATATGTCAAAAAATCATTCAAATTCGACCGAGGGGGTCTGTAAATCACGCTAATCACAATGTTTTTTCCATGTGGATTTATCAATTCAATAAAAAGGGATTCGAGTTTATCGTTCATAATACTGATCTCCTCATGTATGATATATTTATTTTTTTTCGAGATGTACAAACCAACTCCGCCACCGACTTTGTTGTTTCTATTTCTAAATACAAATTCGAATCCGGGTAAAGAAAACAAATGACTGATATTGGAGTTCAACCATGTTTCTGTTAGCCCTATGATGGAGCAAGATTTTTGACTCTGAACTGGATCATTTGAGTCGAAATTATATTCAAATTCTTGTGCTGAGGTATTGTATTTATTGGATATATAATCTTCATACAAACTGGAAGTAATATTTGCATTGTCAGATTCAGAATGCCTTACTGTGTCATAAAATTCATCACTATTCAAGGAATTGAAAACAATATGGCCAATAGTCTATGCGGGCTTGATCTTTTATGTATCGATTGATCTAGGCGTTTTACTTATTTGTTGTTGTTGTTGTTGTCTCGTCTCTTTACTTTCATTGTTGTTTCCTGTCTCTCCCCTTTTCCCCCTTCTTCTCTCATTTCCCGCACATTTGTAGTTAAGTTATTCACCTATTTTTTCTTTCCCTGTGAGGTGCCCACATATAGTACAAGCACAATCTTTTGAGTGGGTACCTCCACTTTTTTCGCAGAAAGTATAAATATAATCATTAATTTTGTCTTAAAATGCCTCGCTTTGTAATGACTACTGACAAATTGTATTCTTTGCTATCTATGTAGATCATTCCTTCAAATGTATGTCGAATTTATACTTTTTGTGTATATACATTCTGTTGAAAGAAGTGAAAATGAAACCTTTGAATTGAATTGAATTGAATTGAATTGAATTGAATTGAACTGAAAGTCTCGGGGATGTGTTTTATGTTTTAAAGAATGAAAAACGATTGATATTTTTAAAGTCGCTGAAACCGAAGCTCAAAAAAAAATCGTTTAGGAAACGTTCTGTAAACGTTATGTGTTTGCTGAGTATAGGACTAATGTGGTACGCAAGTAAATTTGTGTATCATAATATACTACTTATCTTTAATCTTAATGTAACGGTATGGGATATAAAAGTACCACAAGCATTGGGTAAATTGGTGTTGATATTTAGGCCTACAATGTTAATCACAATTATCATTATATATATATATATATATATATATATATATATATATACATATATATTTTTTTTTTTTTTTTTTTTTTTTTTTTTTTGCCATCAGCCGTCATCAAGTGGTCGATAGTAAAGGTTTTTGCAGTTATTTTTGTAAGTTCGCCATCCATTTTGATAATCGGGTCATTAAAATTCGGGCAAAGCGACAGCGCTTTGAAGATAGTAGTCACTCAACTTCCCTTTTCGATCATTGATTTTCGCACTTTGGTCAAACAATCTTAGCATTTAGATCATTCATATTAGAATGCCTGCCGAGAGCGTTTAAATTCATCGGAATGCCAGGGGGCATCTTTTTGAGCACTCAAATTCGCACGTGAGCATCTTATTCCAGTCTGAAGAAAGTCCATTCAACTTTAGCAGCAACAGGTTAGAGGGATGGTGCAGTATTGGTGGAGCTGAGGATTTGACTTTTAACTTTTTGCAAGATACCAAGAAACCACTTATGAAATGGTACAGAGCATGCCATTCTAAGAGGAATTCAAAGTTTATATGATAAAAATCGGTTTTGGAATGGCTGAGACATCCAAAAACAAAGTAAAACAAAGCGATAGTACTAAAATGTGGGTCCCACGTTTTATTAGCATTGCTCTGTTTTGGTATCTCAGCCATTTCATAACCAGTTTTCATCAAAATAACTTTTGAATTCCTCTTGGAATTACATGCTCTTTCATATTTCATAAGAGGTTTCTCATTATCTCACCCAAAAAACCTGAAGTTAGGTCTCAATCAAAACTGAAAAAAATCAAAACGGAAAAAAAGTGAGAAGGCATATTCAACATTGACTACCATCATTCCAGAGAACGAAATATATGTAAATATATTTACTTCGTAAAGACACACCCAGACCCCTTCAGAGACAGTCGGCCATCAGGAAATGGACAGCAAATTCTGAGATGATCCCCGTTTAAATCAAGACTGTAATCAATAGTCATCTTGGTATAATGTATTCACCGAAAACATGGCAGGCAAAAGTTTGCAGACACCTACCCCCCCCCCCCCCAAAAAAAAAAACAACAACAACACACACACACACACACACACACACACACTCCTCCTCCTCTCGCTCTCTCTTCATCTCCCACTTAACTTACAACCTCCAGATTACATCTGAATTTTTCAGCATATAGATCATTTAATCAATATAGGTAATCAGGAGTCAAAAGGGGCCTGAGCTATCCATCCTAGCAGAATCTTCGTCAGAGGCATAATGACACACAGGCAGAAGAAGCAATTACTTAATTATAAGGACCATACAAAACAAACATAATCAAGGGAGAGTTAGGAACATAGAACAAAGGAAACAAAAGGATGGGTTGAAAGTCATGGGCAAGAAGACCAACAAGTAAGGTAGGGGGATTAAAGCAATAGGGTGGACAGACAAAAGGCAGAGATGGGTCAATGAAGATCCCAAGGATCATTGGGGTAACCCGTGGAGGATAAAGATGAATAGGGAGGCAACACGATAAGGAACAACAGAGGGATAATATAGGACAAGAGAGAAATAGCGCAGCATGAGGGAAGGGGTGGGTGGCTTTTTGCTACAGTAGGTAATCACAGTGAAATTTCACTCAACTTCTCAAAGTTCATGATACAGACAATCATCTCAACATTTGGGAGTCGCATATCCAAAAATGCACAAGCAGATTGAAGTCACGGTGAGACATTACTTAGCTGATAGTATAAACTGATTAAATGTTGCATTCGATTTCATCGTCATCTATTGTCTAAATAATTATTATCAACTATAATTATGATCAAGAGTACAGACATGTGCCATGTGTTCCCACAGCACATGACTGTGATTACTGGTAACTGCACTGCGTGCATTTTACGTCGGCGACAACCGGCGGAGGGTCTTTAAAGATAATAAGAAAATTAATAAGATTCTGAAAGGATAAGCCAAAAAGAAAAAAAAACACCGAATTGGTCCATGGTACCACAAAGATGGAGAACGAAAGCCACGGAAGAGCTCGTAAATGTATATATATATATATATATATATATATATATATATATATATATATATATATATATATAGATATATATATATATATATATATATATATATATATATATATATATATATACATACATATATTATACTGCATATAATTATACAGTCCGGCCTCTCCTATCCGGCCTTCCTTTATCCAGATCTCTCTATTATCCGGATGCGATCTCGGAGTGATTTTGTTGTTGAACTTGTTGTTGTTGTTTTCAGTTTATAATTACGGGGGAAAGGGAGATTTTAAACTCAAATAAAATTCCACACAAACTCACATGAATCACACATGATTCTCAACACAACTGACATAATTTTCATCTAATCTTCATATATTGATATATATATTACATGCATTCAGACATTCACTTATACTCCCAAATCACCGCAAGAACATGTACATGAAAACTCATTAAATCAGGGAATGATACAGGCGATCGTTCTTCGGCAGCTGTATGTATCAAACATTGAGTCTCCCATATCCGGCCAAATCCCTTATGCGGATTAGCTCCAGTCCCGACATGTTCCGATAGGAGATGTCAGACTGTATAGTATTATATAGGACTCAACATTAGCAGTGGCCCGCGAGCACAAGATGTTGGGTCACAAAATTTCCATAAAGGCTATATTCTGTTAGCCTAGTCGGGCAGCTAAAATTCAAAATTGATTTGTATATTTCTTCTTAGTTAGGGTCACTATACATTTCTTTTTCGGGCCACCAAAGTTCAGAATTAACAGAATTTAGTGTCCCGAATTGACCACTAGAGAAAGAAGTTAATGTCAAGCCCTGATGTAATAGGCCAAATTATATATCATAAAGTGTCTTCGTGTCGTATCGTGCATTTATACTAAACATGATCTTAGAACTGACATGATTTCCTCTACATGCATATATACGTTGATTATTTCAACGTATAGTAATGATGATCAAACTGCTTTCCCTATAGTTTTTTTTTTTCCCTTTTATGATGTCACCTGTTTGCAAAGCTGACTTCATCGTTGCCATGGCAATAGGAACATGAGCAAATAGGAGATCATTTGGGATGGGCCCCATTTTACGTAAAAAGAAAACCGTGCGTCCTTCCATAGGTTTGGTTAACGAGAGTCTCATAAAAGAATAGATTTCTATGGAGCCATGTTTACTTATTCAATAGGTGCCATGTCAAGGAAGTCTGTTCTACGCCTTTTTTTATATATAAATCAAAGATTCATAAGATTACTTAAACAAATTGCTGCGTGGGCAGGAAAGATTAATCAAGTTATTAATGAAAATGGAAAGCGATGTCGAGCCCGAACAACGTGGAACTGTCTCATGTCCTTCTGTGCTCATTATTTAACCCTTCGTGTCCTTTGAGTGTCGGTTGGGACAGAAATTCCCATAGCTTTGCAAAAACTTTTCTCCACTCTATCCCTAGTCACGGGCACAGAGAGAGTTGAGCTGTTCACGACAAATCTATGGTAGGCCTACTTTCTAAATTTCTTAGATTTAAATGAGGGGCAAATCCAAAAGTATACTGAAAATTTCAATCTGAAGATTCAAAGATTCATTCTTTTTTTTTTCATTTTCGTCAAATAAAACAGAAGAATTATTTACAATATATAAGTAAAAGATATTTGTAATAATTGCAACAAAAAAAAAGTGATTCTACAAAGTACATGTGAAAATAAGAAACAGATGAAGAAAACGCAATTGTATTCTTTTTCAATATACAGATAAGCATATGGTACAAGTTTATTAAGGATGAGGATGGAAATGGAGGGTCCAAAAAGGAGCAAAGCTTGTACGATATGGGACCCCCCAGAAAATACCAAAGACAGCAAATAATGAATTAAGCCACAAACCGATATAAAACAAAATAAAACGAACCAATGTCTGCTGACATGAAATCAAATTGGGGAGGAAAAAAAGAAAAAAAAAACTACAGCACGTGCCATCGTGGACGCAGGCAAACTGGATTCTACAATGTAAGAGTAATGAGAAAATACAACCTAGATTAAATATATTGGGGGGGGGGGAATGTACGTAATTATAAGACCGGTAAGAATGCAGAAGAGGGAGAGAATAGACATAATTGTATATACGGTACAATCAGAGGAACACCTGAGGAGGACTTGTATTTAACATATTATTTTTCTGTAATAAAAACAATGAATATGCATATTTGTTCGATGTTTAAAGAAGTGATAACTTGATGATAAACCCAAAGATTTCCATATAAGCAATTTTGATTTGAAGGAGTTCAAAGTTTGAGCTGTTGTTACATTATTGTTATGAGTTGAGTTCCAATACTTTGACCCATCTTAGATGAATGTGTTCTGAGCGAGCGAAGTTCTCTAAAATAGCAAATAGAAATCATTCGATGGCCTTGTTGGATAATTGTGAATGGATTGATTTCTTCGAAACATTGCTTCACATAATGTTAGAAAGATTATATTTATCATAACTATACATAAATTGTCCTAAGTTGTCAATATGAAATTTCCAAGAGAGCCTATAACAGGTATCAGCTGTTATTCCAAGAAATTTTACATGGGAAACATTTTCAAATGGAGGACCATCAAAAACAATTTCAACAGGTGATGTCTCAGTAGAAGTGCTACAAAGCATATTATTTTGTTTTTTGAAGATTAAGAGATTAACTTATTTGCAGTAAGTACTTGTAGATGTATACAACGATGGTTCATGTACATGTAGGCAATGACTCAAGGTCGGATAATCTATTTACAGCGGCCACATGCCTAAAACGGCCACTCTTTTCGCCTCCCTTGGGTTACCGCTATAGACTGGATTGACTGTAATTATCTTCTAACCAGGTTAGAAGAGAAGATTGGTAATTTCGATTCGTTTTGTTATAAATGGTTACATTTTTCATCTTGATACACAGTTTGTCTATCGATATGTAACTGAACGGATCGCTGTAAGGGATTCGTTCTACGTATTCCCTTTGTGTTTTGTTACATACATCGTTAAAAAAGTGTTGAAGAAAGACATTAAAAAAGTTCGATATGTCCCAGTGGCCTTTTATCATTGATCTGTGCTCGTCGTGACCACTCAAAAAGAGCCATCGTAGGTCACATGACAAATGACGTCATGATGCCATGTATCACAGTTATGTACGTTTTGTGCTCTTCTTTCTATTTTTTTTTTGGGGGGGGGGTAGGGCGTTAGTATGAACGCTATGTACAAGAAACTCCCCTTTCGACTATGTGCAGAACAAAGGATGAGTCTTAAAAATCATTTTACATCAGGCTATCCTTTCACGACCAAATCCAAACCATCGACAAAGGCGGGAAAACATCCTGATCATCCATTGCCGACCTTCCTTAGTCAGTGTTAAGTAGCCAGTTGGCGTTGATAACGTACTTATAACAATTAGTCTATCCAAGAGAGGATTATATTTGATGTCCTGTATCAAATTTTTAAATAGGTATGGTAACACTGTGAAAAGAAAGCCGATAAAACCGCCGCAGATACGACATTGAGTCTTAGCCAAAGGGTGAAAGGCTAAACGAAATCGGCGATTTTGTGGTGGTTGTGGTGCTGGTGAACATATCTGTTCTGCGACTACCGATGTTGATGGGTTTCTTCCGATGGATCGCTCCTCAGCGTTGGACGCTGCAGGAGTCATTACCGTCCCTGTCGGTTTCGTGCCAATTGGAACGCAGGAGGTAGGTCGATCCACTCTAAGTCTGTCCGCCACGGTGACAGCGCGGGACTGCTTCCGCGCAATTCCAGCCAAGCCGCAATCGACGACCACAACAGCGACGAAAGCTATGAGAAAGGGTAAGATAAAGATGAAGTACTCGTAGCCGGCGACAAACGATTCGGCGCGCATCGCCTTGCGGAGTACGCATTCAAGAGTGAAGTGGTCAACGAAGGGAAGACCAGGGATTGGCAGGTAGACGATACACAGGGCGACTTCCATCGACAAAATGAGCGTATAAGCCAGTCGCATTCGTGTTATTGTGATGATCATTTGAAATCGAAGTGGGAACAAGATGCTCACGTACAGGCAGATGCAGACGAGCGCTGTGCTGCTAAGCATCACTTGATACGAGACACGACACATAAACGGAAAGACCATACTCAAGAAAGCGCACATGGTGGCAGTAGGCCTACTAGAGGTGTACCAGACCAAGGACCAGAGGTTCCAGCACACACCAAGCGACATATTACCGATTAGCGGCAACATACGTAAAATTCGTTGAACTTTATCCAGCGATAGATCATAATAAGCGCTCAACAACGCCAGCACATTGACTAACACGATAAGCAAAGTGCAGATAATGTAGTAAATCGTGCTCGAGACATCAACGGAGTGCGATGACCACGTCGCATTGACTGATACTTGTACCATTTTTGCTCTAAATTATTATCTTATTTGAGCTCAATATAAGAGTTCAATAGTTTCAATCAAATGTATCTTCGTTGCAGGTTGATTCGGATAATCAACCAGTCAAGCGATTACCCCCTTATATGCCACACAACGAAGTGTCCTGCTTTAAATCACGGTTACTACATTATTTCAGTGGTAGCGAGTTAATGTGTAGATGGATTTTGTTGCCTCCAATAATCCATCCAAGTACGTCACAACAGCACAGCATACTTTTCCATCCCTTGTGGTTGTCCGTGGTTGTTGATGTTAGTTTTTGGAAAACATATAGGCTTACCACGATTGCGTTCATTTGAAGTTCGATAAGATCTATATACTCTTTCAAATTTTCTTGCTGTATACCATGAGACACATAGTATGAAATCACCGACGAAACAATCGCTATCCCTTCTCTGCTTAAGTAAATTTTGTCAAAACAATAGGGCGACTGCGTTACCAGCTGTTGTGTCTATCCGGGCAGAGGGGAAACTTTTTTTTTCCAGACGCTGTGCCGATTTCTGAGAATTTGGCTAGTTGACGCAGAAAGAGGCCTCCGAACTTAGAATCTTGTAACGAATGCGATAGCTGCAGTCCTTCATGGATCAATGCTAACCAATGCAAGTCTTCGTGCCAAGGAACAATCAAGTTGCTTCGCCTTTCCGGCTATAGGTGCGGAAGGCACCCGAACAATAATTTTAGAGAAGAATCTAGAGAAGATGTTGATATCGCATTGGCACACGAGCACAGGGGTGGATGGGAGCGACAAACAAAAAGAAGTTGATTCAATGCACCCAGATTCTTTCCTTTTATTTTGCCTCTCAATCTTCCTTTGGTGGGGTTATACGAAGAGAAAAATTCAGTAATCAGTGCTAGGACCAATGAGAACGTTGCACGTATGGGTGTGTCCGTGTTGGAAGCTAATTATCGAGTACCCCACTGTGCAGTATGACAACGCACCACGGACGGTCGCACTATATAAATCTCTCTCTTGGTTCTGACTGATTTTCTGTTTTCCGGTTTGCAAAGAGTGCGTATTAGCCTCACGCACACTCATAGTATTATGATCTTAGGTGTTGGCCAGGTATTGGTGAGACATTTCATGTGCACACGGCTCTTTATCAGGAATGACGTCATGACCTTTGACCCGTAAACTTGACGCACTTTCCAGGGTAACTGTAACAGGTGGCTCTATCATAATAATAAGAAAACTTTGTTCTTAGAGAAAGCATAACCTTCTTTTATCAGAAACAAAAGCAACAAAAATAAGGAAAATGTCAAGTAACTTGTCATACCTGTATTCACAGAACATGTCTGTGTGAGAGAGTGTGTGTGTGAATATAATTCAGTAATGGTAAGATTCTCCTAGGTTTTTGAGAGCGTTTGATTTGAAAATGAATATAATGTGACTGCTTAAAGCAAAATAATGCTAACTATGGGTAAAAAGTAAATGCCGCCAGTGTATAACTGCGTTAAGTCACCGAAAGAGAGAGAGAGAGAGAGAGAAAGGCTATTTATAGCTCTGGGTCGCTTCATTTTCAAAAAAAAAAAAAAAATGGGCCCCATGCTACTGCAGGACTGCAAGTCCACATAACGTCGGACTTTTCCATATACGTAAAGGAATGAATATACGTACACAATATCAAACATCTACCTTAAATATCAGATCATTCCAAACGCACGGTTGTAAGAATAAAAAGTGACAACTTAGTGAACCACGGACTTAACTGTACTCTCGGCGAAAAATAAATTTGATCTTAACATACAAAATCTTCATTAATATTTGCTTCATAAAATTGGTTTTAGGTATATTGGTAACCAAATTTGCACTTGAGAACTAACGAAGTTTATAGCAGTGATCCTTAAAACATGTTCTTGATGCAAGGCAATTTGGTGCGAATCCATATAAACCCATAGTTAAAGTAGACTTTTGTCAAGAAAAAGATTAAGGGGACACATGAAGACAACATACTTTACTTTGTTTATATGTCATGTTGTATACTTTCGTCGGAAATGAAATAAAATGAAATGAGTGAAAAAAAAAATGAATGAATATAATCGAGTACTGGAAAACACCTATCCAACCGCTTTGTACGGCAGTGCTTGGCGATAAGGATACTCATATACAATATGCATTATAGGTATATATATATATATATATATATATATATATATATATATATATATATATACAGAGAGAGAGAGAGAGATAAATTCATGCATTGTCTCCCCATATACCATTGTATACTAGTCTTTACAGACGAGGACATAACAGACAAATGCGTATTTTGCCCAAATACAACCGGGACTCTTCATATTGTCAAATTGCCCGACATTTTTAGAAAGGTTTACGAATGGCGGTGAGGCAACATAATTATAGCAATATGTTATATATTTACTACACGATCAGAGTGTCTATTCCCACTGGTCATGTTGTATACGCCGATCTATAGAAGGTTGCAAAGTGGCAGGTGGAACGATTCCGCCCCTCGTAGTAAATAACCACACTACAGCAAGACATAGTATATAGTCTTACTAGAAAGAAATGATTATGATAATGATGATAATGTCTCCCTTATCCAGGGTAGTCTCTTCAGCGTTCACTGCTCTACCAGAGGACCCTGCCATTATTATTACCCCAGCGTTGCCAGGTACCCATTTGCACTCATTGAGAGGAACCTGGTGGGTAAAAACATCTTATCCAAGGACGTAAGATACTGGGCGGGAGTCGAATTCGGGACCTCCGATTGGGAGTCGGGAGTCTTATCCACTACTCAGTATATGCCACAGCGCCCCTACTGATTGTTGAATAATTCACAGTCCCATTCGACCCTAACACCGAGGCCACCCATGAAAGAAAAGTAGAGAGATATAAAGTAGCACTACATAAACTAAAACGCAAGAGCTCTATAAGCCGTCCTTTCTTTCCATTGAGATCGGAGCAAGGGGCAGAAAACACTTGAAGACAGACAACGCCTGAAAAAAACAACTTAAACGCTGTAAATCAAACCAAGTCTCATCATATTCCACCGAACCATTAGCAAACATCTAATAGTGTCTTCTTTCACAATATTCTACGCAGAAAAAGAACAGACTTAGCGTTTGGGGGACGTAAAAAACATAGAAATGTAGGATGTAAGACACCTGCAGTAATGTAAAAATAATGTGTCCTGGAAAAATCTAAACGATTTACTGGATCATTGACACTTAGAAAATGTAATATGTATCCTAGTCAATTATAATAATTAACTGGTACGACATTTAAACACTCAGGCCCGAATTCACGAAGGTGGTACAAATGAAACCATGGTTTAAACCATGGACAAAAACCATGGAGCGCCAAGTGTCGCATGAAATATTTCGTTACGAAATCAGTCATTTCGTCGATGAAATGATTATTTTGTAACGAAATGACAACATTTTGTAACTAAATGAACATTTCGTCCACGACATGATAATTTCGTTAACAAAACGGTCATTTTGTCGACGAAATGACCAATTTCGTAACGAAATATTCCGTGCGACACTCGGCGCCCCATGGTTTTTGTCCATGGTTTAAACCATGGTTTCATTTGTACCACCTTCGTGAATTCGGGCCTTAGAATTGAAGACCTGAATATAAGAACGACCCAAGTCCAATTTTTGGCCAAATTCAGTTTGACATGGCAAATTGTAGCTTATGCATGGACTCATCTTGTGTATAAATGATAAATTCTAATTACCCCCGGAAGTGCCTGAAATAAATGAGTTAAATTATATTCTTATTTGGATGTAAGAATGAAGGACTTGGGTCATTCTTACATTCATATTATAGCGCCCTCTCTCATCCTTCTCTCATCTCTATAGCAGAATATCATGTATATGAATCAAAGAACGACCCAAGTCCATCACACAAAATGGCCTCTCCAAAATTAATGTAAATGTTAATTGTCATAATAATTATGTTCTAATTTGTATATACAACGTTGCCTTTCCATCACAGTTAAATAGAATATTATTGGACAAATAAAAAAGATATGAAGTTTTTTTTTAAGTTTACTCGAAATAGTCTTCCATGGACTTGGGTCGTTCTTATATTCATGAATATACTCAATTATGTAATATGAATGTATCTTGCACAAATTAGTACCTGGATTATTACTTTTGAAATGTTTGAAATGTTTGAAATGTAATATGTATCCAGGACAAATAATTTATTGGATTGGTACTTCACATTTAGAAAATGCAATATGTATCCTGGACAAATTCGTACAATTTATCGGTTATTGATTAAACACGTAAAATGAAGTAATATCTATCCTGAATAAACATACAAATATGCATTTACACTCAAACACTAATGATTAATGTCACTACAGGTATATTATAGCTTGTTCACTTGTAGTATTTATCAGTGAGTCATTACCTGCCATGTCCAGAGGAGGACCATGTACCTGGTAGTTCTTTGTTTTGTTTTCTTTTTACCAATACAGATTTTTTTTTTTCATGTATATTAAGTATTTCTTCGTTGTGTCGTGAATTTTATTGAACAGGGCTGGTTTCGTAACGATTTATTTTAAAACTGACATGACTTCCTCTCCTTTAAAGCGCTTTGATTATTAATTTTCTATGAATATTAAAGCGATTAAGTCTGTTTCCTAAGAGATATTTTATATTATCTCCTGTTTGCCAAACTGGCTATACACCGTTGCCATGGCAATAGCAACAAAGGCAAATACGAGATAATTTGCGATGGGCCCATTTCATTTGAAAAAAAGGGGGAGACGTGAATCTTTCCATAGATTTGGTTGGCGAGTGGCATTAAGAATAGATTATCGCGGAGTCATGTTTACTGAATTGATAGGTGCCATGTCAAGGAAGTTTGTTCCACGCCTTATATTTTTCTCTTTTTTTTTCATGAATTAAAGATTCATACGAGCACTTACACAAATTGCTGCGCGAGCATAAAAGATGGAATCAGATTGTTAATGAAAATGCAGAGCACCGTGGAACTGTCTCATGTCTTTCTGTGCTCTTAACCCTTCGTACGCTTTTAGTGCCGTGTAGCACAAAAACCCTCATATCTTTGTGTACAAAGCTGGGGGGGGGGGGCGGGAGTCTGCCCACTATCCAGAGTATCTGACACAGAAAGAGTTTAGTTGTTCAGGACAACTCTAAGGTATATGGGCCTATCCGATATATCGAAGCTCGTTAACAAAAGCAGTTGTATGGTTGATAATGTTCGGTTGAATTTTTTATGTCTTCAAAGGTATAATCTCCGTCTGTTTGTGTTTATCATAATTGTTGTAAACATAGCTGATTTGAGAGACATGAGTCAAGAATGTATAGACAACGAAATCAGATGCAACGATAACTTGCTGGTTATTATTTTGATGTAGTCTGGGCACAATTACACGAATTACATTACGACAACATTGGAAAAGTTACCTGATTTTGAACCACGAGATTTACATCGAAAAGTTATACAGATGCAATATGAAATAGTGAAAACGTTCACATAATAATTTCTTATAGCACTTACTTATTAGGTAAGATATATATAATATATGTAATATAATACCTAATATGTAATAATACAATATCAAAATATAAGATATAAAGTTCATAGTTCAGTTTAATTCACCATAAATTTAGGGGTATATAATAAAAAGATACACAGAGATACATAACTATATACAACGTAAACATAAACAAGACAAAAACAATTAAACTTGATGGCGGAAACCCCCGGAGAAGCAGTGCTTATAGATATAGGAGCCCCAGTAACGCTTAAACACTAATATACACCTAAAACAAACAAACAATTAATATATAATATATAAATGATTGTATTTATATACAATCATAGAGGTTCCGTGGAGCCCGACCGGATGTTCGGCTGCAAAAAGTTGAGAACCCCCCCCCCCCCCCCCTATGATATAATCCAAGTGATCTACCCAGGGATGGATTCTTCTCATCGAGGGAAGGAGGGGGCGGGGAGGGAGTACACTGACCGAACCACGATAACTACCCCTCCATCCCTCCCCCGCACACAACATTACACATGGAAACAGTGATTTGGCCACGATACTAAATTAATTGCAGCACAAAGAAGCGATACGCAGAATATGTAATTCAGTGGTCAAACAATGACGTGTCTTAAGCGATCTCTTGAAAGTGTCCACAATAGGTGCCAAACGGAAGTGAAGTTAAAGGTCACTACAGAAATTCGAACCAAACCCATTTCTACAGAGGCAGATCAATAAGCTCACAATCTCACCGAGTTAGAAGATGATTAGAATAGAAGATGAGTAAGTCTATTACGTTAAATGGCCTCGTATCATTGAACGCTGTGCTCGTCCTGACCACTCAGAAGTAGCCATCTTGTTCACATGTACATGACATATGACGTCATGATAATATCACAATTACTAGTATCTACGTTATGCGCTCTTTATTGGGCGGGTGCAGGGCGTTAGCATGAACGTTTTGTACATAGAAACAACCCTTTCGATGATGTGCAAAACAAAGGATGAAGGAGTACTGAAATAATTTTGCATTTTGTATTAGGCAATCCTTTCAGAGCAAAATCCGAACCTTCGACAGAGGCGCGAAAAAATCCCGATTATCCATTGCCGAGCTCCTTTCGTCAATATCATGTAGCCAATCGGCGTTGATAACGTGCTTGCAACAAAGAGTTTATCCATTAAAGGGTTATATTTGATATCCTGTATCAAATTCGTAAATAAGTATGGTGCTACTGTGAGAAAAGATAAGATCAAACTGGCAAAGATACGACGCCTTAGCCATAGGATAAGAGGCTAATCTACGGAGTACATTTTGCGGGGGTTGTTGTGCTGATAGGGGTGGTATCGGTTCTGGTGCTGCTGATGTCGACTGGTTTCTGCTAAAGGATTGGCCCTCAGCGTTGGACGCTGGAGAAGTGCGGGAGGCAGATCGCTGTAATCGAAATCTGTCCGCCACATTGATAGCACGGGACTGCTTCCGCACGATTCGAGTTAAGCCGCCGCTGACGACCA